>JAFMOD010000075.1:973131-1021613 GCA_019802435.1 Corydoras maculifer
GGGGCTGAATAATTTTGCACATCGCACTTTTCAGTTTTTTATTTGTAAAAAAATTGTTGATTCATGTATAACTTTCATTCCACTTCACAATTGTATACCACTTTGTGTTGGTCTTTCACATTAAATTCCAGTGAAATATATTTATGTTTGTGGTTGTAATGTGACAAAATATGGAAAAGTTCAAGGGGTATGAATACTTTTGCAACCCACTGTACATAGAAAAAATAAATAAAAGGCAGATCATGTATAAAAGTAATAAAAACTCATTTATTTGCCTTTACAATCTTATAATCAAATTTAAAGACACTCAGACTACATCCAGAACATGCTAATGGTTACTCTCTCTCTTTTTTTAACCAAATCACCAACACATAATGGTTAATAATTATAACAAAAATACACCATCGAGTTGATTTGAGTGGAAAAAAGGAAAGATGAATAATACATTACTTTACAGCATCTCAGGTTTATTATGCAGTCAGTGGCCATTAAGTGAAACTGATCAGTTTATTGAATATTGATGAGACATACCCTGATCTCTCAGGGTCAAAAGCATGCTCATCATTTAAAGCGGAATAATGGGGTACAATTTCTTAAATACAGTAGCCACCTAATGTTAATTACCCATTTTAACATACAGATACTACCTGCTTATGTATTATTGATATAAAACTTCATGTTATAAAACACAAAATTATTTTATTTTCATAATTTAGATTCCGGCGACACAGTGGTTAGCACATTCGCCTCGCAGCGCTAGGGATTCCCGGTTCGAATCCCCATCTGGATGGAGTTTCCATGTTCTCTCCGTGTCCGCGTGGGTTTCCTCCGGGTTCTCCAGTTTTTTCTCACAGTCAAAAAACATGGATCAAGTCAATTGAGTTCTCCAAATTGCCCCATTTAGAGTGTGCCTGTTTGAGTGAGTGTGTGCCCAGCGATGGATTGGTGCCCTGTCCTGGTTGTATCTGCCCAGCGCCCAAAACGTTCTCCCCTGGATGGGCATTAGGAACCCCCCCGCGACCCTAATATAGGATAAAGCAGAAGATAATGAATGAATGAATGAATTTAGATTCTTAAGAACTAATGTATTATTTATAATCCCATTTTTTTAGCAAATATATTATATTTATTACTTTTTTAAGTGCAACTTAGTTTTTTGTCAATTACACTACAAGAAATATGATAACAGATAACAATGACATTATATGCAGGACTGTGCAAAAGATTATATTTAAAACTAAAATTAACAATTTGTGAGGGTGGCTTTGTGGTTAGCATGTTCGCCTCTTAGCGCTAGGGATTCCCGGTTCAAATCCCCATCTGGCTGGAGTTTTGATGTTCTCCCCGTGTCTGCGTGGGTTTCCTCCAGGTTCTCAGCATATAAAAAGTTTGTTCCAAAACAAATGTATTGAAACAAAAACAAGTTGTCATGCAGCTTAGGACATTGTTGTATATCATTTCAGGGCAAGATCTGGCACATCAACAGATCAAAGAAAAACAGCAGAATGGTATGTATACCAATAACATAAACTTCACATGCATCGAATGATTAGGAGTTGCTTTGTAGGTATCTAATAATTTGTTTGTATTCATAATAATATTGCTCCCTTCTCACACTGTGTATGCACTTATAAACCATGCATTCACACAATTATAATGCAGCAGTTATTCTTAAGAACTGTGTTCGGTTTCCTAATATTAAGACGTTCGCTCTCAAATATTTTATTTCTCTCAGATATTGTTTTTTAAAGCAATAAACATGATATTGGTGTGCTGAATTACATGACTATATCCAAAGGCTGCCCATATTTCCCATTGTACTCCCAGTGGAACAGGGTGGATTCACTCACTAATTTAATGTGCAAAAACAAAAAGGCACGAAGGCTTACAGAGATACAAAGTACGTTATTTTAGATGACATTTAGATGAAATGTATTTTAGGGATTTTCAATTACATTTATTGACAGAAAATCCAGAGATCAGGCAGCTAAATTTAAGAGAAAGGATTACACAACAGAACCTGAAAGTAAATTTTCTAAACATAAAATAAAAAAAAGCCAAATAATCATAAACAGAATGATAGTTTTTTTAATTTACCAGAAAGTATTGCAAAAAAAAAGTTATTAATTTAAAACGGTCAAAACTATCATAATATGGAATTATGAGAGCGCAAAATGGCCTAGGTTTAAAATTCAAAATGACTTACCGTAAGGCTAAGGTGTAAGTTCCAGGTTGCCTCTGGCTTTCTCTTATGAGGTAACTTCCTTCTGCTACACTTAACAGCTGATCTGCCTCCTCTCTGGAGATCATACCATGGTATCTAAATTAAATAGACATAAGAAAAAGTAAATAAATAAGCAAAAATCTGAAATTTATAAAGGCACATTTTAAAGACTGAAAAATCTGTACTTGTACTTACTCTCGACCATAGTATTTTGGCCTGTTTTCTACCTGTAAGGACAAAATAAATGTTTGACCATTGTCAAAGTTACTTTACAAAGTTAAAAAACAATATGACAATTAAGCACTGACTTTCACATATTTTACAAATTATAAGATATTGTTACTGGTACAGGCAATACAAAAACATTTGTTCTAAATTCATTTGAAATTTTCTGAAATGTGTACCAAAAAAAATAAAGCCAAAAATTATTTAGAAAAAAAACTCAGCCACTTTAACGGAGCCAACATTTATGCACAGAGTGTAATCAAAGGCTGCTAAACAATAGGACAGCAGGGAGTTATAATCTATAATGTATGATCTAGACAGCAGGATTCTGTTAATGGGGTGTTAGAACATTAGCATAAAAAAACCTCAAAGAGCACTACCAGCTGTTTAACCCTGATCTGACTGGGAGACAGTAGTCATCAAAAACACACGGACTAAAATTATATTGGCTCATTTGCAAATGCATCCAGTGCATTTCTGTTTTCACAAACAATCAGCCATCCCTCCCCCAAAAACACACACACATTGCTGTGGCAGAGAGTACAGAAAAGGCAGGGTAAGAGAGAATGTACTGCACATTTAGGTTTGAGAGCAGGAGTCCTGGAGGTATTCCGAATGCTGTCCTAACATTGCTCTAAGGAAGTATGTACATAATTTTGATATCAGCTATTTAAAATTAGGAAAAGTGCATAGGAATGTCTCTAGATCGCACGTCTTTAGTAACAAAACAAATTTAGCTTTATGTGATAAAATCCTCTGAACTGAAAGAATTGACTTTATAATGCTGTCCAGACAACAAGAATAAATAAAACTGGCACTGTCAAATTCATTCTATTCTTTATTACAGAGAAAATAAAAAGAAGGGAAACAGTAATAAGGAAAATAAATGGCTGGTAGTCACTTGATATAACCAGACAAGCATAAAGATGCCACGGTAATGAGATGCATATACAAATATACAAAAAAAAAAAAAAACACACACACCACACACATACAAATCAGTTTATCACAATCATAAAGCTCATTTTTGACACTGATCTTATTTTTATTTTTTTTTAAATCAAAAGCACACGGTCCAAGAAAAAACTATATAAATAAAATAAGGCCATAATTAACCACAATAGGATCAGTGTATCCTTTATTTTTTTATTTACAAAAATAATTTACCACCATAATTATTGCATTTCAGACCATTTTAGTAAAGAGCTATCCCTGGAACTAAGTGCATACAAAATAGACACCATGATCAAATTCATGTGTTAATGTACAATAACGGAAAAATTCATTCATTCATTCATTATCTCCCGCTTATCCTCTATTAGGGTCGCGGTGGGGTTCCCCATGCCCATCCAGGGGAGAACATCTCGGGCGCTGGGCAGATAGACCCAGGACAGGGCGCCAATCCATCACACACACTCACTCACACAGACACACTCTAAACGGGGCAATTTGGAGAATTCAATTAACTTTATCCATGTTTTTGGACTGTGGGAGGAAACCGGAGAACCCGGAGGAAACCCACGCAGACACGGGGAGAACATGGAAACTCCACCCAGATGGGGATTCGAACCGGGAATCCCTAGCGCTGAGAGGCGAACGTGCTAACCACTAAGCCACCGTGCCGCCCTAACGGAAAAATTAAACAATAAATTCAAAAGGCCAACAGCTCATTGCAGGTCAGACAGGAAGAAATACACATTTACTTCAAAGGTGAATTTCTCTCCCAAATAATTTTAATTTAGAGACAGTGGGTAAACCCAAAGGAGTCCTTGCAGAACTCTCTTGGTATGAGGTGGCATGCTAATCACTTTATCACAGTGTAACTAAAATAACTACATTATACTTATATGTATAGAAGATATATGCTGTATTTTTACTACAAGGCATTTTTTTAATCCAAACATAACGACTTACTACAGCAGTACTAAGGAACTTTAAAGAGAACTGAAGGAAATTTGTTTTGCAAATTATGAAATACAATTTCATATGTTTTGTGCACTGTGTGTGCAAATGCAACACTGAAATGTTGCACCCATACATGATTCATGACCATTTATTATCCAGAGTTTATATGTAAAATAAATGAAAGAGTATTGTAATCTTATTAATATACCAGATAATTTATACCAGATGTGTATAAAATGGGTGAGCGACCAGTAAAAACCTAAGCTTCTGGGCATTAAAGCATGTGATGAGTGAAGAAAAGGCAATGCCTTTAGCTTGATTAAAAATAAACTAGCACACTAGAATGTGTCACAGGAAAAGAGAGTCAGAACAGAACAGCCAATCTGCTTGATGGTCTGCACTGCCCTAGCACTATATATAATTTAATAGTTCATTGGAAAAACTAATCTCAGTTGCATGCAGCACAGGTCTGCTATTTCTACAATAATCATCATCCTGAAAAAATACAGTTTGAGATATGCAGACAGATAGTTGTTTAAGGGCCATTGGTAACAAAATCATGCATAGGCTGTCACTAATACTTTCTAATTTCAGCTGTTACTTGTATTCTACAGCTATTTGTGCAGATTGTGAAAACAGTAGCGCCTTTCAACACAAGAATGTAGTGCACAGTATTTACACAGTAACAAACAAATTGTGAAGAGAATGCAGTGACATTTAATTTATTAATTCCACACAATAGTCAAGGGATCCAAGACTCAGCTGGTGATGGGTTCTCTAACAACCCTCCAGGTCGGCACAAATCCACAACTATTCTTCAACACCTCCATAGATCCAGACTCAACACCAGAATTTGTGAAGGACCCAAAAAAATTTTCTATGTGGTCAGATCAAGCAAAGCATCAGTAAAAGACAAGATATAACGTGAAATGTGCATTGGTCTTTACAAATGTGTACCTGACGGTATGAATTACCAGCAGAGCACAATGTCTTAACCAATGTTACACAGCTCTACATCACACTTTGCATTTTTACTGTATTAGCAATATTTTAGCAAAACTGTACCATAGTGTTTTATTATTGATTAAATTTACTGGTGTTAAAATGAGCGCAAAGTTTATGTTTTCACTTTTCTTCACCTGCAGCTGTCCACGAGGGAAGTTTAAAGTGGTATTTGTATTTACAACAATAGTGTAAATGTACCCAGAGTGCAAAAACTACAAATCATGCTGTTTTAAATATATACTTAAGTCTAGAACAATTTTCTTTGAGCTACAGTACACTAAAATAAGATTTTGTGCAAGGTTGGTTTCTTAACCGGAATATCTAAAGTATTAAATATATATATATATATATATATATATATATATATATATATATATATATATATATATATCACACATATACACACACACACACACACACACACACACACATATATATATACAGTGTATATATTTCTCCTCTACTAGTACACATAGTTAGGTCACTTTAGTTGCTTAATGACATGTCCCACACACCAAACCAAAATTGTGTACAATTGTCTGTTAGGCAATTCCAACCTTTTTAGCTAGTTTAATATATGCAGTACCATAGGGAAGATCATGCATGACAAATAGAGTGAAGTCCTGGAAATATACATCGGCAACTGCATCCAATTTCTCCAAAATGGGCAGGAATTGGATGCAGTGGCCTTATAGGCCATCTTTAAAACGGTTTGCATAACATGAGTGATCTGTGAGTGCAAGCTGTGGAGGTATAAGGTTTGAAAAACAGTGAGAATGGCTGCTCATGCTGAGTGTTTTCTTGGGGAAACGGGCAAAACATTTGCATATTCTGAATAAGATGTAAATCAAGTGCGTTGAGCCCCGTTCACAGGGATTATACAAGGTTAAATCTCTTGCCATATCCATACAATGCCACTGCTCAAGGGAAAACTGGGCTTGCAGCAGCAACCTTTAATCCATGAACCCACTGCATAAAAATGGGCCCATCAAACCTTAATGACCTCTGGAAGCAAAACTAAACACTCAGACGTCCAACTTTCCTTTAAAGACACAGCGCACGTAAACCTGTCTGAATGGTAATCTTGAAATAATAGAGTAGGTATCTAAAACCCTGAGATGGTGTAAGAGAAATCCTACTGTTTGTAATACTAGGTAAATTACACTAACAGCCCTAAACTAAACTAAAAACTTTAACTAAAAGCCCTGAAGAGGAAACTTTACTAAAGGGATCAACCATTTATCCTTTACCCTGTTAATGACATTTTGAACTACTCTGAAAACAACAAAAAAGGACATCATAATACCATTTGTAAAAAAAAAAAAAATTAAACCTGACTGTCCAGATCTGAACAACTGGTTCAATTGTTTGAATTTACAATGCACATCTCTGTTTACATGAGTTGTAGGCTTTTTCAGTCAGGATTGCTTTGTTCCTGCCCTCAGCATTTCATGCTTAATTTTAACCAGAACCTAGCACCAGCACTGCTCCAGAAGCCACCAGCAGTGCTTCAGACTTAAAGTAATAGCAAAATGTGTCACACTTCGGTGTTTTTTCCATTTACCTCACATTTTACAATATTCATTAACAGAGTTGTGGCAAGTACTTAAACCAGCACTAACTGTGGAAAATGCTTCACCCAAGAGAGGTCAGCAGTCTATCAGAGAGCAAGCACACAGACAGATTTACACCTACAGCCATTTCATTACTTTACATTGACTTGACTTGCATATCTATTGTGTAGAAGCTGATCTCCCTAAGCAAACCTTAAGAATTTTTTAAGAAAACATACACACATTCAAACAGATAACCCAAAACTTGTGTTGGGAAATGAGAGTCTTAACCTCTGAGCTACAGTACAACCTTACTTTAATCAGTTAACTAATATAGAATTTCTGTGACACATAGACCTCGTGTAGACAATGAATATTTATGTATACTTTTTATAACTCACAGAAAAAACATTTAATGTCTTCCCCTTTAGTCAGTTAAAAACATTCTCTTAAAGGTCACCCAAATATGAATGCAACAATTATAATTAAACTATATTTATAACAATGAACAGTACTGTTTCACTTCAGAGAGTTCCTTCTGGATTCAGCTTCTCCCCAAAGGCTCTACAGCTCATCATCAGTTGAAGTGCATTCAGCCTAAATCCACTACAGCACTGTCAGAGGGTATAATGATAATATAGATGAATAATTCAAAAGAATTACAGAGCGCTTTCTTTAATTAATGCTTCTATCTGCCTGACTAATCTGGTTCTGCTACATGGAAGGAAGAGGTATTGAGAGGGGGTTCTCTACATTCTGACTTGGAAATATTTCCCTATCATTTTTTGTTATACTCTATGCAACTGGACTCAAGGGAAAACATGAAAAAAAAAGGTCTAGACTCACAAGCAATTAAAATGGGAATTTGTAATTCGCTAGCAACCACTTACCCACTTATGAATAACCAAATATTTCAATTTTATATCAGGTGAAAACACTGGGTATTCAAGCGCCCCTAAAGCATGTGTGCAGAAAGAGACACCATTTAATGATTACATTTAAACGTGTTTAATGGACTTGGTATGACAATTTTTTTTTAAAAGAAAATTAATTATATAATTAGGAAACGATATTAGGCTGTGATGGTTCAGGTTCTTACCTCACATATACATGTGATTCGGCGTGGGTGTGGTGCCTCCTGCTGGAGCTGATACACTAGAGCAACAAACCACCAAGAGTGAAAATAATAACAAGACAGGTTTTACATAGATTGATTTAAATGTTTGTGCATACATTACACTAGATAACATGGACCTTAGCCTGTCAGTCATCTGCAGCCCTATTAACAGAATTTTATAAACCCAATCTAAATTAACTAATTGATAAAGTGATCTATTTTTCTTACTGTGTTCCCACACAGAGGAGTTTGTGCTTCACATTTAACCCATCTGTGCAGTAAAACAGACACATAAACACACAAGTATAAATTTGTACTCACAGTAGGATTTCCATACCGGTGGTCTATATTCATCATTATCTATAACAGAAGCACAATATAACATTACAGGATGGACTGTTTATGCACAAACACAAACCACAGACATTAAAACACATTCCACAAATACATTTATTCATGTTAAAAATACAATTTAAGCACTCTTTAAGCACATCTTTAAAGCACTGGCTGTATAATTGACATTCTTGACATGTAAGGTTATCGGTAGTCATGACCAAAGCACTGCTAAAATGAGTGTGCCCTCTAGTGGAATCAGAAGCCAGCACTAAAAATTCTGTAAACAATTATAAATTATTCTCAATCGCTTATTAAAATAAGAACTTGATACATGCCGTTTTAAATATGCCAAAGATTATATTAAGTTTGTGACCAGTAAACCAAGTAAAAACCTTATCCTGCAGACTTTATCCAAATACAAGGGTAGAATCAGACTTATCTCTATTTGATGAACCCATTATTTGATAGCCCATTATAACTATTTAAGTATTTTGTTTTTAATTAATAACTATTGCTATATTTTTAGAGTAATGGCAAATAAATGGTTTAAAAATCTGAGGATATTTAAAGGCAATTTAGCATGAAAAATAAAGTTTCAGAATGACCTCCAAGCTGTTACAATTACTCGTGTTTCTAATGTATTAAATTATTTTGTGATGCACTCATACCATCACAATCCCCTGTAATACTTAAATTCTAAGAATGAAAAATCATTAAAAGTGTGCGGTTAGGTCATTAGGTTAGGTGGTGAGTCCTCCCACCTAACCTAATGTCTTGAGACTAGAAATGAGACAATTACAGATTTTGATAGTAGGAATATTGTCTAATAAATAACCAACATGGGTATGATTATTATGTAATAAAATTGTCAAACAAATACAGGAACAATGCAGTTCCTTTGTTTGTTATTTCATGTAAAAACAAAATTACATTTTACCTTTGAACATAGGCAACGCTTTTGCTGAATATGAACACAAAATTTTCTTTTTAAAACAAAATGTCCCATAAAATACATATTGACCTCCATTTGAAAGAAAACTTTTTTATGCTGTAAGGACAAAGTAAACAGACAAGTGTCCAGCAAATGTAACTTTATTTTTGTTGCCTGTGATTTGCCAGTGCGTCGTACATGTTGTTGTTATGAATGTCGTCATGACAATGTCAGTGCACTCTCACGATTGATTAACTGTGGCATTTTTAATCACGATTAACTGCAAAAATGGTTAATCGTGTCATGCTTAATTAAGACACTACTTTAATGATCACTGTTGTAAATTTGACATCACCAGCAAGTATGATCACGAATAAGAAGCCAGAAATGCAAAAAAATGTAAATATAGCTTGTTTTCATAAAATAACATGCATCATAGCTACATACAGTATCTAACAAAAGACATACACCACTCATGTTATTACTATTATTTTTATATTGAGGGCACAGAAACTTTACAATGTCATACAAGCTTTACACTGACTACTTTACATTGCATCAAAGTGTCACATTTAAGTGTTGTCCCATTAAAACCTATAATACAATATATACAAATATGTGAGAAAGTGTATTAACTTTTGGGATATACAGTATAGTGGCCTACAGTAAGTGGTACTGACACATTCTCTCAGGCTACCATATAAACAGGCAATGAAATAACAAAATAATACATGCTACCCAATATTTCAGATAAGCTATGTCTGAGAATGACAGATGATTTCACACTTCAGAAATCTCACAATATTTAACTTTTTAACGGCAGGATTTAGATAAGGTTTGCCAGATAATATTTATGAATTGTTTGCTTTAATAAACATTATGCCAACAGCAAGCATCTAGGTAAAATAAGACTTATTACATGAGCCATCCATCCATCCATTATCTTATGCTCTATCCTATATTAGTGTCACGGGGGGGGGGGGGGGTGCCTATGTCCATCCAGGGGAGAACGTTTCGGGCGCTGGGCAGATACACCCAGGACAGGGCGCCAATCTATCGCTGGGCACAAACTCACTCACATAGACACATACACAAACAATGTTTATCGAACCGGGAATCCCTAGCGCTGAGGGGCGCTAACCACTAAGCCACCGTGCCGCCCTACATGAGCCATAATTTTCTATTAATTTACTCCTGATGAGTATCGTACAGTGGACATGTTTGTTTGCTTTAAAATTCTGAGTGAGGGCCAGATGTAGTCAGTGTTGCCAGAGGTTTTTCCTTAATTAAATTTTTTTTGCACTGATAGTTTCCATTTTAATTAAAATTTTTAGACAGAACAGTGTCCTGTTCCATATCTGTCCAATATGTCAATATTTCCAGGTAAAAGCAGTTCAGCAGCTGTCATCACTCAACCTTGCTGTTAACAGATGTGACTAATTCGGTGTTATCTCCTCCAGTTCATGTTCCACATGACCACTATGCTGCAGACCCGAGTTTAGAGTTTATTATGCATTTTTATCAATTAGTATTTAAACAATTTCAAACGTTTTACTTGATTTTTAAATTAATTTTATTAACAGGCGGGATGGTAGCTTAGTAGTTAGCACGTTTGCCTCTCGAATCCCGATCTGGGTGGAGTTTCCATGTTCTCCCCGTGTCTGCGTGGGTTTCCTCCGGGTTCTCCGGTGTCCTCCCACAGTCCAAAAACATGGATCAAGTCAATAAAAAAAATTGCCCCGTATAGAGTGTGTCTGTGTAAGTGAATGTGTGCCCAGCGATGGATTGGCGCCCTGTCCCGGCCCAGCGCCTGAGACGTTCTCCCCTGGATGGGCATGGGGAACCCCACCGCGACCCTACTAGAGGATAAAGCATGAGATAATGAATGAATGAATTTTATTAACTTTCAACTTTCCTAGAAATGGGCTTTGCAAATGGGAAAATAGATTTACCTGTTTCTTTTAACAGATTTTTAATGAGTGTGAATTTTCAACTTGAATATAAATAGTTTACACAATTGTCATACAATGTTTGTTTAGAAACATGTTAACCCAGCTCTCAGAACACAATTCTTTAACTCGGGTATTGTGAAATGTGAAGCCCTCAATCAAAAATTAGTACAACAACCTTAACTTAATGTAAATGAAGTAAAGAACATTTATCTTTATCACCTTAACAAAAGAGATTTTATAATTATATGCATAATAGAGGGGCCTCAGAAAGGAAAGCCCACAAACATTATAGAACAATATACCTCTTGAGGGAAGAGGTTTCAAACAATACTACACAAGAGCTCTTCAAATCCAGGCCTCTCTTCACTGCATGCCTATTACTCTACTCTGGTCACAGTTTCATTTCTTATGGACTGGAAAGGGACTCCTGAGAAAAGGTGTTTTCTTACTCAGTTACAGAAATCTTACTGTAAATCTGACCAACAAATTTTTCTTACTTTCCGGGAACACAGTGTACTCATGCACTCTATTTGTATAAGTCAAAACTCTGTTCACTAATTATTTTTTCTTGATGATTGGGTTTGCATTGATATTCTTTAAAATTCAGGCCTAGAACAAAAACGTGTGTCATATGTGCCTGTGTCAAGATGGGTGTTGACAGTAATATATAATATAATACAACTGAATACATATTTTGATGCTGTAATCAATAACAAACAGTCAACTATACAGATGATTCTAATTATTTAAAGAGAATCGAAGAGAATCATTATAGAGATGTATAAATTTAACTCTGACCAAAGATATCAATCTACATGTTTTTCCAACTAAGGCCACCCAAATGCAAAAGTAAGATTTGTTCATTCTAATAGATTAAATTAATGTATTAAGGCTTAAGCAACTCCTTACTGTATTATAGCCTACGCATATAGCTACGCATTAAATTACAGATGTGTGCATTTAATTTGTGCACATAATGTGTGCATTACAAAAAACTATTGTCCAAATTCCACTTAGTCTTGGTAACATAAAAAAGCTGTAATCTTATTTATGTACTGCCAGAGGAAGGCATTTTGGCCCCAGTTTGAACAAAAACCTCACTGCAGCATGCCAGATTAGGTTTGTCTCCTATTTTCATTGTGTCGTTGTTCATCCACCATGACTCATCATATATATTAATAAAAAATGGCTTATCAGAAAATATGCTGTAGGGAAGAGTATTTTCCCTCATGACTAATCATTTTGTGTACAACTTTACAGAAATCAGCCTTCACTCAATCCATTATCTCTAGTGTCTCCATTTCATTTTTCTATATTCCTCTTCACATAAATGGTTCTTAACTGGGTCTCTGGCAGGTAAAAGATAGAGAGATGAATGATATTTATTTAGCAAGTCTTTGAAGTAGTCACTTGCAGACAATAGCAATTGTTTAATGTAGAGCCCTTGTTGCCTTATTTGTTGACTGCACAAAACAGCTAAAAAAAGCCCCATGTGCAAAAATAAAATAATCCTTTAAGCTTCCACACAAGAGCCTTAAACATGTTAAAATTTTAAACAGTGGAACAGTACTTGGTTGCTTATGTTAACTCTGCCACAAGAACACAAATACTTTGGTAACTAGAAGTTTGTGATCCATTTTATCAGTTCCATTTTGTAAAGATGGACTATGCGGTTCTGTCCAAACTGACAATAAACCACAACCCAAATTATATCTGTTCTGTGATAGCCCTGACAAATAGAGAACAGAAAACCAACAACAGCAACAAATATGACAATCTGCTGTCAGACAGAATCTGTTCTACAGACTTTAAAACTATATGTGGGTGGAGAAAGTAGGTAATAAGTCCAAACTGGCAAGACAAAACAAATCAAACAAACAAGCCAGAAATATTTACAGTGACTCATATTGTCCATAACACTCCTAAAATTACTTAAATTTATAACATGATGACAGTAATACAACACTAACGGAAATCTAGTGAAAGCAACATACAGTAGATAATTGATTACAGTCAAATTTCTTCTGAGGCCTCTCAGATGTGCACTAAATGCATAAGCTTACAAAGACTTGGGGTCTACAAGACCATGCTGTTGTATCATGAGTTTCATGGAGCTAGCATATGGTCCTGCCAAATTAACCCTGTACATTTCCGCAATTTTCCCCCGGGAATGAATAAAGTATTCTGATTCTGACCTACTGGAAAAATAGATCATATTGATTAGAGCAATGCATCAGCAGTGAATTCCTGAATCAATCCAATTTCCATTCACAAGGTCTAAGACACCATGACGCACAAGACGCCATGTCAGTCACCAACGGGTGTGCAGGTAGCACCCAGTATTCTTTGCTTCTCTTTTAGTTTATGACTTGTAGTGATACAAAATTTAAATATTTTTTATAATAAAAGTGTGAGGGCGCGTTCGCCTCTCAGCGCTAGGGGTTCCCGGTTCGAATCCCCATCTGGGTGGAGTTTTCATGTTCTCCCCGTGTCTGTGTGGGTTTCCTCCGGGTTCTCCGGTTTCCCCCCACAGTCCAAAAACAGTCAAAAAATTGCCCTGTATAGAGTGTGTCTGTGTGAGTAAGTGTGTGCCCAGCGATGGATTGCCTCCCTGTCCTGGGTCTATCTGCCCAGCGCCCGAGACGTTCTCCCCTGGATGGGCATGGGGAATCCCACCGCGACCCCAATAGAGGATAAAGCGGGAGATAATGAATGAATGAATAAATGAATGAATAAAAGTGTGTGACACAGCTGTGCAATAATGCAGGCTACTTTGTAAAATCAATCTTGGGATTATATTAATCGAACCTATCATTTACATGAAAATTTATTTTAATCAAAAACTTAGGGTTAGGGCTCTAATCTAACCCTAGATTTTTTACACCTATTCTTAATCTTGTTGCAGCAAATATCTCTTTAAAATTCGGTCAAGTTGCCTCTGCTTCAATAGTACCTTACTCATATGCAAATCAGCCACACCCAGTGCACTGACACAGCACAACAGCTTAATACTGAGCATAAAAAACATTACACTTTCATATCGTCTCGGTTAGTTTTAAACAAGATGAAAACATCACATCCTATTATACACACATACACAATTTCTTCGTACACATCCATCCATCATCTTCCGCTTTATCCTCTACAAGGGTCGCGGGGGGGTTCCCCACATCCATCCAGGGGAGAACGTTTCGGGCACTGGGCAGATACACCCAGGACAGGGCCCCATTCTATCGCTGGGCACACACTCACTCACATAGACACACACACAAACACACTCTATATGGGGCAATTTGAAGAATTCAATTGACCTTGATTCATGTTTTTGGACTGTGGGAGGAAACCGGAGAACCCGGAGAAAACCCACGGGGAGAACATGGAAACTCCACCCAGATTGGGATTCGAAAAGGGAATGAGAAGCGAATGTGCTAACCACTAAGCCACTGTGCTGCCCGGTTCTAATCCCCTTGCTTTTAATATTTACCACCACAAATTCATTCATTCATTATCTCCCGCTTTATCCTCTATTAGGGTCGCAGTGGGGTTCCCCATGCCCATCCAGGGGAGAATGTTTCGGGCGCTGGGCAGATACACCCAGGATAGGGCGCCAACCCATCGCTGGGCACACACTCACTTACACAGACACACTCTATATGGGGCAATTTGGAGAATTCAATTGACTTGATCCATGTTTTTAGACTGTGGGAGGAAACCGGAGAACCCGGAGGAAACCCACGCGGACACGGGGAGAACATGGAAACTCCACCCAGATGGGGATTCAAACCGGGAATCCCTAGCGCTGAGAGGCGAATGTGCTAACCACTAAGCCACCGTGCTGCCCACCACAAATTGATATATATATATATATATATATATATATATATATATATATTCTTTGTTTTTTAATTAAAATAAATTGGTTTTTAATATGTTACAAACATTAAGAAATTCAAGGTTCAACCTCTCTATTTTTTGGATATGATTCTCCACATTTTTTTTGAACCATTTTTTTAAAAACAAGCAGCATTTATTGTCATTCATTCAGTGAGACACTGCTTGTCTCACAATTAGTACTGTGGTTCGTTTCAGATCTCTTTTTTCACTTGACTCCACACTTAGTGCACAGACATTAGAACTGGCATCACCTTCCATGAACTACTGCTGCAAAGTTAGCAGCATTAGGCATGAAGTCTGAAATGTTATGGTATATGGATTTACCACAACACAGCAGTTCAGCTAGAAGTTTCGGTTAAGTGTCTATATTTCCCCCCAACACCTATTTCAGAAAGAGATGTGTGTGAACAGTTTAGTGAATGGTGAATTTCCTAGAGAATGGTCACAGCATGATGTATAGCACTCCACTGTGCTCAAATCACTAATGAACGCAACACGACCAGGGCAAGAAGGTTGAACACAATGACGGGCATCAAAGTCAGGGTCGCTCCCATGTTAACAACACTGCAGTAGAATATTAAATCACTTTAGAGTGTTAACCAAGCGTCTGATGAACCTGTTGGTTTAAACATTGGTACTTCACATGTTTACTCCATTGTTGGTAAGCGCGCGGACACAGGCTGCCCAAATTCTCCACGCCATTCCCGCTGCTGCCAAAGCAAGATCATTTAAAACCGCCTCTGTAAACGTTCCTGTTTCACAATAATCATACATTACAGTTTAAAAAAAGAGCTGAAACTCACCGAACACGTTAATAGCCATGATACCACGGTTCATTCCACCGGGCAAAGCTCTGCACTGCAGCGATGGATTCTCTCTCTCTCGCTCTCCCTCCCTCAATCTCTCTTTCTCTCTCTCTCAATTAGATAGCAGTAAACAAAACGTCCTAATCAGTCAGCACAGCAAGCTGCATGGAAATACGCCTGTTGAAACCGAGGCTGTTCGCCTGCTCAGCACTAATTGTTCCTCTCGTCGCTGTTGTCTCTTGCTGTGCTGAAGTTTGAACCCCCACCAAGTCTGCCGAGCCGCATCCACACACCAGCAGCGCGGAGATCCAGTCTTAGAGCACAGAAGCAATTCACAGAAGCGTCTCGTTACCAAACGGCGTGTGAGCTACCGGACGAGCTAAAGCTTCCACCTCTCACACCCGCTCCGCAAAGCGTTCCGATGCGCGGCACACCAAATCCCGACTCACTCCGTGTCCCTGCACTGAGGTCGCCATCTTGTGAGAGCACGTGACCGAAAGCCCAGTCCGCCCCCAGAGACTGCAGCCTCTTTATGGCGCGTTACCATGGAAACCGCCCTGCCTCCGAGTGATGAGGTCATAGTCGGGATGCTGCTTTTGTTCAGCAGGTAAAACCTGTTGAGCCGACACTGCTATGACAGATGCTAAGAACGTCTACAACAAATAGATGACGTCAATACTTTCATTGCCTTGGCCACAAACCTATAATAGATTATTTGTAATAAAAAGAAACAAGGGTAAATGTATGCTACAGGCTTGCTAAAATGTTTTTAATATTTAGTAGGAAAGCTGATGTTGGTAATGACAGCTTTAAGATTCTGTATGGACTCTGTATAGAGAAACAAGTCATTTATTGTTCAATTTTGTGGATTACCTGTATTGTTATTGTTAAGGGAGGCTTAGTGGTTAGCACTAGGGATTCCCGGTTCGAATCCCAATCTGGGTGGAGTTTCCATGTTCTCCCTGTGTCCGCTTGGGTTTCCTCCGGGTTCTCCCGTTTCCTCCCACAGTCCAAAGACATGGATTAAGGTCAATTGAATTATCCAAATTGCCCCATATAGAGAGTGTCTGTGTGAGTGAGTGTGTGCCCAGCGATAGATTGGCGCCCTGTCCTGGGTGTGTCTGCCCAGCTGCTCTTATCTCGTTTTTGCTGAGTGTTACCTCTGCTTATGTGGTCAGCTATTTGTAACCCTGTTCATCCATGAAATTCTTTTCTTTATTAACACAAGTAAAACAAAAAACCTTTCAATTAAGACTAGACCTCATTGTTGTACACACTACTTCAATAACAGGACAACACACCGAAAGCTAGGGCAAGTAAACGTCTTCTTGGATTTCTTTGTGTTGTCACAGAATAACTATTTCTTTTAGGAATTTTAAACATAAATATTGAGGATTAGTAATAACAAAAATCTGATGAGAACACAGAACACAAAAACGGCATGGTTGGTGCATCCATGACTATCCACACAATGTTTCTGTAATTCCCCAGTTAAGAGGTCAGCTTTTATATCAACTGTGTTTTATGATAAAATCAAGGTTTACTTCTAATTACCAGACTATCCTCAATTTTAAATCTCCAATTGGTCTAGACAGATTTAGGATAGATTTTGAGACCTAATCTGCAGGCTCTCTAAAACAAGAGATACAGTACTGTTTTTTAATGATTATTATCAATATAATAGTAAATAACTTCTCATATTAGAAAAGTAATTTAATAATGAGGTAATGCCATGTGCATCGTCTCTATTCAATTAATGCTACAATTTCCATCTAGTAAACTTGAGATTTGTTTCACCCTAGATGGATGTCCTGTATTGACACAAACTTATGGGAGTGTGCACACTAACAGGAAACACAGACAATAGCAGCCTAACAGCCTGCGTGCGTTTGGGCCATTGAGGTGGGAGTCTCATTATTACATATTGTTGGCAAACACTGATTTCCCTTTTTCAACAATACAGTTTTAGGGGCCAGATAGCCAGTGAAAGCCATCTATTTCATAAATATGAGGTAATTTCTTGAAGCCACCTTTGAATGTTTTTCATTGTACATAATTAACTGCTATAAAAAACATTTCAGAACAGTTTAACCTCATTTGTTTCCTGCTTATTCCCATGAATTTCTTAGAATAGAAGTCAAGGGACATTCTATAAATGTCTAATGGAAACAAAACTCTGAAGGATGTGTCAGGATTTTTATGCCCTGCTATTAGGCTGAACTATGTTAAATACTTAAAATTTTCTTTTAGATTCCAGATTTGATGTTTGAACATGTAAGTAAAGAAAAAAAGTGTTCATGACTGTATTTATTTGTGACACTAATATGTCAATATACTATTTTTAACAGCACAGAGCGTAAACCTTCCAAGGAAATCTTTAGAGGAAGGTATTTTTCCTTTAATGTACATGAGGTTAAACCATCTGTCTCTTTTACTGGGTTCAAGGATGAATTCTTGCTAAGACAGCAGCATTTCTGAAAGGAAATTCCTCGTGCATAAGGTTTTCCTGTGAGCAACACGAATGCTTTAGTTTTTAAAATGTTTTACTTTACCAAGGGGTTTTAAGAAACAACTGAATATGAAAATGAATTGAAGACTAGTTTATTACATGAACACATGCATGGTGAAGCTTCAACAGATAAATAAAAACAAAAAATATATATATATATATATATATATATATATATATATATATATATATATATATATATATATATATATAATGGGCGGCACGGTGGCTTAGTGGTTAGCACGTTCACCTCTCAGCGCTAGGGATTCCCGGTTCGAATCCCCATCTGAGTGGAGTTTCCATGTTCTCCCTGTGTCTGCCTGGGTTTCCTCCGGGTTCTCCGGTTTCCTCCTACAGTCCAAAAACATGGATCAAGTCAATTGAGTTCTCCAAATTGCCCCATGTAGAGTGTGTTTGAGTGACTGAGTGTGTACCCATCGATGGATTGGCGCCCTGTCCTGGGTCTATCTGCCCAGCGCCTAAGACGTTCTCCCCTGGATGGGCATGGGGAACCCCACCGCGAACCTAATAGAGGATAAAGCGGGAGATAATGAATGAATGAATATATATATAATGAAACCGTATTCTTTAGGTGCACTGTTTTTGTTTCAGACACAAACAATTGAACACTTGTGAAAATAAAAGAACTCAATCTGAGCCACACCTCTACTAGATTTTTACCATCTTTTCCAAACAAAATTATTTTTCAGAAAAAAAGCTCAAAAAAAAAGAAAATGTTATGCTCTATAGCAGTTCTCTAAAACTAAATTGGGTCAGCTTTAGAAATACATATTTTCCAGCCAATGCTGCATTAATGAAAAGGGAATTGTATTATATTGATTTAAGTACATAGTCAGGTCTGATCTATTATTCAGAAACAGGTATAGAATATCACTGCCCCAGTTACCTACACTTGATATATGATAAAAAATGACTTTTATTTGTAGAGTCTGTATGTAGCTGTCTGTATGTATCTGTATTAATCATGTAAACACAAATGGGAGTTTAACTAAGTGTTATCTCATTTTCTATTTTTTGGTCTGTAAATAATCATTTTTTATAATGTTATTAACTAAAATGAATAAATTAAAAGTGCAGAGAAAATATCAGCAGTGCTGGAGCATTGTTTTAATGTTGTTTTTCTCCTGTGTGCATGTTGCAGATGAGCAACAACTGTCTGTTTTTCCTCCAAATCTACAGGTGCTTTTAGCCAGAGCTACATTTATAACACTCGAAAGGCAAGATGAAGATGTGAGTATAGATTACTGAGCTTGAAGAGAAAGGCTGGAGTTGTTGCAGTGGGAATCTTGTCACTACGGGATGCTCTCACCCAGAAATTCAGAAAGGTCAGTATCTTTATGGTATCAGCAGTTCAGTGATCCATGCCACTGCCAGGCAGTGCAGCAGAGCACAGAACCGTGTTCAATCAAAATCAACTCATTCAGGCAATGGCTCACGGGCCACCACACAAACCTCCCATCATGGTGACAGATAGCACAGGGTGAGCAGGAGTACTCCATAGCTTACAATCAACCATGTAAAGAAACCTAGTGCCTTACATCTAAGTCCATACCAGAACCAGCCAGCAGAGGGAGGCTCCTTTTACACATAAATGGCATCTCTTAACTTGATCAAAGACCCAACATTACAAGCTTCACGCAATCAGCTTGTGGCACTGCTGAGGTGTTATGGAAGCCCAGGTTGTTTTGATAACACCCTTCAGCGCATCTGCATTATTGGATCTTGTGTCTCTCATCATCCTCTTGACAACAAATTGTCCATTAGGTTTAGATCAGATGAGTTTACTGGCCAATCAAGCACAATAATATTATGGTTGTGTGTGGACAGGTGCAAAGTCCTGCTGGAAAATAAAAATTGCATCTCTATAAAACTTGCCGGTAGGGGGAAGCATGAAGTGCTCAAAATTTTCCTGCACTGGCATTGAACTAAACACAGTTGACCAACACCAGCAGACACAGTTTCTCAAATCATTATTTATTGTGAAAACCTCAAACTAGACACCATGCAGCTTGGATTGTGTGTCTCTTCACTCTTCCTCCAGATTCTGGACCTTGATTTCCAAATTAAATGCTAAAGTTACTCTCATTTGAGAGTACACGTTTCCCATTCACTCAACTTTTCATTAGCATGTTTGGATACAGCACTGTGAACAGCCAGCTTCTTTAGTAATGGACTTTTTAGGCTTACCCTGCTTGTGGAGTCTGTCAATGACTGCCTCCTGGACATCTATCAAATCAGTAGTCTTTTCAATGATTTTGCAGCTTGCAGAAGCAGACTAAGGAATCATTTTGAAGGATTAGAAAATCTTTACAGGTGTTTTGTATTGATTATGCTTAATTTTCTAAGATTATGACTTTTGGCTGTGAGCTGTAATCATTAACATTAAAAAAGCCTTGAAATAAATCACTGTTTGTAATAAATATATAACATATCAGTTTCGCGTTTGAATTGAATAACAAAATAAATCGGCTTGTTGATATTATGCACATTAAAGGTACACCTTCTTATCCTTGTCCATTTAATCAGTTTTATTACCGTATAGCAGCCATTTGTGGTTGTAATATGTTTCTCTTAAACTAAGGGCTAAACTTCTTTAGTCCACTTTATGTGGTGTGTAAGTATGTGTCACACTGGTATAAGTAGATCAGACACAGCAGTGCTCATTGTGTATATTTAATTGGTCATACCTCATTTGTAGCTTCACAGATTGTGTTATTTATCAGAACACAACCCTTCATCACTGGTGATGGAATGCTGACATGATGTTGGTGCATTGACACTTTCGGTTGTTGGATTAAAGTCATAGTCCTCTGTGGTTATTGATGCGCCATAAAACTCCAGCTGCATTGTTATGTCTGATCCACGTAACCATACGACTGTGAATGGGTATATCTTGTAATGGATTGTTAATTTATTCTTTCTCTTTCTCAATTAGAGCTGGAATAGGCTCTCATGATTCCACTATATCCAATGTCTGAAACGTTCACACTGTAGGTATGATAGACAGGTGTCATATTTTTGCCCTTCTATTATAATTTAAGTTACATCCTTAAGGGTATTGTATGCTTTAGTGTTATTACATGTTACTGCTAGATTTGAATTAGAAGTTAAGGAATTGTTACTGAAACTACAGTATTGAACTAAGGTTTTGACGCCAAGATATTTGGGCAGTGTGTAGCCCAGTTTGCTGACTGTGTGTCATGAGATGTGAGCAGAAAAAGCTGTGGACAGATGCTTTTTGCTTGCTTTACTAATGGGACAAGATGGGTACCTCACATGCCGTACATACTGCTGTATCCATGTCTGATTACAGCAACTGTCATTAAAATGATGCAATCGCTGGAACAGACCCGATACGAACTTCTACTTCTACTTTACTATGTCTTTCCCTGCATATGTAAAAAAAACATGACTACTAGGCTTTTTCTGCCATGAAGAAGCTTATTACCCATCACAACCTCAGTGACACTTCAGACACAGTAAGCCAGTATCATGAAACCTGAATGTAGACAGTTATTCTCATCTTGGAGTTTTCCCTCTTATTGTCTGGACCATAATGCCAACATTGAATGGCATCCGTCGTTAAGAACATGCTGGATATTAAATAAAATAAAACTCAAGATAATTGTTTATGAACTTTACCTTCTGCACATGAGCACTGTAGGTATAAAATATGAGGCAAATAATCCATAAATGTCTTGTATAGAGCAAAATTACAATTTATGTTCAATGGAACCACAAGGCTAAGCACTAATATGACTGATAATTAAACCACCTCTGATCAATGCTTATGAAAGGTACAGCGTTTGGATGACGTTAAAGCATTATTAATATAAAACGCAGTTACAATATTTACAAGTTGATCTGCAAAATAATTTTGATGTTGTTCTAAAATGTACCGATTTTCCGATTCACCACAAGATGGTGCCCTATACCAAAGCAAATGTAGTTGAGACGGGACTGGACAAAGCCAATTAAAGATCACAATTCCAAAGAAAAGCACTCAGATTTAAAGGGATATTAAAAGATTTATTACAACATCTTATTAATTTATGATACATTATACATAACTTTCACGAAATGACAAATTTACTGCCAGTACAATAAAAAAAAAATCACACCTTGCTCTGCAGTGCACCAGAGTTAATCAAACAGCAGTAACCCAGTGCTCCAGGCTAAAAATTCAAAGTTGAACATGTTCTACTGTAATAAACCAACTGATATATGATTCAAACACAGTCTGATTCTCTCAGAGAATCAGCCATTCATGTGAGTAAGCACAGAACAGTGACTGTACTACTGTAACCAGTAAAACAAAACAATTCTTAAAGTTACTTTAAATGAAAGTAAAAGCAATGCACCAATAAAACTACACAGTAGTAAGCCAGTACATTTTAAGACAGAAGGCAAACTTATGATACTAGAAGCCAACTCTTGATCATTCATAATCATCTCTAAGATCAACTAAAAGCTATATGGTTTTATTGAAATGGAGTACACAATCATTTTCCTGCTTTTTAACCTGCAGGTCTTAATTTTTTACACATTTTATCACTAATTATTTCTTAATAAATGGAACTTTAGAGGCAAGAACCTATATCACAGGTTTCGTAAAAAGGCTATCAATTATTTACATTGAGACTTTCAATATTTTTAAAGAAGTGCCTTGTTAAGACCCTAACACACGTAATGCACATAGTTTTTCAGTTATCACATTGTTATCATAAATGGAATTTACAATGCTTCCTAAAACGTCATAGCTGTCACATAACTTAATAAATAACATCAAAATTTATATTTTATCCAACAGTGTTTTAAAAAGTAGAAGAGTACAGATTGAAAGTATTAGCAAGTTGGAAAAAACGGTTGTACGCCGCCCGGCTCAGGTAAAATCTGTACATAAAAGCCCCTGTGATCGGAAAACTCCATCTACTTTATACAGCCTGCATTCAAAAGCTCCAAAATCGATATCTGCAACTCCTCAATTAAGCACACATCAAAGTGATGCCTGTGGTCTGAAGCCTATGCTAGAGTACTACAGTTACTCATCTGTGGAACTACACATGGAATGTTTATTAAAACACAGCTCATGACATGAGGTTTTAGCAAAAGTCCTTAAGACTTATCATTACAGACCAGACATCAAAATAAATAACACATTTAAATCAGTTCATATTCAATTTTGGGAGATGTGGCACAAGACCTTGAAGCTGCCACAGTTGATCTAACTATCAGTTGAGGACCAGAAGGAGAAAAACTCCCCTGTCTCCCCTTGTGCAAAATGTAAAAAATAAATAAAATTAAAAAAACAAAGGCGAGCGATTTAACACGACATGGCCCTTCATTTGCAGTAGTGCTTTGGGAAAATCAATTTCCCATTAAAAGGAGCCCTGGCACACTTTGGCATTTGACTTAAACACAGAGAATCAGTCATTACAATAAAAGTGAACTTATTGAGTTCATTACAATGCAGCAAATTACAGTACTATAATAAATAAACAGATGAACAACCCACATCATTTTTAAAGTGCCACCTTTTGCATTTCCTATAAACAAAAACAATGCATTTAATGGGAAATTATGTCATAATTAAGTGGATTCTGAATGATGAATATGTTCCACCGTGAAGGGACAGAATGGAGTATTCTTTTCCACCTCACATCAACATGGCTGTCTGGAAAAAAAGCGAGTGCAGACAGGCCTAATCAGCTTTCAGAGGGCTGGGTGGGAATAGCCAAGACCACATCTCCACTTGACTCCTCCCCCTCCGTGCTGTGGTCCGTACTTGGGCCAGGGGCAGTACCAGGTGCCGTGGAGGAGCTCACCCCGTTGGATGTGCTAACTGAACTGTGCTGGATGGCTTCAGCATGGGGGCTGCCAGGGACGGACATGTCCTCACTACTGTCCTCCTTATCAAACACTGAAACCACAAAACAGCATACAAAATAAAGCCAAATAACACAATATTCAAATAATTCTATTTTTATATCATAAAGGTGACTGGATTCTAGTGTTAAGCCAACGACCTCTAAAAAGTTTGCAAATGGGTTTCAAATGACTTCCATATGGGAATTTTAAAACCATTACCATATCTGTTATGGCATGATCTATTCATTATACTTTATTGCTTAGATTTAAAACCAAAGAAAATTCACTATGAAGATGAATATTAGACAAAATGACCATGTTTTATTACATGGTGAGTTTAAAAGGGTTAGGCATAAAATAATAAAACCTTTATAGGATGCATTTAAGACTATGCTAATACTGGATTGCACATAAATCCTTTACTGTAAAGAGAAGGGACCTTTCATAAATATAAAGGTCCTTTTAAAAAGGATATTTTTAAAACTACAATAATATTTCAAATGTGTGTTACTTTGAAAGCATACTGCAAAGTGCCACATTTAGTTTAACCACACATTCACAAATAAAAAAATAATTAGACGATAAAATGTAAACTGAGCTTGCTTTTGCAATGTGCTGGTTCTTCTTCACAAAAAAAGTTTCCTTGCAAAATAATAATTAAAATACATACAAAATAGTTATTAAATGCATACATATATAGCTTTATATATATTTTTTACATAAATATATATTTTACATAAATTAGGATGCAAGAGCCTTCACACGCTCTTAATTTTTCGGTCTTAAGGTGGTTATCACAGCACTTTTCTATTTTGTTGTTGCGGCTTATCTTTTAATTTGACTATTTTACTTCCTCTTGTATTAATTCATGTTATAATGTTTCTCTAAAATATTAACTTCAAAATGTTCTAGATAGGCAATAAAATCTGAGCTTCAACAAGGCAAAAGCTTAAACAAATGAAAATGCCTAAAAAATAAAAATAATTAAAATTTATCTGAATGACCAAATATTGAGTAAAAATGATTTAAGAGAAATTTTCTGGGTGTTCTCCCATGTTTTCCCCGTGTCTGGGTGGGTTTCCTCCGGGTTTTCCGGTTTAGTCCCACAGTCCAAAAACATGGATTTGAATTCTTCAAATTACCCCATATAGAGTGTGTCTGTGTGAGTGAGTGTATGCCCAGCGATAGATTGGCGCCCTGTCCTGGGTGTATCAGTGCCCGAAACGTTCTCTCCAGGATGGGCATGGGGAACCCCCTGCGACCCTTGTAGAGGATAAATCGGAAGATAATGTACATATATATATCTTCCATTATATATATATAATATACATGTCTGTCTGCAAAGGAAAGCCATGACTCGGATAAGATCAGATCATATCTGGTCATCCACTGAAGGTACCAATGTGGGTCCTTGAACAAGATTATATATATATATATATATATATATATATATATATATATATATATATATATATATATATATATATATATATATACACATACATTGCTCTGAGACATGTTTAATACTTCAATTTGTTTAAGTCCTATGAAAGTGTTTTAAGACATATATTGATCTGCAAAAAGTTATAGTGTAATCTATCACATTACAAAATGAATTATTCACACAGGCTCTCTAACTTAAAGTGAGTGAAGAGCTTCCATTGGTGCAGAAGTTTACAGCAGAGTTTCCTTGAAGCCAATGAACAGTGAATTAGACATCAGAACTCTAGATCACGCTTAGGCTTTCTCACAGCTCTCACATTAGATCAAAGGTAAAAAGTTGTAAAGAAATATTCCAAGGTCTGGTCATTAAAAAAAAAAAAGTATGAGCGCAATCATTAGTGTTTCATCACCCAGCACAAGCTGAGTGGAGTTCCATCAGGAGTTCCAGCAGCTCAGCCCATTGCTCCCTAAGGACTCAGTGTTATTTTGTCATAGTATTCCTTTCTATGTTCAGTGATTCACTGGCAAGACTGCAAGTGCTTTGACATGCGTGTTTAAATAAGCCATTCAGCTCTTTTTAAAAAGATGTTTTCAGAGAAAACAAATATTCAAGGTCACCTTTAAACCTCAACTTTTACATTTCCAACGTACGCTTAGATCTGATCACATCAAGACACCCATTCTGATCGAGACACACAGAGAAAGTTCAAACAATTAAACTTTTTAATTAGTGTTAGTCAGTGTATATGTCGGCATTTCTGTGCTTTTGGACAGTTTTGTATTCGCAGTGGTCTACATTCTTAAATTGACCATCTTGTTTTAAAAAAAACTGATTTTATGCAACTGATATCAGCACCCAGTATCAATGTGTTCAGATACACATGTTAAAAGGATCTGCCATTTACAGTAAGGTTGTAAGAACTGGGGAACATTTTGAGCATATACACTCCCACACTGCAATAAATTTGAATATTTTAAACCTGTGGTCAGTGTCTGATGATGGATTAGACACCAACAAATATTATGCATGGAACTTGATTACCTAAAATAATTCTACATGCTATGCTAGCATTGCATAGATATGTCTAAAATTTAGATAATTAAGCCTAAATGGTGTAGGCTCATTAAACCCAGTAATGCTGCTGTATATTACCTGCACTCCAACCTTCTATGTTTACATTGGTGATCCTGCCTTGTTAGGAATAGCTCAGTCCACCAAAATATAGCTGGGTCCCCCGCTGTACACTGAAGAATAAGGTGTAGAAATCTGGCTTGTCTGTACCTATCCCATGAGTCATTGTAAAACATGGCTTTTCAGTCACACCCGCAGTGAAACGTCACACCGACACACACACACACACACACACACGTCTGCTTTGTACGTTTGCGCTCTTTAGCAAGCCATGACAGCATTCCTCCAACTGGTTAAAGCTTTAATAAGCGCAGCAGCGCGGTGCCATGGCTCTGCCCCTGTGAACACACCGACACAAACAGACTAGCGTCTACTCAGTCAGTTCCAACGTGTAATTGCTATTAAACTCATTTTCTGAGCCTGAGCCGTGCTTTGCATTTTATTATTCCCCGTGCTTGCTTTGTAACCTTTAATTAAAGTTACAATGTCATTTTAAACCAACATCATAAGGGTGTATTATAGGCAGTGGCGTGTGGCTGGGCCCTCGCACCCCTCCCAGCATTCTCATTTGTTTCTTGCTACCTTGCCAACTACTGCAGCGACAGATGATTACAGCACCTGATTTTAATGATGCTCACACTAGAGAGAGGCAGAGACTCGCAGTCCAAATGCCACCAGCTGCTCCACAATCGCAATGAATTAATTGGATCCTGATGAGGGAGGAGAGGTAAATTTAAAAAAAAAAATAACTCTGTGTGTCTTGTAAAAGAAATGCAGACTACTAAGATAATTAATACCGCTAATGATGCAAAAGTCCGCTGAAATGGCACTTGGTAATTAACATGGGGGGTTGTTATCTCCTGTATCGTATCTAAACGCTTCTCATCGCGGCATCATAAAAGGCTGAGTGCTTCAAAACGCCGGCACGTCAGGACCGCCTGATGTACTGATGGGGTTCTGATCAGGTTATTTAGCAAAAGCGCCGGCCAAACGGCCATAAAATACTGTCGCTGGCTCTGAATCAGGTCGAACACCCTGTAAATCAGAACGAGCCTTTTTGCTATTTCAGCTCCATATTCAGGCTTATATAATTACTCCTAATGGCATTAAGGAGGAGAGCTCAGGGTGAGATATATTATTATAGGCAGGACTACTGGCTCCTGAATCTGCCTTCCACAGTCTGACTCTCCCACTTTCAGTTCTGATCATCTAAACTCCTAGAGCAGATGGGCTGTGTGTGCTGCCAAGCTGAGACATGGCCAACCATGTTTGTGGGGCAGCCTGGGTAATTTCCCTCCCACCTGCCACTATGGACCCATGATCAAACATGCCAAGAAATTTGTGGGTCTATAAAGCTCATGGGTCGACTACTGCAGGAGGAATTGCCCTACACTTGAGAGTGAACAGGACTATTTATAAGACATACTCATATCCATAATTCAGTTCACTTAATATGGTGTTCTTTCTTCCCATTAGGGAACTTTTTGACAGAAGAAATGACCATCTGCTGTTTCAGTGCCAGAAAGAAATGCTTGAAGGCCTAAATCAACTTGTCTACTAAGGTAAAAAGACAGACTAAGGCTTCTTTATCTTATTTTAGTAGGCTGCTAATATATGACTCCTCAAAGAGGGCCACAAACAGGAGTGAAGGATGGCATCATGCGTTACTGCAGATCTCGCTCCATTCTACCAGTCGTGCAGACCAGACTCCCACAAACGAGTTCACTCCCTGACAACTCTGTCCTGACACTTTCATGATGTGCGCCAGACGTGTCAGTCCTGGTGCTTTAACAATAGCATGGGATAATGAACGGCATGTCTGCTGCAGGACGGGCATCGCCATTATAATATGCTCAATTTAGATGCAATCATAGTCAGCACAAGTAAAGCAGAACATTCTTCTGTGCAAACCATTCATGAGTTCTGGTTCCAGAACAGGGAAGGAACAACATAATCACTTACAGTTTTTTGGACTTGCACATGTATGTCGAAGGACCCCCAATCAAGGTCCGTGGATCAATATTGAAAACAAAACTTAAAGCGTTATAGCAGAGCTGACTACAAAATCTGCTTACACAATGGCAGCTATTAACTTTTTGTTTGTTCTCACAGGAAGCCTGAGGATCTGCTGTTAGCGCTGCATCCGACAACTGCTCCTTCATTTTACTGACAACAACAAATTGATATGAAGTGGCTGCATATGGGAGACAAGCTACAGCTCTGCTCATTTCATAAAATGTCATCAAAGCGTAACGGCCAAACATGTGCCTGAATAGCATATGCCCTTCTATCTCAAACTCATTTACGATTACTTTTAAGTGACTTGCCGGCAATATGAAGGAAAAGTGACGTAAAATATTCACATACACACACTAATATTCCTGCATTATCAAGTCTTATATATATATATATATATATATATATATATATATATATATATATATATATATATATATTTTTTTTTCTTTTTTTTTCCTTGTCACAAAGCAACTGCTAAAAAAATTACAAAGTGATTTTTGAGCTGATTGTGTTGTTTTGTGCGTTTTAGAAATTTTTGATAGCAACTTGACAAATGACATTTATGCCACATCAACATAAAATGTACTGTCTTCTGTTGGATAGCACAGCTCCATGTTTTTAATTACCGTAATATAATTTTGTAATTATATTTTAGCAAAATAAAACCTATTTATTAAGATGAACATGTTATGATCTGTTAAATCATATGTTGCTTCACAGGTCCCAAAATATCAGGTGATTTGCATGTCCACACTGATGAAAAACATCAAAAGAATGCATTTGAATTCTATTTGAAAACCTTGTTACATCTATTAAGTCAGGAAATTATCTATCCAGTATCTAACCAGAAGTGCTCTGTATTCAGAAAGTGACACTACTGCAGGACCAAACTGATACCCTGCCACTGCAAACCTATGAAATATGCTCAGTGATGGTCTATCTTGCAGCATGGTAAGAGCTGGGACACTATATGATTATATTAATGGAATATATCTGGATATTATCATCAATGCTGTAGTTTTAAATCATTTAAGTTTTTACACATTAAGATGATACTGACAGTGATTCCATAAAACCAAAGAAAACCCTACAGACAGAACTGCAACATTAAAAATAATCGTAATGTGATGTGCATATGTTCTTCTGTGCACATTACTTACATTGGTAGCCAGCTTTCTTCTGCATTAGTGTGACTGGACAGTCTTTATGAGCAAGAAGAAGCTGCTTTAGCTGAGCCACCTCAGTCCGCAACAAAGTCACCTCATTCTGCAGACGCACACAGTATGAAGAGACGATCAGTCTGTATCATGTTCATGATTTAACAAACGCGCATACGCAAATGCACAGACACACACACATGACAAATGCCATGTATTTTATATTTGTATTTTACAGAGAACAAAGTGTTGCATGTTACAATGAACAAATAGTATTCATTGACTAAGTTGAACATATTATGTAGTGGATGATATAAAATGTAGCTTGTAAATATGAACTATTTTACAAAATTTTTAAACATTTTGCTTTTAGATAGGATTGTCCTAAAAGATAGGATGAATTACATGAAATTTGGGTAATGTGTAAAAAAAATCATTAATTAATAACCATTTAATATCACCTATAAAATTACTATTTAAGGAAAAATAATTGTTTACAATGTTTTAAAAATATTAAATATGTCCTAAATTTAGGATGTCTTTATTGCATTAGGGAAACTTGGACATTTTATAAGCGAACCATTCACATAACACAGTATATACTGGATCACTGTCTCACCAAAATATTCAAATACAACCCAGTTATAAGTATTTAGAAAGTGCAAGCTGCAGCCTAATCAGATCAAAATATAATAAAATTATTAAACACACACACACACACACACACACACACACACACACACACACACACACACACACATACACTCACACACTCACACTCACACCAGAGATCCTCCTTCATACTTAACAGTTGCGATTTTCTTTCATTCTCCTTTAACCTCAAATTCACCTCGGTGGGTGTGAAAATATTCTTTGTCAAGTCAAAAGTAATACCATAAAGCCATTCCACCCGAACTAAAATACAGAATTATCATTACATCTGTTAACTAAGAGACCATTTTTTTGATGTTTCTCATCAAGAGGAACATGGAAAGAAAAAAGAGAGAGCAGGGGAGGAGAGTTATTCCCTCCGTCAGCAGAACGCTATGTCCCATTCTGCCAAGATTTACTCCCCTTTTACTGCTCCCGCGGGACGTCGTGCGGCGTGTGTCAGAAATTGGCCCGTTTAACAGTGAAGGTGACTTTAAGGGGATTTAGAGGAACACGACTGCGTGAGTTAGGGGAGTGGGGGGCGACGTTTCTGTGGCTGATTTAAGTGCTTTCTCCTCTCCTGTATAACATGGCCGGGGTTTTAATCTATTCAGCTAAGAAGCGGCCAATTTACTTGATTCCATCTGTTCAGGTTTGGAAGTGCTGGCAAGGCTAGGCTGGAGAAGAACAGATTTAAACACAGCTGGCTGAGCCACGGATCTCCTCAGCACACGAGCTGCCACATCCCTTTACAAGCAGCCCTATAGCCCTTTGCACTCACCCCCACAGCTTGCTTGTTTCCCCTCTTCACCATCGCCACGCTTCTTCATCCATTAAACCCTAATAAAGCCCTGTAATCCCTTATACAATCCCTGTCAAAGTGGGAGAGCAGGATCGTTGATTCAGATGGACAATCACTGATCAAACACGTAAAGAGCTCCCAGATGAATGCTGTTATCATGATCAAGTCTGTGAATTTCTTATCGAAACATTAAACAGCAAAAGCAATTTATGTTTTCAGACGCAGGTATGCATCCTGCAACATGGTACTAGGCTTGAATTGCACTGCTTTTTAACACACTATATATGCATGTTTATAGCACTGCTGAGAAATGTAAAGACTCTAAGCTTTGGTTGTTTGTATAAAACTTTTAGAAAGTCGCACATCCTGCCAGGCTGGTGTGGACACCTCGTTAAAGAGCCTGTTATAGATGATGTCAAAGTAATCACCCATCATTAAAGCTCTGCACATTGATCAGCAAAAGTGATGGAACAGACAGAGAACATTACAATACCCTCATGACACTGATGATCATTCGGCATCGAAATATACACTCTAATGCTCTATAGTCAATCTGCACTGTCCCAGTGTCTGTTTTACTACCTCTATTCTTTGCCAGGTCTGGATTTCTCACCACCCACCACCCCACCTCCCTTCATCTGCCCATGTTCAATCCTACATTCATTTAACCCTAGGCAGTGTTACAACAATCTCATCAGCACCCCTGCCTGTCTCACAGTCACAAATTAATCACACTCATTTTCTCCTCCTCCTCTCACTCCCCTTGAGGCCCCTCCCCTTAATGGACAAACAGGACAGACAGTGCGCAAATAAACAGCGGCACAGCTCATTAAATTGACTGGAACACGTCGCCTCATAGCTTTGTGTGTCCCTATCAGCAGAGACAACAGTTAGGTGAACTGTTTCGAACTTGTCAGGAGCGGCTCCTAATTGCCTGCCGCAAAATGGCGGTTCAAAGAGACGGGTTTCCCTGGGAGAGTTCCAGGGCCAGCTCTTAAACGCACAGACAGGAGAGACGACACGCTTGTGTGCCGATGACATCTGGAGGAAATGTCTTTATTGACAGGAATGTATCAATGCAGGACGCACGTGTATACTCGCACACATGTGCCCACACGCCGTAGCTGTCACAACAAAACATTTCTTAATCACCATTAACAATTTCGTCACCATGTCAGGGAATTGCCTTCACTCGAGGTAAAAACACATTAGTGCAAGACAGCATAAAAAAAGACACACACACACAAAGCCTTAGATTGCATTCAAACTTTAGCTTAATCAATTTATGACGATTTATATAGTAAAACAAGTTTATTAACAATTATTATTCGATTCTAAGCCAATTTCAATTCCACACACAATGTAATTATGAGAAAACTATAGTTTATTCATTAAATAGTTTATGCATTGTAAATTATAAAAATGTTTTGGTTCATTTAAAATTTTGTCCAAGGAAAGGTTCCATTTTATTTCATATAATGAGGACATGTGTAATTATTACTTGCCCGAGTTTAATAGCCATGTAGCTGTAAATCTCGTGTAGCTGACATGACTGTCTTTCAGTACTGGCAGTCATTAACTAGCAGCAGTATGGATGTGCTTCTATCATTTTGCTGAAACTTACAATAACACAAGGAAGAAGATAAATTTGATCTGAATATTCAGGTAAAATACAAAAAATATATGAAAATAATGATGATTTACATCAAAAATTCTAGGTCACATAATTTGTGTGTTAAAGTATAATTAGCCCTGCTTAAATTATGTTTTATATTTTTAAGCAATATTAAGACAACACATTTACTATTTAGAACATCTATGAACAACATGATTTATTCTCAGTAATTAAAAAAATAAAAGTGTAATTACATCAATGTAGGCTACGTTTTATAAAAATGTAAATAATTGGTAACTGTCAGTCATTTGCAAAAGTCAGTGCACATTTTTCTAAAAACTTAAAGAGATTTCTGTGTTGTAGCTTGAAACTAATGTTGCCTTGTTTGATTCTGCTTAGTTAACATCCCAGTAAAACAGTATCATCACCATCATCATTCCTTAAGTGTTAGCACTGTACCTGTAGCTGTCCATTCATTGAGCTCAGGTCTTCAGCTTTTTTCTCCAGACTCTGCACCCACACTTTTCTCTTCTGTCTGCAACGCGAGGCTGCTGCTCTGTTCCTCTCTAAAAACTTCCGTCTTTTCTCATCTGGATCTTCACTAGTTGACCGACGTCGCCGCCCACCTGTACTAGGTGTGTGCTGAACTGGAGGTGCTGGCGATGCCTGCAAACATACATATTACATTCTACAGATCTAAAATGTTAAAATAGTAATATTAGTAAAAAAAATGTAACATACTCAAAATGTGCTGGACTATAATGTTGAACTTGATATAACCTGCTCACATTTACAGAACTACAAATTATGTATGATATTACATCAATGTAGTTTAATGGGGAACCTGTCACCTCACAACATGGTTTCAACCCAGATCCATTTCTGAAGAGTTTGAATTTTTCGGGGGGGGGGGGGGGGGGGGGGGGGGGGGGGGGGGGGGGGGGGGGGGGGGGGGGGGGGGGGGGGGGGGGGGGGGGGGGGGGGGGGGGGGGGGGGGGGGGGTATATATATATATATATATATATATATATATATATATATATATATATATACATATATATAAATAATATACATACATACATACATACATACAGTAACAACAAATCCCCCAACATATATATATATGTTGGGGGATTTGTTGTTATTGTTGAATTGCACATATAAGCCCTGTGCAGTGACACAAGAAGACAGACAGATGCACACACAGACATACACACACACACGGCTGCAACCTACAGGTGTTTCTGTGGTTGAGGTGGCTGGCTGCTGACACGATTGTGGACATGTCTCCTCGACTGATGTTGGGGGAGGAGCTAGCGCTGGAGGTGGAGTCTGGTTAGCAGCTCTGCTTTGCTTTGTTTCCCCATTGGTTACCTGAGGAAGCTGAAGACTGAGGGCTGCCTTTAGCTTCTACAAATATACGAGATCGGGACATTCAGAAATATATAAAAACTAAAGCAAATACCAAAGTAATAAAGCATTCTGTAAGTGAAGTTTAACATTAACAATCTGAATAAATCTAGTGGTAATATTTAATATGCATTACATTATGTAATGAGCTAACTAAACAACATAAATGGAAAAAAGGAAATAATTGAGAATCTAAAACAAGCCCAGCCTGTATGTCTGCAAAATTTATAAAGCAATAATTTATTAACGCAGCAGTCAAAAGTTTTTCATTCATTAATTCATTTATTTTTTACATAATATGTTTATACTATTTTTTATTTTTACACTACTGTGATTTAGTACACTGGGAATACATTAATTGAGATTTGGATTTTAGGAAAAGTTGTTTTTATCAGTAGTAACCAATCATAAGAAAATATAATAACCCTTAGATACACAGATATGTTTAGCATATGATTAGCAGGCTGGCTGACCATATGTGGTCTATTCAAAACAAGTCATCTGGCAATAAATTAACAAATTAAAGACATTAATTCTATGTTGGGAAGCTTTAGGCGATGTCACATCTTTTAACCATTTTTGGTCTTACTTAGATTTCAGTAAATATATTTTAAATGTCATAAAGTTGTTGCGCTGCTAATGATAATTGGAATTAAAATCTGTCTAAAAAATGTAGTTATGAATATTTATTAAAATCTATTCTTAATTAAAACGATAAAATAAATATTCAATTAAAGCAAAATGTATAAACTAGAGAATAAAAGCTTACTGTTCCTGTTTCTATAAATTCACAGAATTAGTGACATATGTTGCTATCAACAGTGCACTTTTGAAATATGGCATTTTATGTCTTTTTGTTTACAATACGGTTAATGCAACATAATAAATAAATAGAATGTGCAGAAGTTTTTTTCTTCATTTTTATTTAAAACAGTAAACGTGTGTAAGTCCTAAATTTAAAAATGACTTTATAGTTTGTAAAATAAAAAATTTAATTAATTGAAATTAACATAAGTAGGTAACAGCAGAATTACATTGCATATTACTACTAAAACAAATTATTTTTACAAATGTAATAAATACAAAATTGTTTTTTGTAATAATTACATCAATATACACTAGACAAAAGTATCGGGACACTCCCACTGTATAAAACTAAAACACCTAATCATGAATAGTTAATAACTGTAAGCTTCCACCTTTGTGAAAAAAGTATGGGAAAGGTACTTGTTCCATAACATGTCTTAGTGCATAAAGACATGATTTTGGTTTGACTTTGGTATAAAACAAATTGACTGTTTCACACAAAGCCCTTACCTCAGCCCCATCTAACACATTATTATAAAACTATTACAGAGTTTAAAGAGATTTTTGACCTAAAACATTATATTTTCAAACAATTCTTATCAACAGTGTTGTTTTATTTAAATAACAGGGATCTCTAAAAGTTTGATGTTCACAACACTTATTTGTCGAAGTGTATCATGGTACAAACAAAAGAGGTTTTTGAGGACCCAAGAAGAAAAAAAAAAGTTTTTGCTCATCAGGTTATAAAACCTTATAACTTTGATTGGGAAGTTATAAAATATCCTGTAGGTGTAACATGTAGGTGTCTTAATACTTTTGTTCACATAGTACATGTAACAATCTTCTCGGGTGCCACAGGACACCAGCACATTAATACATGTATAAAGATTATCTATGATCCTATTAACTGCTATGTATTTGTTGATAAATGATAAACCAATTCATTCATTGCACCTGATTTTAGAAGCAAGCTAAATTTAATCCATGATTCTTCTATTCATGAATAATGCAACTAAGCAGGCAATTGCTTTAACACCCAAATCAGTATGTGGTTTATAACAGTGCCAATCTATCTTGCTTTCCCCACTGTGACTAAGGGAAACTGTCAGAATTTAATATGTTGAGAACCTAAATTTCATTTCCTGTAACTGTGATCAGATGCCTACTTAAGCAGCAGCTCTGAAGCAAGTGATTCAGAACTGTATGAATGATGAAAGAAGCAAGCCTACAACTTTAAGCACTGTCTGCGTGTAATCCTAAATGTACAGGTCCTTCGAAAACATAACACCTGCCACACCAGATGCACTAATACCAGCACAACACATACTACCATGTCAGTGTCGTCGCTGTGTTTACTACATTCATTATATATATTTAGTCATTCATTAAAATCTGGTCTGGTCTTTTGGAGGGTTACCACTATTTCATAATATTATAATAAAAAGAACATAGTGACAACATGGTTCACTGAATAGTTCCATAAGAGTTCCCTTAATATGCAAGAATCTATGGGCATACCATCACAATAAACTAATACTGTATGAGTGAATATTGTGCTTGCTTTTGCTTTGAAACAAACTTTTGAAACAAAACTGCAGCTCTTTAAGCCCCTTGTCTGAGTCAGAGGGCTAAACCGCATTAGAGTAAGGCAGGTACAGAAGATTAGAGTAATTAACTTTCAGAGAAAGCAGGAGGCATGGATTAAAACAACATATTCATCACCACTAAAAACAGATGCTTCCCAGCATCCTGTTCCAGAGGAGTAATAGCTGTCGTAGCTAATTTCCTACTCCCTCGAGACGCCCGTGATTCTCTTCTGTCAGGGAAATCTCTCTCTCTCCTGGGCGAGCCGCAGCATGTGCAGCATAGCGACCTCAGCGTTAAGCACCCCTTTCCAAATACTGCCTCCCGCTGAGCCTGTCACATGTTCCCCACAGCTACCTAACAATAATGTCAACTCTAACGTGCTGAATGACATCAATGCACACTCAAACCATCCAGCCATACCGTGCTGCCTCTGTCTTCATATGGCCATTTAATGTGCTGCACCAGTGCACCCTATAGATCACAATTTAATAGATCTCTCTGTAAAAGAACACGAGGTGGCAACAACGCTGCCCAAAAGTCAAAGACATCATGTAACGAATGCATTCACAGCGGGTGAACAAGACAACCGAGGGCTAAGAGAGAGGAAAGAAATTCATTTACATGAAGGAGAGGGAAAAAAAACAAAAAAAAATAAGAGAGGCACATTCTTTTAACAGCTACCTTTGCCAGACCAATCTATCTAGCAAATTAGTTTATAGTATAACAACCTTCCTGAGCGCCCTCCCTGCCTGAGAAAAATTGTTCTTTGGGAACGACTCGTGGAGAGCCTGAAAGTGAGTGAGAGAGAGATGGCATGAAGCAGAGAACGAGAGAGAAAGAGAGAAAGAAAGAGAGAGTGAGAAAGAGAGAGAGTTCGGAATAGGGAAAATAGATTCATATTTCATAACTGCCACAGGAACCTCATCAGTACAATAACCCTCCTTCTCTGGGGTGTTATCCAACCATCTGCTACTATATTACTTATCTTTATTTTTCAACTAATTAACAGCATAATCTTCTAAATTCAGCAAGTTAATTATCATTATTGTGGTCTTTGCAGCATCATCAGTCCTTGTAAAGTGCCGTGTCTGTGTGTCTGGGGAGGAGAGGAGAAAATAAGTGGGGGATAAAGGGCTGAATGGGTGGAGTGAGACAGGGCTCTGTTTTCCTGATGTGTACTCATTAGGCATTTTCTATAGTGTGTGTGTGTGTGTGTGTGTGTGTGTGTGTGTGTGTGTACTGAAGACATCATCAGGCTCTCATCGTGCATGTGTGTCTTATCCGTCTGTGATGGTGAGTGCTAAAGCGATCTGTGCGTGGGTGAGACCGTGTCCAGGGTCAGGTTGGATTCTGCTGAACAAAAGGTTCCGCACAGGGTGAGGCCGATTTAATGTGCTTTTCTGAGAGCGTGCCAATTTCCCTCCCCACTTTGAGTTGCCCCTGATGACACCCCACTGAGTGCCGCGGTGTATAAGTGTTTGTCATCTCTAGCACCCGCGTGCATCAGGATCCACCCTTCCAACACAGACCTTGTCCACACCCCTCACCCCCAGAGCAAGTTTACATGCTAATGTTGAGAGGAGCAGCATGCTGTGAACATTTACAGCAAAGTGATCAACACTTCATCACTACACCCCAGGTTTGCACTTATTGCCCCTACACCAGGGTACACCCTCTGCATTACAGAAGACAGTACCACCTATAAAATATATCTGAAGGACAGGGATATTCGAAAATTAAAGTTTCAAAGGACATTTAATGTGTAACCGTTGTATTTAAAAACAGGTATTTGTAGGTTTATTATTTTATTTTAATTGGCTGAGCTGTCTTCTCTGCATTTATATAAATCACATTATACCCATCCTTATGACCTTTTAAAGTCACACGTGGATTTTATTTAATTTAATAAACTGGTTCTTTAAAACAGATTAAGAAATTGAATGCTTGTTTGAGCGTTGATCCATTCGGATGCCCAAACAATTTTTCTTTATGAATTCTTTTTTTAATTTTTTTATTTTTTAGCTTACTAAAGAGACTTGATAAGGCTTTACACCTTAATACAGTAGGACTACATATTGCTAATAAACTGTACTGTTATACATAGTTCAACAAAAAGCATTGTTAAAAAGAATGACTGTTTTATAATCCTTGTAATGAACTGACAATTTAGGTGTTTGTCATGATAAATTTACCAAAATTTTGTGCTACAGTGAGAAAAAGAAAAAAAGAAATTAATTTCAAACCACTTAGCAACAATGATATCTGTAAACTGGCTGCATTGTTTTGCAATTATGTAAGCTATTTGTAATAATTTTATAGTGTGTGGTGCTTTTATCTTTATTTTATAAAACCAATAAGTTACTTAGGAGTATTAGGCTGTATTATTTGCGTGAGTCATGTCTAAGAAAAGTGCTTTCTTTTATTATAATCACAATAATATTTAACCATCTAATAGTTTATTGATTTAATTAATTAAATGTTATTGATTAGATAACATGAATTTCCCAAATTCTTTAAAAATACTAAATAATATTGTCCTTAATAGAAGTTAAGCACAACTAATCATTTTTTCAGTGTACAATTGTAACAAAAGATTCAGTTGTGTTTGGTAGATCATAAGCTACCTAAGGGTACAAGTACTGGTAATTCATGCAATAAAGCAGGCAAAGTTCTTTATACAGTTGTCAGAAGTATGTGTTGTTTATGTTTAATGACAATTTTAATAAAGCTGTCCAAATCTGCAAGTATCACATTTTTGTTACTGTAAATAATAAACCAGGGCGGCACGGTGGTTTAATGGTTAGCACGTTCGCCTCTCAGCACTAGAGATTCCCGGTTCGAATCCCCATCTGGGTGTAGTTTCCATGTTCTCCCCGTGTCCGCGTGGGTTTCTTCCGGGTTCTCCGGTTTCCTCCCATAGTCCAAAAACATGGATGAAGTAAATTGAGTTCTCCAAATTACCCCATGTAGAGCGTGTTTTTGTGCGTGTCTGTGTGTGTGTGTGCCCAGCGATAGATTGGCGCCCTGTCCTGGGTGTATTTGCCAAGCACCCAAAACTTTCTCCCCTGGATGGGCATGGGGAACCCCCCCGTGACCCTAATATAGGATAAAGCGGAAGATAATGAATTAATGAATGAATTAATAAATAATAAACCATAAAATGTTATTACTTTTGTATAGACCATGTGTAAATGCATTTCTTTAATTAAAAACATGTGCATAAGTTTTTCTTGTTGTTGTGTGACCTATTTTCATTGAGAAAATCAACATGGAATTTGCCCGGAGCTAAAAAAAAATCTTTTGGCTGTTTTTCTTATATGGAACAGCATTCAATTGACATCCAAGTAAGTAAATAAGGTATGTATGTTATGTAATGAAACACATAAAATATATACTGCACCAACTACTGATATTCCCCCTTTTTTTAACAGTTGTTAATAATGACACTGTGACTAATACATTTTCCTGTCTATTGGATCGTTCTGTTCTATGCAACCTCACTTTATATGTAGCGCCCTCTAGTGATTAAGAAAAATAAACAAGACAAAATAAAGAATCAGAGCGGTTGTCTGACTGTAACGATATATGTAACATACAAAAATCTTACGATACTTTCTTCCGAGCACTGAATTAATACATTTGAGTTAATAATCATAATATAAGAATTACCATTTTCGCTTCTGACTGGACAGGCTTTGGAGATGAAGGACCAGGGATGCCGGGAACATTAGGCACTACGGTGACTGGTCTGACAAGCTGCTTCAGACAGAGAAACAGAGAAAAAAAATTTACATAGTTAGCCATTCTAGCCATCTGTCTTTATTAACTTGCTAACAGCTCAAGGTCCACACATGCAGCCACATCTGTATATTGGGTATTGTGCAATTGAGCTAACTTACAGCTGAGTTTAAGTGGACTGACTGTCTGGTAATAAAGAAAGCATAAGGATGAGGAACTTAAACCTAAATTGTCAATGTGAGGAGACTTGTTTTTGGCCAGGCAGTGTCTAAACTTAGATAAAGAACAATGTGAAATACGTAAAAAGTTCAACTTAAATTATGCCCCGTGAATTATACGCATGTAAAACCAGAGATAAAGCAATACAAACAATAAATTGTTTTCTGTATTGGTGTTTTTACACATGTGAACAAAATTATTGGTACCCCTCGGTTAATGAAAGAAAAACCCACAATAGTCACAGAAATATCAAGAACCTGACAAAAGTAATGATAAATAATAATTCTATGAAAACGAACAAATGAAAATCCGATATTGATTTTGAACCATGCTTCAACAGAAATATTTCAAAAAGTAAACACATTAAACAAATGCAGCGACAAAAATGACGGTACCCCTAAAAAAATGTGACAATTTAAATCAAGGTGTGTCTATTAATTAGCATCACATGTGTCTACAATCTTATAATTAGTCAGTGGGCCTATATATAGGGCTATAGGTAGCCACTGTGCTGTTTGGTGAAATGGTGTGTACCACACTCAACATGGACCAGAGAAAGCAAAGGAAAGAGTTAGAGACAAGCATGTAAAAGGTAAAAGTTATAAGACCATATCCAAGTAGCTTGGTGTTCCTGTGACTATAGTTGCACATATTATTCAGAAATTTAAGATCCATGGGACTGTAGACAACCTCCTTGGATGTGGACGCAAGAGGAAAATTGATGACAAATCAAAGAGACGGATAATATGAATGGTAAAATAAGAGCCCAGAAAAACCTCAAAAGGTTGTCCAACAAAATATTAAATTAAGGGTACCATAATTTCTGTCCAGGCCTGTTTTATTAGTTTATTTTTTTAAATAATTGTGTTCAATTTAATACTTTAGCATGGTTGAAAAGCAATGTCTGACTTTCATTGGTTAATTTTCATGACTTTTTTATTTATTATTACTTTTGTCAATGGGTTTTTCTTTCATTAACCGAGGGTTACCAACAATTTTGTTCACGTGTGTGTATATAACTCTGGCTGATGCTTCTTCACATTTTATTTCGGTTTGTGGACATTAGTTTATGCAAAGCTCCACCACAGTATTTCAGTTTGGTGAAGATCTTAACTTATTGTTACACCTTAATTCTCTATTGTGGCTTTAATCATTCTATATATTCTATAGCCTGTTGCATGAACCAGTTCTGACCAAGCTTAACAATTTAGAAGGATGGCCCTTAAAATACTTATACATATTTTATACAATATTTTTTAAAAAACTCTTGATCAACTAAATGGTTATAGTTTTCCATATGACTCTGTGGTGAATTTGTTGGGGTGTCCACTCCAGGAAAGAGAGTCAACTGAATAATATATAATATTTCTCAGTGTAGAATGAAGGACTTATAAGTTGTATAAAAAATGACATTGTGTTAAGGTATCTGAATGCTCTACATCAGCAAAATGACAAAATTACTTTTGTTATAGATGGTCTCATGTGTAGATAATCAATTATTCAAGGACAAATGATTAGCAGTAGCTGACTGCTACATATTCTAATTTTTGTTAAATAAATAATGTGACTGTGAATGTAAGGTTGTAATTACCTAATTTTATAACATTTTAGGGAGCAGATGTAACATAACATTATCAAATTAAAACCTTCACAGCATGCTATCTGGTTAGCTGGTTTCTGAACTTCATTCATTCATTCATTCATTATCTCCCGCTTATCCTCTATTAGGGTCGTGGTGGGGTTCCCCATGCCCATCCAGGGGAGAACGTCTCGGGCGCTGGGCACACACTCACTCACACAGACACACTCTATATGGGGCAATTTTGAGAATTTAATTAACTTGATCCATGTTTTTGGACTGTGGGAGGAAACCGGGGAACCCGGAGGAAACCCAGGCAGACACGGGGAGAACATGGAAACTCCACCCAGATGGGGATTCGAACCAGGAATCCCTAGCGCTGAGAGGCGAATGTGCTAACCACTAAGCCACCGTGCCGCCTTCTGAACTTCAATTCACTAAAATAATATAAATTAATGTTCCACTAAAAAACATTTTATTCTGCATTTAGATTTTACTCGGCTCTCACTATTCACATAAAAACCTATGATGGTGCATGTTCAGCTGGTACTTTCAGAATCACTTGACAATTAAAGGACAAGTAAAGACAGTGCCCTGGGCACAGTGCAAACACTGGAAAACATTTAAGGCTGGACATAAGTGCATGTACTAGAAGAATCATCCTATGTTGGGACAGCAGCTTGCTTGTGCCTTTCACTTTTACTGTCATTACATTTGTAACACCATACATGTACTACAGCTTCTCTACGACTACTAGGAGCACATACAAGGACAGTGAACATGTCACAGAGCCCATTATAGTCAGAGCATCGTCGTTCCCTCCATCTTCCTTTCGCATTTTATTACTGTGACATATAACTGCCCTTTTCTAAGGCCCATTAGTTCTCTCATTCCCATTCTCCATGCTACAAAGGTAGTGTCGGAATAATAAATACCGTCCTGTCCCCCGTGCCACACCGAGGTGTACGGCTGACAAATCACACTAACGTCACTCACAATACGAGAGCTCACTTTTTTCAAATAAGTGCTACTTCTCAAAGTTTAATGGTCCAGAAGGAGTACGTTAAGTGCCATCACATCTGGACGTGGATATTGCCAGTCTGCATGACGAATTGAAGTTGGATTAAAATATATTACTAACAAACGCAATTTTATCTCAAGAACTTTATCTTATAAACTTTTACTTCGCCTTCCTCCTTGCAACCTCAGTCATACCACCAGGAATGGCAGATGGATCACATGCAGTATGGCTAGGCTTAATTGGACAGAAAATCTTACAGCTTTCTGAGAACAATTTATTACATCTGGTAAAGGACCCATCCCATTTGGTGTTTTAAAACATGTTTGATAAAATGTGAAGCAAAGCAAATGGTGCAAACCTACAGGTATGGAAGTGGGAATGTGTACGCTGGAACTAGCGATGGTGGCCGGGATGGCGACTGGCATGGTCTGTCCATTCGGTAGCTGCAAAATCACTGGGAATGTGCCAGACACAGGACTGAAGAAAAAGAAAAAAAACGCGGGAACATAATCATTACAACATTACAACAATCATTACAAGGAACAATACATCAACATAATACTTCCCATTTAGGCATTAGATGACATTTGTTAATAAGGTCAAGTGTGTTCTCAATATTAATAAAGTAGACACTTAGAATTGCTATTTAACTTGTATCTCCGGGGTGGCATGGTGGCTTAGTAGTTAGCATGCTCTCCTCTTGTCGCTAGGGATTCCTGGTTCGAATCCCAATCTGAGTGGAGTTTCCATGTTCTCTCCGTGTCCGCGTGGGTTTCCTCCAGGTTCTCCGGTTTCCTCCCACAGTCAAAAACATGGATCAATTCAATTCAATTCTCCAAATTGCCCCATATAGAGTGTATCTGTGTGAGTAAGTGTGTGCCCAGTGATAGATTGGCACCCTGTCCTGGGTGTATCTGCCCAGCACCCGAAACATGGATAGAAATGGGGAACCCCACCGCGACCCTATTAGAGGATAAAGTGGAAGATAATGGATGGATGGATGTCTTAGGCATAAGTACATGTCATATTTATTTATTTTCTAAATGAAAATATTGAGTCATTGATTAAACAAAATAACCTCTGCCCCCTCTTGTCCTGGACATCATATTTTTTAAACATCTCCCTTCAACAGAAGATTCAGGGACATCAAAGACAGCACAACCAGGCACGATAACTTCTTTTTCCCCAGAGCTGTAGCTCTCAGTGACCACAGTAGACACGCCGCACTATAAATAACTTACAACCTACAACATACTACCTCTTGTAATATAACAAACTGTATCATTTAAATATAATTTTATACTGTAATTATATAAAAATATATTACACTGTATATCCTACAAATACAGATCCTACAAATGTATTCAGGAATTAGGTTGTACATAAGACCTCAGAAAAAAGTGAAATACTAAAGCAAAATATAAGAAAATAAATAATAACATTAAGTTTAAAGCTTTAAGAAGAAGTGGACAACGTGGGGTAAAAAATGGCAACAACTTTAAAAATTTGCTCTTCACTTAAAAAAAAACTAATAAAGCTTTAAGCTTCGACTAAAGGGATTTAAAATTTTGAAAAAATAAATAACAGTACTTACACTAACGGCCTGTTGGAGGACGGGACTTGGGTGATGACAGAACTAGATGTCGGAGATGGTAGGGCTTGCTGAATAACAACACTAGCATCAGAACTGGCCAGAAGAACATTGGGGACTTGGAGAGAGGCAGGACGGACTATAGCAGACGTAGGCAGTGAGGTCGGCTGCAAAATTTCCTGAAAAAAAAATTGTTAGAAATTTGCAAATGCTATGTATGAACATTATTAGCCAACCAGCATCAAAATTATTGTTATTGTCAAATGCCCTAGGGTACAACTCAAACAAGTGTAAACAGAACAGGTGGCCAATTATTTTCTTGAGGAGCCACATGAAAAACAGAGACTGGTATTTAGAACAGAACCAATAAGCTAACCTCAAATTTAAACAAAAGCAAAGAGTTACTGTGTGCATGGCATTCAGTGCATCCCATGGAAACCCTTGTGGAGAACATGGAAACTCCCAGAGTGGGATTCAAACCAGGTATCCCCAGCACTGAGAGGCGAAAGTGCTAACCACTAAGCCAGTGCACCCACTGTACAGGATTCAGCAGGATGTAAATGTTTCAGTAACAGAAGTCAAATGATAACAAGATGGTATTAACCATTATAGTCACCTTGTCATCATTGGTTGTGGATTCAGGATGAGGAAGGGGACTGTCTCTGTGTGATTCCAATGCTGCTGCATGTTCTTCAATTTTGTTACGTATAACAGGTGTTGCAAGAGGTGACAAGTCCAAAGGTAACTATGTCAAAAATAAATTCTAATGTAAATAAATGTTAAAACATGCAATATGTGTAAATACAGTATGTAGAATCTTATATTATTAATGAATAATAATTATTACCATTAACTATTAACATGATTAGCCATTGTTGGCTAATTTTTTAGGCCATTTGTATCTTTTTTCAAGCCATCTTAAACATTTGTTCACGAGATTTCCTTTCTAGTTACATTTGTATTAATTATCTGAAGCTTATTTACCTTTTTGATCTCCTCTTCTGCCACCTTTTTGAAGTCATGTTCAAAGGGACTAGTAAGCTCATTGAAGAGCCCAACTTCCTCACAGTTCTTCAAAAAGCGTGTGGGTGTTGGAGTTTGGTCTGCAAACAACAGAAAGTTGAGTGAATAATCAGTGCACTCCTTGTAACTTTAGTTAAAATATTTTTCTGCAAACTCACCAGCAATGATGACACTCTCACTGCGGGCCGGACCAAACCTGAGTGTCATCTCATGTTTATGTTTATGGACTGCAAGGTGGTCTTCATTAGTAAATCGCTGTGGAAATTTGTGTTCATGCTTATTTATCATAAAATTATTATTTTGGATTACTTAAACAGAGAAGAATTTGTGGATGTTCAGCCATTTCTGGACCCCTTGAGTATTTTCACCTTAAACTTAAAGCATGCACAATTTCAGCTTGGACTTTAGCTTTTGAAACAGACATTTATTAAATTACTGCCTTTGTAGAGCTTTCCTGGTTATCTGTGGATGTGTTAATGTGTCTAAGAGATAAATCAGACATCAAATGTAAAACAAAAAACAAAAAGGCTTAAAAAAAAAAAAAAAAAAAAAAGACATGCACAAAATGACTGTCCTTTCTTGTTAAACTGATTCTGCTTATGGACCAGAGGGTCTTTTTCATAGATGCCAGAATTGCTGAATAAAAACCTGTTTTATAGTGTGGCTGCACTTTTAAGAATGCGGTTTTAATGGATGTTTTTAAGATCATACATTAGGTTAGATTATTTTAGATCCATGAAACCACATAAAGGGCGGCACGGTGGCTTAGTGGTTAGCACGTTCGCCTCTCAGCGCTAGGGATTCCCGGTTCGAATCCCCATCTGGGTGGAGTTTCCATGTTCTCCCCGTGTCTGCGTGGGTTTCCTCCGGGTTCTCCGGTTTCCTCCCACAGTCCAAAAACATGGAACAAGTTCATTGAATTCTCAAAATTGCCCCCTATAGAGTGTGTCTGTGTGAGTGAGTGTGTGCCCAGCGATGGATTGGCGCCCTGTCCTGGGTCTATCTGCCCAGTGCCCGAGACGTTCTCCCCTGGATGGGCATGGGGAACCCCGCCGCGACCCTAATAGAGGATAAGCGGGAGATAATGAATGAATGAAACCACATAAATGTACTTTAAATGTTAAATGTTTAAATGTTAAATGATTTGTTTGTTCAATATATGGACAAACAAATCACCTATACTAGTCAATAAATTAATAAACTCACATTGAATCTTGGAAGAGCTATTATAACTTTTAATTCTGTTCCTGTTAAAAGAATAAACTTGCCCAAAATGCAACTATTTGCAATAGAATACCTGAAGTAAATGTTGAGAGGAGTACCACATTTTTTGTCCATAGTGTGTACATACACATGCAACATGATTTCAAATCACTTAAACAAAAACAGATCATGTACAGCTACAGGGAACCAATGAAGAGAAGGGGGGTATGGGAGTGACATGAGTTTGCTTTGGCTGGTTGAACACATGTCAGGCTGCAGAGTTTTCAATCAGTCGTAGAGGCCTGATTGTGCAAGCTGGGAGACCAGCAAGCAATACATTATAGTAAACGAGCTGGAATAGAATGAGGGCTTGGACTAAAAGCTGAGTAGCATGTGCAGTGAAATAAGGTCTGATCTTCAGTAGAATCTGATGATTTACTGTATCAAAATTTGTCAAGAGGTCGTAAGTTCATGGCGGTTACATTATTTATTTTATTTATTTTTTGTTAATGTGAATTCGCTTACCTGACCACAGCCTGGTGCAGTACAAAGAAATGGTTTATCATCACCCATATTCCGAGCTTAGTTATGCCGCCTGCTGACAGCAAAAGAATTACATTTCATTTCCAACATTTAATAGATGGTACATCAGAGTGACTTGCACATTCAATATGTTTTTTCTCACATCAAGACAAAAATATTATAGAAAATCTATATATTAAATAATATATCTTATATTTATAACTTATATTATAAAACAGCTAAAAAAAACTTTTGATTCTATTCCAAAGCTAACAGCATAAGATAAATTGTCTAATGTAAATGTCAGGTGAACATGAATATCATGAAATATCTGGGTTTGATTTTCAAACAGATGGATAGTCCAACAAATATGTCTGATTTGTTAGCAACAATTTTAAAACAACATACAGTATCAGCACTTCAAACACATATTAATTAGTTTTCAAAACTGGAACAACCCCCCCCCCCAGATATGTATGTATGTGTCTAATAAATATTCATTCATTCATTCATTATCTTCCGCTTATCCTCTATTAGGGTCGCGGTGGGGTTCCCCATGCCCATCCAGGGGAGAACGTCTCGGGCGCTGGGCAGATAGACCCAGGACAGGGCGCCAA
>JAFMOD010000075.1:1022257-1043426 GCA_019802435.1 Corydoras maculifer
AAACAACATACAGTATCAGCACTTCAAACACATATTAATTAGTTTTCAAAACTGGAACAACCCCCCCCCCCAGATATGTATGTATGTGTCTAATAAATATTCATTCATTCATTCATTATCTTCCGCTTATCCTCTATTAGGGTCGCGGTGGGGTTCCCCATGCCCATCCAGGGGAGAACGTCTCGGGCGCTGGGCAGATAGACCCAGGACAGGGCGCCAAATCATCGCTGGGCACACACTCACTCACACATACACTCTAAATTGGGCAATTTTGAGAACTCAATTAACTTGATCCATGTTTTTGGACTGTGGGAAGAAACCGGAGAACCCGGAGGAAACCCACGCAGACACGGGGAGAACATGGAAACTCCACCCAGATGGGGATTCGAACCGGGAATCCCCAGCGCTGAGAGGCAAACGTGCTAACCACTAAGCCACCGTGCCGTCTAATAAATATGTATTTTAATTAATGGTAAACATCAGAACAAAAATAAATTGTGTTTTAAATACTCTCATGAGTTTTAATTACTGAATAGTTAAAGACCATTAAGGTCTAGGCAGCTTACAGGCCATGTTCAGGGCAGGAGAAGTTTTGAACAATACAGTCAAAGGGGTGAAATAATGCCTTTGTATAGTCAGAGGAAACCCAATTATCCAGAAGAAATGTATGGGAAGGACATGCAGACTCCACACAGAAAGGGCCTTCTTGCTGTAAGATGAGAGTGCTACCCCCGCCACCAGATATACCAACTATTTATCTATTCTAACAAAACTAAAAGTAATAATTAAGTAAACTTGAATTTGTACTTCATATTCACAAAACAAAGCAATGAAATGAAGAACACCTGAAGAAAACCCATGCAGACAGTGAGAACATCATAACCATCACAGAGGGAGGACTCTGGACACCCTACCTTAGAATTAATGTTGTTTTTATTCAGCCATACACAGACTGACCATACAACTGACCTGTATCACAAAATGATCACCTTCATCCCAGAGTAAAGAATGAAACATTATCAGTTCGGTGTTTAGTCAACGCTAATATGAACGTTAACCAAGAGCACTAACGTTAAAAAATAGGAAACATTCTTTGTGCTATTCTGCATGTCTAATAGTGTAAGTCTACTGTCTGTTCAGCAAGCTAGCAACAGCTTCTACACATAACAGTTAACCCACTGACAATGTGTGTAAATTGACATTAAATCAATTTTCATGTCAAGCCTATGTTGCTTATTTATGAGACGTTATGTGCGATTGCAGATATGTCAGGGGTACTGAGGACAACAATACAGCTCGGCTTGTTTACACTCATTGCTAGCTGACGTTAGCTGAACCACCCATTCTTTCACTGGGATAACAGCAAGTAAACCAGCAAAGATCTGCAGCCGTCGACATAAAACTATCTAAGCGACAACGTGTCCGTCTCATGCACCCACAAATCGAGCGATTTTGTCCCCACGTTATTGCTAGCGACGTGTTTACAAACGTTGGTAATTGATGCATTCACTTACCCCACAGGCACAACCCTCACTGCCCAAGCCAGACTGGTGTTTTCTCGCGAGACTTCATTTCGCCCGTGATTTCCAGACCTCTAACAAAGAAAATCCAAGTGTGTACACTACTCGCGGAGACAGCAGCACGTGGTGTAAGCAGTGGATTCCACGCGCTGCTTCATTTTCCTTTACAGTGGAGTAAAAGGTGTTGTGGATGTCTAAAGTAGCTTTAAATGAAAATGTTTTAGTAAAGTAACTTATATTTGTAATCAAATACAGTGCCCAATTAAATTTATTTACTTTCTATTACTGACCATCCATCCATTATCTTCCACTTTATACTTTATTAGGGTCACGGTGGGGTTCCCCATGCCCATCCAGGGGAAAACGTTTTAGGCGCTGGGCGGATACACCCAGGACAGGGCACCAATCTATCGCTGAGCACACACTATGTGGGGCAATTTGGAGAATTCAATTGACCTTGATCCATGTTTTTGGACTGTGGGAGGAAACCGGAGGGCGGAAACTCACGCTGACACAAGGAGAACATGGAAACTCCACACAGATTGGGATTCGAACCTGGAATCCCTAGCACTGAGAGGCGAACGTGCTAACCACGAAGCCCTACTGCTGACTAGTTTTAAGGAAATATATATATATATATATATATATATATATTATAGTTACTGATTCTAGTCCAGCTCTAAACTTAAATGTGTTTTAAAAAGATGGGCAGAGAGAACAAACTATATAATGGGAGAGAAAGAGAGGCTCGTTCAAAAAAAAAAAAAAAAAAAAAAAAAAATAGAATCTCATGGAACAGTTGAAAGTTAAATTAATTTCCATAATTCCATTCGAAAAGTTAAACTTTCATAGATTATATTCAGGGCACACAATTTAAAAGATTAAAAATATTTGTTTATTTTGAATTAATTTGGGCTTCCATCTCATAACTTAATAAATTTTGCAGGGCATGAATGTTTTACAGAGTGTGACACACTAATCATCTACTAAACAGTAGTGGTGAGGACCGGAATTCAAACTGCTTGAGGTCGTGTGAAATATTCAGTCAGTCCTAATTTGGGGTGCAATGTCCGAAGCAGGTGTTGTTAAACTATGCTTTCTTAAATCCAAGATCACCACAACAGTCTACTAGAATGTTTTAGAGGACTTCATGATTGGTTCTGCTGAGGATCTGTATGGAGATAGATTTCATCTTCCAGCAGAACCTGGCCCCTGCTTATGCCACAAGATTTTAATATTTGAAATAATTTAAATTGTGGGCCCTGAATCTATTATCTAGGAAAGTGTAACTTTTCGAATGGATTTATGGAATTGAATCAACTTTTCCATGATATACATTTTTTTGGAAAGGTTCTATAGATATCAGGTTCTAAGGAAATAAGAACTTGAATGTGGTTAGTGGACCTTTAACACTGCATATTATGTGAACTTGTGATCGAAAGCTGACCATGCATACAGATGATTGTTTGGAATAGTATTAACACATTACTCTAAATGTCTTAAAAGCATGGCTGTTTGTGTGTAAAGGTTACAGAGATAAATTAGGTGTGCAAAACACTACACCATCATACCTAAAGACTAAATAGTCTATATTTTACCATCACCGTTACTCATCTAGTCAGTGTTACCATCACTGAGAGTTAAACAAAACCTACTGATACCTTAGGATAGGGGCATATACAGGGAGTAGCTAGCCCAACATTAAGGAGGTTCTGGGTCCAATTCCCAATCTTTTGTGTGGGGTGGCGTCCACTTTGTATGGGTTTTCTCCAGGGACAAAGATATCCTCCCACATATCAAAACATATATATGCACCCATGTTGCAAATATCAGTTGGTCTGTTTATTTTGCTTTCTTGCCTTGACTGAAACCTCATTAAGTCATACCTATAACCAAAGAATTTTTTTTTATATTTTGCAATGTTATTACTAATAATGACCAATAAATGCAGCGCCTCTAAACAAGGAACAACCAAAATTTGTGTTAAGTGAATGAAAATTAATGTTTATTACTACAGGAGACATGTCCAGTTAAAATAAAGCATTCAACCTTCAACTTTGACAATTGTGTTTATTTACTTTACAAAAGCAAATGTTTATTAGATTTTGGTCAACTGCACATTCTTTACTTTTACTCCAACGAAAGAGTAGTAGCATTAGTGAAAACCCAGTAGACACATGGACCCAGAACAAAGGAACAGTAAGTGCTTGTCAACAAAACGCTTCATTTTTGCATTGAGACACCAACTTTTGGGGTTCAGAGAGCTTGGAAATGCCCAAAATAAGAAAATACAGTTGTCCACTAATTAGTTCAAATAAACATTTTAATTTTGCAATAGCTTTACAATGCTATAATACATTACCTTTAGACAGATTCAACATCAAAAAAATGCACCGTTATTTCTACATGGACAATAAGAGCAGACAGTTTGGGTAGCAATTGTAAAGTTACAATTGAATACTTGTCTACACTGTTAGGCTTTCACATGGCAAACAAGATGAGGAAAGCAACCATCAGACAGAAAAGACCCATGGCTTCAGAGAGAGCAAATCCCAGAATGGCATAGGAGAAGAGCTGCTGCTTCAGAGAGGGGTTTCTGTCAAACACACAACACAGTTTATATTAGCTAATAACATATAATCTGAAGAGATATTTATGTATGCAAGAACTGTGCAAACCTGGCATATCCAATGATTAGGCTGCCGAACACAGTCCCAATTCCAGCTCCGGATCCTGCCACTCCGACAGTGGCAGCTCCGGCTCCAATAAACTTGGCAGCAGTGTCAATATCTCGGCTCGCTGCGCTAGTCTGGAAGTTCCTGAGACACACCTGGCTGAGGGGAGACTGGGGCAGCAGAGCAGAAGCAGCCTACAGAAGGAGATAATGTTAACTTATATTGTAGGTAACTGGATGGAACAAAGTATATGGGGAAAAACTGATCCCCTTAAAAAAATTAGAGCCCAACATTAATTTTAATAGCAATGTCTTATGTGTCAGTCATGCAAAGAAATGCTATTAGACCTGGTTCAAGATTATGAAACGCAATAATGGTTAAATACTTTAATTTCCTAATAATTTAGAGCTTTTTGAATGAATTTGTACATAGTAAAGCAAGGTAGTCAAGCAGCTGGTCACTAATCTGATGAGGGCTTTCAACTCCTACATAATTTTCAGAAATATATTTTTTCCTTGTTTACCAAAATGATAATACAGGACCTCAACATCACTCAGTTTGTTATTATACAGTACTAGTTTCACTTATGTGAATGTATTGCATGAAGACCTGGCACTGCTGTGGTGCTGGGTGTGTTCGCTCTGTTTCATGATCCAGATCTCTCACAGGAAGTGGGGCTTATGCTACTACCACCATTGCTATTTATTGTTTATTTGTCTTAGTCCTTCTATGTGAAATGTTTGTGCTTGAACAAGGCAGTTAACATCTGTTCACATACAGACTTATGCCTACCTAAAGAGTCCAACAGGTAAGGTAAGGCACCTTATACATTGCCAATACGTAGCTGGCTGTGTATAGATGCACTAAATTAGCAGACAGGTGTGACAAATGTATTGCAAATGTTTACCAATTTATGTTTGTTAGTCTTCAGTTATATTTTTCTATTCTTGTTCTGTTGCTTAAAGTAAACTTAGTTTCCTTTGCATGTACAGCCTTATTAAAATGAGCCATACTAGGTTATCCAAAATGTTTAAGGTTAACTGTATTCGTGAAAATCACCCAGGTAAAAGATGTCAAATTACATGAAGAGTACAAGTTTGGACATCATTGTGAAACCATGGTCATTCCCAGAAAACCACTAAATAAAAGGTGGTTTATAGGTCATAGTTAATTAACATTAAACCCAAATAGTACACAAGTCTGCTGAACATGCTGATGTAAACAAGTTAATAATGGAGCATAGTCCCGACATGTTTATTTAAAAGTTTAGGTGGCCGATTTGTAAAATGAAGACATTTTATGCCTACCGCTTCTCTATTCTATTTACCCAGTGCAAGTGGAGACAGCAGAAGTGGGATAGGTTAAAGCATCAACTAGATCCAAATGAAGCAAAGTATTGGGACAACACCACATTGGCATCCCATTGTACATTGGTCCCACCCCCTTGCTTCGATAACTTTTAATTTACTATAAAGTCTTTTTACAAAATTCAAGTATTGGTGGGACTTTTTGCCCATATATCCAATGGGGCATTCAGAAGAATGTGGAATTTAAAACAATGTGTCCTCAGGCAATGAAACACCTCACAAACACCTCACCCAAGTTTTCTAATAGGCTACATAGGACTTAGGAAGGTTTCCACCTTTTAAAAGCAAAGGAGTTATGGAAAATGATAATCAGACATTATAAAGCTGACAACCAACACATTTTTGTAACCACAAAGTACTCTTATCTTATCACGAATTGTAAGATCAGTTAGTGACATTTAAAAAAAGCAAAAAAAAAAAAAAAAAAAGTTCATTCAACAACAATTTTAATTTGTTAAAAATAAACATTATTAACATGCTACATTATTAAATACATTTTGGCAGTTAACCTTTTTACATATCAGTGAACAAATGAACAATAAACAAATTCAGCTTTAATACACCATAGCTCATGTGTATAATGACTAAAAAAAAATTTTAGTATTCATTTAAAAACCTTAATCATGACTGAAAATGTGCAGACATCAAATTATCAGATTTACATTGTTTAAATATTGTCTGTTGCTTAGCTGTTTGAACACTCACCTCTGTTTTGACCTCTGGCCTAGACAACACAGCAGCGGACACTGGTCTGTACAGAGCTCGTGAGCCAGATCGGACCTGAAGCACAAATTTGACATTTTATTCCTCAGAGAAAGCATTGTGATTTCAGATGCACATCATTTAAAAGGATGACATTATTTGCATGATTGTCAGTAAAGACAAACACATCCAAGACACAATCACTGGACACAAGGTTAAATAAACAAACACATTTCCACCCACTTTTATTACAGCTAATCTATTTATTGGTAATTCCCATGCACCATCGTTTGTCCACTGACTACTTGAGGAATCTTTAAGAAATCATACATGAAGAGCCAGTCTACACTGCAAGTGACCAATAGCAGCACATACTACACAAGCGATGCCTCATTACAATTTCACTTATTTAGACAATTAGGGCTGTACATGCTTGGTAACAAAGGTCATACTTAAACATCTACGTGAATAATTGTGAATAATATATCTAAGCCACACTGAAAGAAAGCATTAAAGCATTTACTTTTACCCAAAAAAACCTTCAACACGAAAGCCTCTTGCCATTTTTGGAGTGAGTCTTACAGGTCATTACATGATAAATCACGAAACTCATGAAAACCTTGCTCATTGGCCCTGTATTGGCGAGTGGCTTGAACAAGCATGTGTTGTGCTTTGACCTAGCATCCTAACCAGAACACCATGTATGATCCTCAGGTACTACAGTAGAACTTTGTCATGCAAGTGGGATAAACTTCATATTACGGGTCATCAATGTTCAGTGGCATTCTGCAGACACCACTAAACTACACCCTTTAAACAATGCAGAGGCAGGGCAGGTTTGTGCTGATGTTAAACTTGGAAGAAGGCCCATCTGCAAGAGGGTCAGTGGGACAGAGTTAGCGTGCTAGCATCGAGTTAGCCACAGTATGACCTTAACGTTTAGGATAAGTTCATTCATTAAACAATTGCTACCGAAATATCTATAGAATTCACAAAACAAGTAGCTAAAGTGCGTAGGCAGACGCTTGCGGGCAGTCAGTGCGTTAGTAAATGAATGAATGAATGAACGGTTAGCGGGGACGCTATCTACTGCTCCTAACTACCGGCTGAAGGTAGGACAGAAGGCCGCAGTTGGAGCCGGCGGGCAGAAGCAGACAGACGGTGAGGAATGCGTTAGAGACGCGTTACTCACCAGAGCAGGGGTGCTGAGGAACTTGGCACAGGCGTACATGATGATCCTGCAGCTTTGAGACGCTTTTCAGTGAAGCAGCAGCCGGAGAGCTGTCTGTATACACAAGAACCACAGATAAGGTCAACGCAGTTATCGCGTCTGTACTTAACAAAATAAGCCAGGTTTTGTCACATACGTAAACACGACCGATAAACGTGCCGACAACAACTAATAAAAGCCGATGCTGAAGCGGGATGAAGCTGGATTAACGTTCTGTACGACTACAAGCCGCCATACTCACCAAAAGCAGAGGTCGAAACGCACAAGTACTGCGCCTGCGCCAACCAAGCTACCCGCCTAGAAGACCCGGATGAAGCTCTGACGTCAGGACAAGGTCGTATAAAGCTTGGAATGAATAATAATTATCTACGTGTTATACTTCCAAAAGGGATTATGTACATGTTAATCAAATGTTGATTAAAAAGTAATCTTTTAAATCTTATTTAGCTAAATAAAAGAAGATTATTGCATTCACAATGAAAAATCCCTAAAATGGGAACATCTTTTAATAGAAATTCATTCATTCATTCATTCATTATCTCCCGCTTATCCTCTATTAGGGTCGCGGTGGGGTTTCCCATGCCCATCCAGGGGGGAACATTTCGGGCACTGGGCAGATAGACCCAGGACAGGGCGCCAACCTATCGCTGGGCACACACTCACTCACACAGACACACTCTATATGGGGCAATTTTGAGAATTCAATTAACTTGATCCATGTTTTTGGACTGTGGGAGGAAACCGGAGAACCCGGAGGAAACCCACGCAGACACGGGGAGAACATGGAAACTCCACCCAGATGGGGATTCGAACCGGGAATCCCTAATAGAAATTGGTTTGTATATTTGTATATGGGGTTGTGGCAAGTGTAAAGGGGATGGAGTCGGGGTTTTATATAAATCCTGGAAGTATAAGATCTGATGCAGCTGTTTGTCGCAGCCGTAGGCTTGTGGTTAAGGAATCAGTTGTGCGAACTGAAGGTCATTGGTTTGATTCCTGGTCCCACCAAATACTACAGCTAAATCCCCTTAGGCAAGGCATCTAACCTCAATTGTTCCCTGAGCATGTGTGCTTACTTTACCTGAGTAAGTGTGTGGAGGACAAATTCCTCTGTATGTAAGCACAGTAGGCAAAATAATTTTAATTATTTTATTGATTTTATTAACTGATCAGGGTGGCTTAGTGGTTAGCACGTTCGCCTCTCAGCACTAGGGATTCCTGGTTAGACCCGGTTTGGGTGGAGTTTCCATGTTCTTCCCGTGTCTGCGTGAGTTTCCTCAGGGTTTTCTGGTTTCCTCCCACAGTCCAAAAACATGGATCAAGTCAATTGAGTTCTCCAAATTGCCCCATATAGAGTGTGTCTGTGTGAGTGAGTGTGTGCCCAGCGATAGATTGGCGCCCTGTCCTGGGTGTATCTGTCCACCGAAACGTTCTCCCCTGGATGGGCATGGGGAACCCCACCGAGACCCTAATATAGGATAAAGCTGAAGAAAATGGATGGATAGACTGATCAGTCAATATAGAAACACCATATTACTAAACATAGCAAGAACATTATAAATTTTGCTAATGGCTTTTAGCATGGAAAATCTTTAACACACACATTTACTTGGGACAGCTGAGGTCATACAAATTTGTTTGTATATTCATTGTGAGTTTTAAGACAATGTTTCTTTTTTATAATATCATAAAATATTAAAAGTTAGGGTAAATTTCTGAATGTGCATGTGCATCGAACTTTTGCCATCGAAGGCAGTATTAAAAAAAAACTTTAATGCCATTTGTTATAGACATGGGACATCAAATCTTTAAAATAACCATATGCCATATCTATTTCTTGAATATAAATGCCAGCAAGGATTTGAAGTAATCTGAGATAGACCAAGAGATAGTGGAGACATGTTAAACAGTAAGACAAGTCAACATTCCAGTTTTTTTTTTGTTGAAAACCAAACATAAGCACTAAATTCTATATGCCAATGAAGAAAAAAAATGATTCAGTTTGTGATGGGATGTGTGATCAGTATATATGTGCACGAGTTACAACTGCACATTTTGTAGACATTGAATGCAAGTGCTCTGCAATCTCCTTTTGAAAATGTATGCTTGCTCATAAAAAAGTGATGTAGGCAATGGTAACCACAGACTTTTGAGCAACAATAATTCCACATCACATACCTGGTGTCTTTAATTTTCAAATAATAAAAAAAAATAATAAAAAATGATGTGGCCTCAGTGATGCAAACATGTCCTCTGTCCCAATGTTTTGCAATTTATAAATTTTTGTATATTTAACAAATAGAATTATTCATTTATTCATTCATTATCTCCCGCTTATCCTCTATTAGGGTCGCGGTGGGGTTCCCCATGCCCATCCAGGGGAGAACGTCTCGGGCGCTGGGCAGATTGTCCCAGGACAGGGCGCCAATCCATCGCTGGGCACTCACTCACTCACACAGACACACCCTAAATGGGGCAATTTTGAGAAATCAATTAACTTGATCCATGTTTTTGGACTGTGGGAGGAAACCGGAGAACCCGGAGGAAACCCACGCAGACACGGGGAGAACATGGAAACTCCACCCAGATGGGGGTTCGAACCGGGAATCCCTAGCGCTGAGAGGCGAATGTGCTAACCACTAAGCCACCGTGCCGCCTCCAAATAGAATTAATAAAACAAAAAATTTAAATGATGTCTTCAGGTGACTTAAAAATGGCTGCAATTTAGAGCAGCCAATTTACCTTGAATCAATGTTTTTGGACTGTGGAAAGAATGCCATAGAGACACAGGGAGAATGTCTTGTTAATGCCGTGCTTATCTGCTAAAGTTACTAATATTCATGTTTATGCATAGTAAATAATTAATGTAAACATCTAAGCCTGAACAATTATTTTTGACTGGGATCAGAATTATGACAGTTTCTTGTAGAAATACTATTATATTAATTTTGATATTATAGTTAACATCCAGCTTTGTGCCCCCTGACCACCAGAGGGGGTCAAAGAGTTTAATGTTTCCAACGCTCTATAGATCACGGGTTCTCCACTTGCAAAACAGTAATGCGCATGTGAATCTCCTCCCTGTCTCAGCTTCACCTTAATCTAGAATGGATCCATCATTTACCTGATTCCTGTTGCCATAAAATGCATGGAAAGTCACTGTCAACATTTTAACATAGAAAAATTTAAGATGTTTGTGGGCATGTGCACATACTACAGTCCAAATCAACATATACCATTTTTTTCAGACCCTGCTCCTACCTTTGCTTATCCCTTTCTTTTTTCTCCCTCTCTTTGCTGTTGCGTGAACATCTTGAGACGTTGCATTTGCATGCGGCCCCCATCAAGCTGCATGCTCTCAGACTGGTAATAAAAGGCATTGACCCCCTTAACCTTTATGAATTACAATTTGTGCCAGCAACACATCCTGTCAAAAGACTGGGCACCCATGGTGCTGTTTGTATGAGAGAGAGTGAAGGCAAGAATGTACGTGTGTATGTGTGTGCTGTGCAGTTGTTAGGAAAAGAGGAAAAGGTTTTTACAGGCTCTGGCGGATGCTGTTGACAAGCTGTGAATAGCCGTTCTGCATTCTGACAGCACAAGCAGGCTACACCAACTCTGAAACCCCCTAAACACAATCTAAAATGCCCACTAACACACACACACACACACACACACACACACACACACACACACACACACACACACACAGAGAGAGAAAGCGAGACAGCAGGTGTTATTATCTAAGTGCTATTTATTATCTATTTACATATTTTACTTTTTAAGCATAATATTAATAGTATTACTCACAAACCAAAAAGCAGCTCACAAAGCTCATTGACTCTTACAAGGGATAATAAAATGTTTTTGCTATAAATGAAACAGCTTATTTACAGGGTTATTTAGGAGGGATATTTTAAATCAGGCAACCCATTTGGATTCAAATGACACGAGAAGAGCTATTTTAATAACCACATGTTTTACTTTGACTATTGATCTGTGTTTTTTTCTTCATTATGTTAATTCTGTAATAAAAGGCCATTAGTATTCAATGCATTGATTTTTACACCAGTTTTTAATAGTGCTCTCTTTAAAAAACAAATATTTATGAAATGTACTGTTAAATGTACTGTTATGAAATGTACTGTACTGTAATGTTTTCTGAGTTTCAGCGGTATTTGACACTTTCATTTGGAGAGAATGGATCATATTTACATGTTTTATACAATTTAGTATAAAACACTGGTAGGAACATATCCTACCAGACAATAATGTAAAAATGACAATGATTTAAGTATCAAGCCTTAAAATGCTAAAGCAAAAGACTCACATTTCCATCCCACACTCGACCCAATCCATTTTCAGTCTGATTTTAGTTCTAATTTTCATGACTGGTGCTGTATTTTCCCCATTTAGTTAAAAATTAGGCTGTGTGTTAAAAAGGGAACATTTTTAAATGTGGTTTTTAATAGGCACTTCTTTTGAAAGTTTTTCAGAATCACAAAATTTAGTATATTCTTAATTGTTATTTTAAAAAATCATTCCGCACATGTCTGCAAATATCCACTGATCTAGATCTGCATTTTCAGTGAAAAAAATGGAAAACTGTACACCTAGACCAAAAGACCAGTAGCCAACAGCCACGAGCATACGTTCTCTTGACATGTCGTTATGACAAAACAATAAAAAAAAAAAAGGTTAGAGGTCACATTCACATATTGTGCTTGGATGCACTCCGTATAAATTTCACCATAAAAACTGAACTGTGCAGTGCTTTCTACATCTTCATCTGCCTTTAATGCAGACATTATTCCCAGCAAGGAACAATAAAACCATCTGCAGCTCATCTTCAGTCCATTACAGCTTGTAAACTTTTTTTCTGGATGTACAAGACAAATTAAACATCTTGTTTAAGTAATGTTTCCTTTTCTTCAGATACTTTAGTCACTTTCTAAAGATGTCTTGATATGACTGGCCTTGCGTTGAAGATGAGGAGACTGGAACATGGCTGTTCTTATATCTTTTTATAAATAAGGGCAAAAGTCGGGCGGCACGGTGGCTTAGTGGTTAGCACGTTCGCCTCTCAGCGCTAGGGATTCCCGGTTCGAATCCCCATCTGGGTGGAGTTTCTATGTTCTCCCCGTGTCTGCGTGGGTTTCCTCCGGGTTCTCCGGTTTCCTCCCACAGTCCAAAAACATGGATCAAGTTAATTGAATTCTCAAAATTGCCCCATATAGAGTGTGTCTGTGTGAGTGAGTGTGTGCCCAGCGATGGATTGGTGCCCTGTCCTGGGTGTATTTGCCCAGCACCCAAGACGTTCTCCCCTGGATGGGCATGGGGAACCCCACCGCGACCCTAATAGAGGATAAGCGGGAGATAATGAATAAATGAATGAAAGGGCAAAAGTCTGTGTGTGAGTTCCCTATACAAATCCATACTTTTTCATCAATTACCACAATATTTAACATATGTACTTTTTGGGGTGTTCTTTATATACTCTGTACAACCACCAAGAAGTGGTTCAAGACGTCTCAGCACCTATACCTGGTTCAAGCAGCAACAACAGTGATTACTGGCCAAGAGTGCACAAGGTGTACTTATATTTAGGTGATGTGAAAGTTGTTTGGTGTTTTTCTCTCACAGTTCATTATATAGGGCGGCACGGTGGCTTAGTGGTTAGCACGTTCGCTATTCAGCACTAGGGATTCCCGGTTCGAATCCCAAAAACATGGATTAAGGTCAATTGATTTCTCCAAATCACCCCATATAGAGTGTGTTTGTGTGCGTGTCTGTGTGAGTGAATGTATGCCCAGCGATTGATTTGCGCCTTGTCCTCTGCCCATCGCCTGAAACGTTCTCCTCTGGATGGGCATGGGGAACCCCCCGTGACCCTAGTAGAGGATTAAAAAAAGCGCAAGACAATGGACAATGGATGGATGGAGTTCATTATATAAAGTTTACCCCCCCCCCCAAAAAAAAAAAAAAAAAAAAAAACACATCTAAATGCGACCAATTATCTGTTAGGGTTTGTATTGTTTGCAGGAAATGTCTTCACAAGCTCAGAACAAAAAAGAGAGAGTATCAATGTAAACCTGACCCTTAGGACCTATAAAATGTCTGTAACTTCTAATTACAAATACTCATGTACAATAATAGCCATATAAATAAATGAAGGTAGTCTATGTTGAACAGTATATTTATTCATTCATTCATTCATTATCTCCCGCTTATCCTCTATTAGGGTCGCGGTGGGGTTCCCCATGCCCATCCAGGGGAGAACGTCTCGGGCGCTGGGCAGATAGACCCAGGACAGGGCGCCAATCCATCGCCAATCCATCCACACTCACTCACACAGACACACTCTATATGGGGCGATTTTGAGAATTCAATTAACTTGATCCATGTTTTTGGACTGTGGGAGGAAACCGGAGAACCCGGAGGAAACCCACGCAAACACGGGGAGAACATGGAAACTCCACCCAGATGGGGATTCGAACCGGGAATCCCCAGCGCTGAGAGGCGAACGTGCTAACCACTAAGCCACCGTGCCGCACAGTATATTTAGTAAATAGAAAATAATTGAGACCATCTGTATGCTCATTTTAAAAATTCCATTCCATAATTATAAGACTAAATAAGACTTATAACTACTTTTAACCCTTAATCAAATTTGTTACAATGGTTTGTTATTTGTTGCAAATAATTACACAGAAGAATATTTATCCAATTTGCAAAAAACCTTTAATAATGTTTAAAAAACAAAAATACTTTTATTAGTTACATTAATAATCTATTGTAAAGACGAAAAGTTTGCCGCAATGTGACAATCAGAGCTACATGGTTTTGTTTGACCTTGAATGGCAAAATCTTTGCAATTTCATCACAATTTTATATTTTTACCTGTGTCGTCTATGTTGATGTTTGTTTTCTGCAAGTTTAAAAGCATGGATTCAAGGTGAATTGGCTGCTTTAAATTGCCCCTAAATAGTGTGTGTGTGTGTGTGTGTGTGTGTGTGTGTGTGTGTGTGTGTGTATGTGTGTGTGTATATGTGTCTCTGTAAATAAGTGTGTGCCTAGTGATCGATTGGCACCCTGTCCTGGGTGCACTTGCCCAGCGCCTGAAACATTCTCATGTGGATGGGCATGGGGAACAAAACCACAACTCTAGTAGAGGGTTAAGTGTAAGATAATGTTTCAGCTGTAATATTACATTTTATATGAATTAGTAAGGTGGAATAAAGTAACAATAATACTTTTTGCTAAATATTTCGAGTTTTAAATCTGACTAGTTTACTTACTTTATCATGAAATTTCGCACAGCATGTATTGTGGCACAAACCATGGCATTGATGTACTTTTCTTAATTATATATATAATTATATTTGTGTCTCATAACCTTTTTTGTTAATTGTATGTTACTATTTAATTTTCTTTTATTATTATTTTGATTTCATCTTAATACAACCATAAGACTTCTGCCTATCCTACAGGTGCATTATATTTTGATCAGGTTTTTAATGTGTTAGTAAAACAATACACTGGTTGCAAAATCGTAGATGACTGAAAGTTGGCTGACAGTTTACAGGAGTGATATTTTTCTTTTATCACCTAGTTCAGGAAGATTTACATTTTTACATTCATGCTTATAGCAGTTTAATCTTCACCAGTGCCGCCTCATTAAAATCACCCATAATGAAAGATGCCTGACCTTTCATTTCTTCACTTCTGGACACTATGAAAACACAGTTATACAAGCACACATGTGCATGTTCACGGCACACACACACACGCACAGCCCCCATCCTACACATGCAGATATGTTTTTAAAGACATCTGTCAGATGGGGAGACAGTGTGGATGTGTAGCAAGAATGTTCAGTAAAGCAGCACATGGTAGTATGCAAAATGTCTGTCTATCATTTTAAAGCTTTTCAAACATGCAGGGGGTTTAAAACAGAGCACATCACATATGGTGTGGAGTATACAGCTATTCTGTATAAACCGGTATTCCTGGGCACTTGAAAAAAAGCAGAGCCTCACAAAGTCACGATCAGTATTTAAGGGCTCAAAGGGCGCATTTGAAAGTTTAGGTGTCATTAATGTGGCTGTGACAGTAACGACCTCACTAGACTGTCCCGATTTTATTACCCTTGCTATGCACATCACAAAAATAAGATAGAGAAAGAAAAAGAGAGGGAGACTGCTGCAGGCCGAGAGCTTAAGAATGTCAGCAGCAGATGCCCAACACAGCTAGTACTGGAATGCTTAATTAGTCGCTTTAACAGGCACCATTAATACACATTATTTTTCTCTCCCCAGTTATAAGCGAGCAATGCAGCTTGGTTGCTCTATATGTCTGAAAATATCCAGACAAGTGAACTAAATCTAATAAACAAACAACCCAACAAACTGCACTTTTAAAAAACATCAAAACTGCTTTAACACTTCAGTGATTTTAAGAATCAGCATGAGAGAATATTGGAAAAATAACAGAATCTTTATCTACAATATCCTCATCATTGTACTAAACACTCCATATTAGTACATCCCCTGATTTACTCTGCTTCAATAATTGGAAACAACAAGGTTTTGCAACATTCCTTTTACAAAACTCATCACATTCAAAGACATAATAAATTCTTAAAAACAACAATGCGGCGGCACGGTGGCTTAGTGGTTAGCACGTGCGCCTCTCAGCGCTAGGGATTCCCGGTTCGAATCCCCATCTGGGTGGAGTTTCCATGTTCTCCCCGTGTCTGCGTGGGTTTCCTCCGGGTTCTCCGGTTTCCTCCCACAGTCCAAAAACATGGAACAAGTTAATTGAATTCTCAAAATTGCCCCCTATAGTGTGTGTCTGTGTGAGTGAGTGTGTGCCCAGCGATGGATTGGCGCCCTCTCCTGGGTCTATCTGCCCAGAGCCCGAGACAATCTCCCCTGGATGGGCATGGGGAACCCCACCGCGACCCTAATAGAGGATAAGCAGAAGATAATGAATGAATGAATGAATGAATGAAAACAACAATGCTGTCAACACACAAAAATGTTAATTTTTTTTTTTTTTCATGTATAATCATTAAATAATGAACATGTTCTTAATTTTGGATTAGTTGGTTGAAATTAAACAATTCTAAAATATTGCAATGGAAATGTAAAATCTAATGACATATTCTGATTAATATCAGTAAACACCCAGATGTAAGAAAACAGTAACCATCACCAATACAGTAAACCGTAAACTCCCTGAAGAGGTCACTAGTTCACCGCTTGACAGGCACACATACAGACACAAAAAACAAATCTGCTTTCATTTAAATGTGTACAAATATAACCATCAAGTGAATTGGAATTTATTTGGCATTTATTTACACAAATAGAGGTGACTTTATACAAATGTGCAATCTTTGAATGCTGACAATAACCCAGAACTTAAAAGAGATAAAGTAGTTTTGGTTTATGAGCATTTACCTGTTTTCAAAAGTTAAAGCCATAAAATCTCCTGTATTTAATTCCTGGGTGGCTTGCAGTTCCTTCTGTGTGAAGTTTGTATGTTTTCATCAAGAAAGATTAGAGCCTATCGAACACAAAAATAATTTACATAAAAAAGATGTAAATTAGGGACATTAAATATAGGTGCTGTATTGGCTACTTCTCCAACAAGTTTCCCTGCCTTTTTCCCTTGGAATATGCTCTAGCAACACCTGTGGCCTTAATTAAAATGGGATGCTGAGTAAATTAATTAATTAAATTCCTCTGTTGCGGCACGGTGGCTTAGTGGTTAGCACGTTCGCCTCGCAGCACTAGGGGTTTCTGATGCGAATCCCAATCTGGGTGGAGTTTCCATGTTTTTCCCATGTCCATGTGGGTTTCCTCCGGGTTCTCCAGTTTCCTCCCACAGTCCAAAAACATGGATCAAATCAATTGAATTCTCCAAATTGCGCCATATAGAGTGTGTCTGTGTGAGTGAGTGTGTGCCCAGCGATGGATTGGTGCCCTGTCCTGGGTGTATCTGCCCAGCGCCCGAAACGTTCTCCCCTGGATGGGCATGGGGAACCCCCCCCCACGACCCTACTAGAGCATAAAGCGGGAGATAATGAATGGATGGAAATTCCTCTGTTGCACCACAGCTACCTATTTAGGATGATGGACACACATTGTTTTCAACTTCAAGTAGCAACACAATTTAAGAATGGAGGACCACTAAGGCCATTGTGAAAGCCATTTGTTAACCTTTTTATACCAGTGGTGGTTGCCATTTTTTAAAACCTGGACTTGTTTGGGCACATTCACGCTGTTTATTCTAATATGACAGTTTATCATGTCTAATTTACCTGAGGAAATCCATCCAGACACACGAAGAACACAAATGCCCGCCCAGGAAATAAACCTTCTTGTTCTGTTATTTAATGTGCTGCCATAAACAATATTCCAATCATATACGATGACTGCAATATGAGTAATAATAATTACTTAATCCGTTTGTATTTAAATTACATTAGGACATTAGCAGAAGATTTTATCAAAAGCGACCTACAAGTACCGCAACTTGATAACTGGGATCAGAACACATGGTTAGCCACCCCTGAAGCACTGAGGGTTAAGGGCTTTGCTCGAATACTAACACTGGTAACTTCAGTGGATCTGAGATTTAGGATTTTGGGTGACAGTACAACAACCTAACTGCTATGTATCCATTAAAGCACAGCAGTCCACAAACTCAGACCACACACACACATACTCACACATGCACATTCATACAGACAGATAGAGACACACACCCACACACACACATCAAGGGATCCAGTTTTTTTAGAGAGCTTGTGTGTATAATGAGGACTATTGCTGAAGAACACTTGATCCTTCTCCACTTTGAATCAATCATGGAACTTTACATGTCTGACATGCACACAGCACCCATCTCACCCAGCCCAGTTAGGGAACAAGGAAAAATAAATGCAGAATGAACAAGTATAGACTGTAGGGTCACCACAACACACACCAGCCCAGCTCCATCCCTTTAATCTGTCATGGTGTCAGGACCTGCAGCGTTGGTGCCCTCTCATGACCCCTGTGCGTGAGAACACCCTGGGACGCTTTGTTGCTCACGGCGGTAGGTTTCACCTGCTAAAAGCTTTGCCATCAGCCACTAGTGGAGAAATCACTCACTTGACTGCCTGTTCTGTGGGGTCACACACATCTATTTATGCGCACCGATTAATGGTCACAACTAATGCCAAACAAATGTGTCAGGTCTGGACTGTGTCAGTGTCACTGTGCAGGCCTTTCATGCATTCAATAAGTGGCCTGTAGACATTTTCATTTTAGGCTTTTGGGACAGATTTATGTAATGAGAAACTGAGCATGCGGTGGGTCAGAACCTGTTGGGAGGTCAAAACACAAAGGATATTACATGAGACAAAAAAAGCAGCTTTAAAGAAATAAGACCAAGCAGAGCCTGTGAACCGGTAGAATGTGGTGAATGAATGAGGTGATTCAGAGATTATTCCGTATAACAAGGAGTGTTCTATAGTGCATACTCAATATCACCATTTGTTACAAATAAAAACTGAAAAAAGATGAGTAGGCATCTTTTTATTTTTTAAATTAAAACCAGGAAGAAGCATTTAGGCAATAATATAAAATAGATGAATGCAATCACAATGTGGGAAGAAGGTGAGTTCCACATGAAAAAAATGAAATTAAAAGTAATGTGAGCATTTTGCAGAAGCACCACAGGCCCATTATTAATCTTTCAGTAAATAGAATCTGTCTGTTGATTTTAAAATCTGCCTGTACCATTGCAAGAGCGAAAAAAGGAACACCAATCAAGGTCTATTTCTATCATCATAATTCCTGATGGTGAGCTTCAGCTTGCCGGTGCAGCATTTACCCCTCTAACAAATCTCACACTTTATTGACCATCTCAATTTGTTGCCTTTAATATTTCATATTTATGGGCCAGCACGACACAATCCTGTTTCGTTTTAAATAGGTACCCGCCGTGCCATTTCTGATATGCAGCATAATTTATTAGACAAGGAAATATGGGCATGCTGGCCTGAATCGCACCCTAATTGATGGCTGTGTAAGGCTGCTGCGGCTGGAAATCATCTTCTCCATCCTCTTACCATCTTTGTATCCATTCACTTATAACCTATAGTGTAATCCACAAGCAGACACATCTACATACCTATGATGTGCTATACATCATGATTATCTGCTTATTTCTAGCTTTAGAAAGGGATTTCAGTGGACTGTGTGGAGTATTTTGGTATAATTATGTTATACAGTACAGTATTCTTTTCTTTAAGTATTTTGTATAATAGTTTATGGTTTTGAAGTACTTTTACTACTTTGGTGTGATAAACCTATTTTTTGGAAACAACAAAGTAAAAAAAAATCTAGAATGCAATTACCTTCGATTAAAAGCTGAGGCAAGATTGGCTGCCCAGTTTTAGTGTGTGGGGCACCATTTTTCACAAGGGCAGAGAGAGCTGTAAATTAAAGTGGATCCTAATTGAACGGAGGCTGTATAATCCAGGTTTCCTGCTCCCTGGAGCTCCATTTTAACTGCAGTTCACTCTGAGCTGCCGTTACACCAACAAAAATGGGTCGATCACAAAGAAAAGCAGAACAAAACAGACATCTAATGTCAAGTGTGTGTGTAAATGAAAAACAAGGATATACATTTTGTATATTTAGCAAATAGAGTATGTCTCATTGATCTTAGATCTTGATTTTACAGTTAATCAAGAGAAAAGGAACTATCCATACAGATATGCTGGAATGAACTAATGTTGATATAAAATCACTTTATTACATGGTAGAAAATCAAAAATGCAGTATTAAGTTAATACAATTAGAAAACTTTATTGCTTCTCTGGATCCTTAAAAAGTTTGCATTCTATGTTCAAGTTGCATGTCATTCAACTGAAGAAGAGTGTACGGTACAGTATAACAAAAACAAAGCTCTCATAACATACATCCTGCTAACTATTTAAATGTAGTAGTAGTTTAGTTTTGGTACTTTATTTATATATTTATATTTATATTTAGGTAAATATATTTGTTATTCACTTAAGTTTTTATATAAATAATTTTATATGAATTTGTTAACTGCCAAAAACCTAAACCAAACATATATTACAACTGTAATTAATTCTAAATGCTTCCTTAATGTATTCATTCATTCATTATCTCCCGCTTATCCTCTATTAGGGTCGCGGTGGGGTTCCCCATGCCCATCCAGGGGAGAACGTCTCGGGCGCTGGGCAGACAGACCCAGGACAGGGCGCCAATCCATCGCTGGGCACACACTCACTCACACACTCTATAGGGGCAATTTGGAGAATTCAATTAACTTGTTCCATGTTTTTGGACTGTGGGAGGAAACCGGAGAACCCAGAGAAAACCCACGCAGACACGGGGAGAACATGGAAACTCCACCCAGATGGGGATTCGAAACGGGAATCCCTAGGGCTGAGAGGCGAACGTGCTAACCACTAAGCCACCGTGCCGCCCTTCCTTAATGTAATCATCAAGAAATACAGTTTAAACACACAGGCTAAGGCACATTTTTTTACACTGACCATACTTCATCCATCCATCCATTATCTTCCATTTTATCTTATATTAGAGTCGCGGGGGGGGGGTTCCCCATGCCCATCCAGGGGAGAGT
>JAFMOD010000075.1:1043667-1084845 GCA_019802435.1 Corydoras maculifer
CGGGGAGAACATGGAAACTCCACCCAGATGGGGATTCGAACCGGGAATACCTAGCGCTGAGAGGCGAACGTGCTAACCACTAAGCCACCGTGCCGCCCTTCCTTAATGTAATCATCAAGAAATACAGTTTAAACACACAGGCTAAGGCACATTTTTTTACACTGACCATACTTCATCCATCCATCCATTATCTTCCGTTTTATCCTATATTAGAGTCGCGGGGGGGGGTTCCCCATGCCCATCCAGGGGAGAATGTTTCGGGCACTCGGCAGATACACCCAGGACAGGGCGCCAATCTATCGCTGGGCACACACTCATTCACACAGACACGCACACAAACACACTCTATATGGGGAAATTTGGAGAATTCAATTGACTTGATCCATGTTTTTGGACTGTGGAAGGAAACCCACGTGGACACAGGGAGAACATGGAAACTCAGATTCGAACCGGGAATCCCTAGTGCTCAGAGGCGAACGTGCTAACCACTAAGCCACCCACTGACCATACTTAAGAGGATATAAATGTCCTGAATGCAACTAAAATCAATTAAACACCTATATTTTCAATTTTGATGGCTTTAATTCTTCCCCAAAATTGACTTCAGTGAATGATTATTAACGGTGATTTAAAATGACTGGTTAGTTTCCTGTTGTGTTAACATGTGTTTACTCAAAATATCAGTGACAATTGGGATTTTACTACGGGTTATATCTTAACCTGTATATAATAATCAGTTAGAGATGTGTCTATTTCCAGCTTCATACGGTATAATATTTTGCTTTAAAGAAACATTGGCATGTAACACACACACACACACACACACACACACACACACACACACACACACACACACACACACACACACACACACATATATATGTGTGTGTGTGTGTTACATGCCAATGTTTCTTTAAAGCAAATTATTATTATACAGAATGTGTGTGCATGTATATATATATATATATATATGTGTGTGTGTGTGTGTGTGTGTGTGTGTGTGTGTGTATGCACAATATTTAGTGGGTTAGATAGCAATGTTTCTGTAAAACAAATATCTATAATACTATAAAAGTTTTTAAAATGCTCTTCTATGTACTGCATTAATACCTTTTTTTTAAAATAATGTACTATAATGGTTCAGTGGCTACATAATTTAATACCCTGCCACTTGAATAGAACTGCAACTGTAGCATTTGAAAAAATATAACACTGGTCTAGCACAATCCCATTTTAAAAGCTGGGTATGGCTGTGGATAGATTCTATTAGATTGTGACAGGCTATTAACTACATGGCACTATTTGCATGCATGCACTAAGCTACGACTATGTTTAAATTTCTATATCTTTCTGTGTTGTCCATCTCGTTAAATGCACTTGTGAGCATAATTATTTAAAAATGCCAGTGAGCAATGAAAGAGCATTTGTATGTATAAATATGCATATTTGTATATTTGGGGACAATTTAAACAATCACATTATAGGCTCCTCTTGTCCCTGTGGGGACCAAAAGCTGGCCCCCACAATCTATATTGGTAGATGGTGAGGTGAATCCACATTTTAAGGTTAAGGTAGAGTTAGAGTAAGTGTTAGGCTTAGTAGTTACGGTTATGGTATGGCTTCATAAAGTCTTTGTTCAGTCCCCAAAATGGATGAAAACAAAGAGGTTTGTGTTCACTGACTATGTAAGCACCATGCAGAGAATAAAGCAGATGGTACAATATAGCTCTCATATGAGTATGAAAGTGCTTTCCAGTGAAACACTGCGAGGATATTGAAGGATTTCTCAACAGTGTATTATAGTATAGCTACATACTGTGTCAGTAATTGCATATAATTGAAGCAATGAAATTTTTTACATTAATGTGGTAATTGTTCATTGATGGAGTGGTATTTAGGGGATAAAAGAAGCAATCTTTAGACCATTTTCTCCTAATCATAAGCCAAATGTGATAACAATCTCTAATTCCTGAAGATAGAATGACATTTTTTCAATTTGTTCACACCGACTTTAGCCATGATGAATGGCTGAACGGTCCATTTCCTTACATTTTTTTCTTGCTAACCTTGCCTGACAGCTTATATATTGCCTACCTAGTAATTTGCTTGACAATAATTGGTAGGCAGAAACCCGCCTTTACTGGGGATCCGTACCTCCCTCTGTAGGTGAGAAAATGCAATTACAAACATGATGGCTTGACCTGCAGCATCTGCTATTGCCATTCCCAAAACACTCTAGGTGCATTAGCATCAGAAAAAGAGTCACCACACATTTCCTCTAATAAAACTTTAATTGATGGTATTACAGCCTTTCATTGATTAATGGCATCAGTAATTAGAGTATATGTCTGGTGTTCATTCCTTGGATGGAGGTTTTGTTCCCCCTCAGAGCTGGATAATTGTTGGGCATGCTTATTGATAGAGCAGCCTGATGAATGCAGATAAGTCTGAACACTGATGGAGTGATCATACTGCACGCAGCACCAGGTTCGAGCAGGACCAGCTGGAGTGGCTTTCTCCGGAGGGACTGCACATTTCACAGCTACTGCTGGTGCACACTCCACAGTGCAGTTAATACTGAATATCCCATTTCTACAAGCTCTTCTAACAACTCTGATTTTTATGATGCACCACAGCGCTCAGGATCTCAATTCAACACTTAAAGTGTAGCTTGATCATCAAGCTAATGGATGCTACTCATTTAGCTTGTAAGCCCTCATAGTTGGTGCTCAGTACTGGCTCTAACCATTAATTAAAAGGATTATTAACTTTTAGGTTGTAGTAGCCACGTGGGATTCTGGCGTCTAATGTCGGTGTCGGAGTGCTGCAAACCAACAGAGTAAGGCAAGAACAGATAATTCAGTCATAATCAGCCATGCTGCCATAGTGTGCCTCTGCATGGCCTCTCCCTGGGCATATAACACAACAGCAGGGTCCAAATACCTGCCGTTGACTGGCCTGTACAAAATTAGAATTCACAGTGGGCTGACAATCTCATTACTACAACCTCTACAAGCAATCAGTAGATGGGGGAAGGCAAAATGATGTGTGCAAGGCTACCAATATTAGCACTGTCGACAAGTCGAAGGTGGTGAAGTGAGAGAAAGGTGTAATGTCAATGGTAAACTCATAATTAGAACACGACCAGATCAAATTTGTGTAACAAGGACACTCAGCCTTTCACCCTGAAGAGCAGGAGGTCAAAGACAGAATTGTTATGGGAGCTTTACAGTTTTTTTAATATCATATATGAAAATAGCAAGGGTCAGTTATGAGGAAGGGCAATTAGAGTGAAGTCTAATAAATGCAGTGCACAATGACATGCACATGTTTAGGTCAAGAGAGAGCACTGAAATTCACTCACATGTTCTCACTCGTCTTGCCATACCTCACAGTCAAGACTAATAACTTAAAGGTGTAATCACACAAGAAGCAGGGAGTTTATGTAATTGCTCTAACATGTTACATGTTTAAAACATTGAGCAGGGAGGGCATCCTGGGTCCTTTCTTGTGGAGTTTGCATGTTCTCCCCACTGAGCACTGATGCTACCACAAACCACATTTTTGTAATTTACAAATTATCAAATTAATGCTTGCAAAAAACTCAAAAGGTTAGCAAAGTTTGTAGTGCTTCGAAAAGGTACCCCAGTTAGCAGTTTAACTATAGTGACATATAAGAGCATTAAGCTTTTGTATTATGGGAAAATAAGCAATGTTAATCAAAAAAGGGATGTGGATAGGTCTGGGCCTAAAAGTCATCTGAGACTGACAAAGAAATAAATTATTTTGTGGTCAGATATCAAATCCACATCTCAATTTGTTTTTGGGAATCTACATGTCATTTCGAGCTCTTATTACCAACAGGCATCTATAATAACATGGGTGTATATCACTGACCATGACCATGGCATTTACATACATTACTGGCCAAATGTTTTTAATAAAGTTCAATATTTACTAACATTTACACACATTTAGTCCAGTTAATAACTTGATGTGTGTGACACCAATTGTAAAACCTAAAAGAGGAACCATCAGGCTCTGTTTTGCTGCATAAAATAAGTGGCACATTGCAGTGAAAGGGTTTTACTTTATTTTTAAAGAAAGTAATCACCTGCACAGTCTCCAGACATAAATTACACTGAGGTTATTTGGAATTATTTGGAACTGGACAGAAGGGTAAAAGCAAAGCAACCGACAACTGCAGCACAGGAACTTCTGCAACAATTTTGGATTGAACTTTCTGAACAATCTTTCTGAATCTGGAAACATTGCTAAAGCTTAAATTTTTTTGTTTATATGCTTTTTATTTTGCATCTCTTTTTCCTGCTTTAAGATATCTAAATGTCTATATAATGTATCTATCTCACTATATTGCATGTCCTCTATTGGCTTAGAAAATGCAGACTCAGACCCCACCCCTCAAAATGCAGATACAGTATAACGTTACAGTAACTATAATTTAGAATGTTTCAAAATTAGAAGTTTTACTGCTGATGTTATTTAGATATAACATGCAGTAAGTATAAAAGAAGCACTTTCCAAGTGCTTAGTTTTTGCAAGCTAGGATTAGTGGTGGTGCCAAACATAATGAGAATTAAAGTTCATTAAAACATTTTCTTAGTAAAGATTGCAAATAATGTATGTCTACTTATGTCTTATGTCTATTACCAATTAATAGTTTAGAATGCCTTCAATCTGCCATGGAAAATTGGTGTAATTACCAAGCATAGACACCATTTTTAAGACCTCTGGTGACATAGAAACTGTCAAGCAACAATGATAGACATAGCAACATGGATTCATATGTACTCATTTTCAAATTTTTTTATTATTTGCATTTAATAATGTGGCGGCACGGTGGCTTAGTGGTTAGCACGTTCGCCTCTCAGCGCTAGGTATTCCCGGTTCGAATCCCCATCTGGGTGGAGTTTCCATGTTCTCCCCGTGTCTGCGTGGGTTTCCTCCGGGTTCTCCGGTTTCCTCCCACAGTCCAAAAACATGAATCAAGTTAATTGAATTCTCAAAATTGCCCCGTTTAGAGTGTGTCTGTGTGAGTGAGTGTGTGCCCAGCGATGGATTGGCGCCCTGTCCTGGGTCTATCTGCCCAGCGCCCGAGATGTTCTCCCCTGGATGGGCATGGGGAACCCCACCGCGACCCTAATAGAGGATAAGCGGGAGATAATGAATGAATGAATTTAATAATGTGTGAAACCACACAAATGTTTGCCCTATGGTTTAAAACATGCATCTGGTTTGGTGCAATTAAAAAGTTTTCTTGTCTTATTTTATTGATGTAATAATTTAATTAGGGAGGCACGTTAGTTTAGTGGTTTGTCTGTTTGCGCTGGGGATCCAGGTGCAAATCCCAGTCTGATTCCATGTTCTTGTGGGTTTCCTCCGAGTTCTCCGGTTTACTCCCACAGTACCGAAACATGAATTCGATGTAAACGGAATGCTCTTAATTGCCCCATTATTGTTGCACCAATAGTGTGTGTCTCTGTGTGTGTCTATGTGAGTGTATGTGTGCCTAGAGATAGATTGGCTCTGTGTCCTTGCGCCCAAAATTTTGCCCAAAACTTTTAATTACTGATAAATGGAATATTACGTGAGGACTAGAGGACTAGGACTATCTTTTGTAAACAGTCATTACAGTTTGTACAAAATGTTTTACCTTGTGAATTTTAAACCTAATAAAATTATACTTTCTAAGATTTCCATGTAAGAGTATCTACACTTCAATGCTAAAAAAAGGACATGGAAAAGAAAGAGTGTGAGAGTAAAATCGAGAAAGAAAGAGAGAGAGCACAAGAGAGAGAGATCAGGTTAAAAATAGTTAGCAAGTGGCAGCATATGATTGAGTTTCCAGGGCTTTGAAAATTCACTCTAATTATTCAACAGTCTCCTACTGTCATGCAGACCTCTCCATTCCAACTCTGGCAAAAGAGAGTCACTACCACTATTATACATAATTCAGCTACTTAATTGGCACGGATCAGGTGAAAAGTGGGCTAAGGAAAATCCTCTGAGACTAATGGGGCCACTTATAAGTGCCTTCATCAGAACAGCAGTCCCTTAGGTGAGGGAAGTCAGCAAATATTTCATCTGCTGGACTATCAGAGTGGCTCACCTCTGAAACCCAACTCACACTCATGCAGTAAAATGAGTGCAAATAGCCTGTGTGTAGACTTTCACTGTCAGTTGTATTTATAGAAGGAGAGAGAAGATGACGGATGCTAATGCCACTAAAATTATGCAGTGCTCTGTTGTTGCCATAATGAAATGTTGGATTGGAACAGAGAGGTTAACTAAACTAGTCATTTAAGTTATAAGTGGGCCAGTGACATACTTATGAATAAAAAGTACACTCCTCGTCCAGGTATGGAGTACTGTGCGGTGGTGAAAGGAAACTTGGACAAATTGTTTATGTATATATGTAAATATATTATATTAGTGGTCCCCAAAGACACATAATTCTGTGCTTGAAGCTGGAGCATCAAAAGGTGCTCCTGCTAGACACAGAGCACATTTCTTTCTAACCTTGGGTTTGCGGAGAGAGTCATTAAACAGAGAAAAACTCTAACCTTGACCAGAGATATCTGCCATATATCTAACAACCTGCAGAAACACATAAAGCAGTTTATCTGAGCCTAAAAAGCGATACATTTCTCAGGGGGGAAAAGAGAAAGAGGTTAATCTGAAACAGAGATAAGACCTTGCTGAGTTTATGATGTAACGATTATATCCCATTGGCCAGAGAAGGGCAGGAGGTTATGCAGCAATAACATAAAAGGCTCAAATCCTGTCAATACAAATTGCTGCTACAGTTGGAATCAATTTTTGGCACTTCACCCTGAGCAATAGAGGCTCCAATGACCTAGACAGTGAAATTTACAATGTGACTGGTAAAGGTGTACTTTTGGAAGAAGGTAAAGTTTGGAGAAGGATCTACATTTCCTGGTGATTTAATAGATAGATCCTTTAAATTAATGGTTCATTTTTGTAGCTATGACATGAATGATTAATTTTCCTTATCTCATTCCTATCCTTTCTTGTCAACAATCCTAATCAGACAAAAGCATAAATAATAAAATAAAAAAGCCATTGGTTGGCCTTTTATTACTCTACAAATAGGTTGGAGATAAATATATTTAAAACATTTCAGTTTAAAAATGTTCACATGGCATTGTGGACAGAGTGATGAGCAGTGGGTTGTCCCAAGTCAAAAGGTCCCAAGTTTGAATTCTGATGTGTGTGGCAGGAATATTTTTTGTGAAGATTACATGTTCTTCCCATGTTTGCATGTGTTTTCTGCTTTGGTAGAATGGAACAGATAATCTCAGCTAGGAAATAAGATTTCAAATGATTTTCCAAAATTCCATGAACTAATGTTAAGTAGTTATAAGCCGAAATATTTTGTCTGGCATTCAATATTTAATAAAATAAAAATATATTTTGCGGTCCAACCTGAATCTCTGATTGTAAGTTTTAATAAAAAACTGTCCAAATTTAACCCGAATATCTGTGGGTGTCCTTGTCAGTTTATACTGGCCAGCAAATTCTGCTTTGAAGTTTCAAGGCTTTTATATTATATAAGACTGTTTGTGTATTGCCCTGCAATGTAATCATGTATAAATGTCAGAAAACCAATTTCTCAGCCAAATGTCAATGTCCATGGACCACTGGTTCTTTGATAATTTGTAAGGTTCACTGTCAAGTTCAAATGCCTTTAATTTATGCAAATAGTCATTTGATTTGTGCCCAGTTTCACAAAACAACCAGTTGTTTTGCATTAAAGACTGCCTGGGTTAAAGCTGTTGATAGTTCAGGGTTTGTTATGGGTTAACTTTTTTTACTTACTGTATATTGAAAATAATATACAACATCATGTTACATGTGTTTTATTATAAAACTTTATAAATGCAGTGTTTTCATTAATCAGTGGGATTTATTTAATCATGAGACTATATTAAGCATAACATAAATGATCAAATCATGCATTATAACAGCATAAGCATTGTATTGCCTGTATATAAAAAAAATAATTCATTGTAAATAACAGATTGGTTCTCCTTTGTTTATTCGATTTGCCTATATGATCACATTGTTTAAAGTGATACTTGTTTAATTAAATGTCCCAGAGCTACATAAGTAAAACAATGCAAGGCAGAATGGTACATTCATAGTCCAACTCTAAATAACAGCACATCTGCTGAGCACACTGCCTCCGGAACAATTGGGTGATCAAAGCTGGATTACAGGTAATCCAAAGACAAGAACAGACTGAGCTCCAGCACAAACCCTGCAGTTCAAAACACAAGTACATGTTCAACATACATTTCAAAAGCACATCCTATGCATATAATAAGTACATAAACCACAATCACTTTAAGTAGTCTACACATGCAGAGTAGATATCTTGATTAATCTCTGTTGATGCAAAAATTTAGACTTTATTGAAAAGTGCCAGCTAGAGAAAAATAGGGTGTCTACAACAAAGCAACAGACAATATCATGTGAGATAAAATAGGATTATATTTTAACATCACAATAATAAATGATCTCCTAGGCTGTTAAAAGAACTGGAGACGAAAAAGAGGATTTGCAGAAATGTTTTGTCACCATGCAGATACAAACAAAAAATTGAACTACTCTAAAGACACTTGAATGTCTATAAAACCTGTATATTTATTGCACACAGTTTGATTTGATTCAATTTGGTGTTCATTTGCTGGTTAGCAACTAATTACACAATGAATTTTTAACTGCATTAGCTGATTTTCATGAAATCTATGGAATGGGTGATGAGGATGGTTGGATAGTAATTAAACTCCTAAATAAATACATGTGAGGTACTGCAATAACAGCACTTGTTTAACTAGTAATATCCATCTTATTTAAAATAAAATGTTACTGCTTGTAAAAATGTTTTTCTGATTATTTAATGCTTTAATGAAAATGCATAAAAGATTATAAATGGTCCTCTACAATAATATTATTAGGTAAGATGATAAATAATTGTTGTACAAATACAGGTGATATAATAAAAACTGTTACTTTTATTTTAAAAAAGTATTTTCATGCTTTATAAATAATATGCAAAGCTATGTTACAAGCTTATGTTAGATTTTTTGCATATATCGTGCAGATCTTCGTGATAATGTTTGATTTAGGGAAGAGGTGGAGACAAATAAAGGATGTCTGACAAATGTCCCAAGTGGCAGGACTTGCATGTGTAAATGTAAAACAGTGTTTCCTCTCATTTGAGAAACCATCTCAAGAGTCAGGAAACAGCCAGTCTAAACAACACTTAAATAACTGCCTTTATTTTCCTCTTCCTGTCTTAAGCCGAAATGAAAAATCCATAACTTCGTCAATATTATATGTTGAGTGTATGTGTGTGTTTGTGTGTGCCAACCCATGTGACCATAAGTCTATATGTGCTACTGTTTAGTGAGTATTGTGTTTCCTTGTGAGGTGAGCAGCAGGATGTAAAAGGTGATAAATGACGACATCATTAACTCTCACATAGTGCCCTACACAAGCTTAAGTGTGTTTACTTCCTGACTCTATGAGACAGAACCTGAGTGGAAACACTATTGCACTGAGGAAACCACATGCAAGAAGGTTCTAAACACCCAAGGTGATCATGAATAATCTAGTGGAAATATTACAAGTTATTGTCATTTTATTATTACAGATGTCAGCAACATTTCCGAGCTCATAAAACTAATCTGCATCAAAACAATGATACACATCTGTTTTTTATGACAATTGAGTATGGGAGGAGTATTAAGCTAAGCAGCATTGATAGTAATGTTTAAGTTTATAGTCACTTGTTTTAATGTTCTAAATCCGAAATGTACAAACCAAGCATCAAATGTTCATTTGTATTAGAAAAGATGGGACATGCTTATTACTTTGTCCGAACTTTTGTAAGTACAATTAGTGTAAGTTTGCAAAGAATTTTGGTCTTCCTCAATCTGGCATTCATATTCTATAAGAAATGTATGCAATCTCTAGAAATTCCAAATGCAACCGAAATGTGTACTGTGCTTAAATGCATGCAAAATTTGGCCTGTTTAGGAATAACAGTCATCAAATTTAACATTTTGTACACAAAAGGGACCATCTATATTTTAAGGTATAGAGGTGCATTAGTGCCCACATAGGTGACTTGTATGCATGTGATGAAAACAGTTTTTTTCATGGGAAGTCCATGGTTATTTTAATAGGACAATGCCAGGTCTCATTCTGCATGTACTTTAAGAGCATGGTTTCATGGACAGTTTATGTGCTTTAGTGACCTGCCAGCACTATAGATCTAGCTCCTATCCAACATTTATGAAGCATAATTAAGAGGAAAATTATAGAATAGTGACCATAAAAAGTTAATTAATTTAAAAATAACAAGATGTTTATCAAGTTCAAGTTCAAGTATTTTATTTGTCATTCCACAATATAAAGCACTGTGCAATTTATTTAGAACGAGACAGCGTTCCCCAGGAACACGGTGCTACATATAACAGCCGCCACACAACCAACACAAAGTGCACATGTGCAAACACAAGGATTACAATAAATACAGGACGATACACAGTACAGTAAACAATAAACATTTAAGTGATGAACAATAAACATTCAAGTTATGAACAGTAAACAAAAGGTATCAAAAGGTATATCAAATCAAAATTCTGGTTTAAAATAAAATTATTATTTAAAAAATATTTATTAAAGCACAGTTTCAGTGTTGGTTTAATCAAATATCATCTGTTTAAGCATGAAAACTGAATAACAGAGTATTATGAGTGCTAGTGTGTATTAACTCGCTAAAGGAAATTACATTCCTCTTATCCCAGAGATTAAAATTTATGGATATTTTTTGCATATGTGAAAAAATTAGTATGTCAAATAGCAGAGACCTTCCCAAAAAAAAATCAATAATGATTCAGAAGGAGTAGAGAAGTGACTACTACCATGTGGTTAAAAAAAATTAAAGGACTTTTAAATTGATTACAAGCATGAATATGTTCCATTGTTTGTGAATCCCTTTTTTAATTTGGTATAATTGCTGTTCAATCTTGCTTCCCTTTACTCCAGATGATACTTATTTAGAACATAAGTATGAGGTATTATCTTAAGTGGTTAGCAATCAAGGGTAGTTCAAACATAGATTCACTCCAAATAAGACAACTAACTAATGAGATGGCATGTTTAACTTTTCTGCCTCACACTGCCTTCTTCTTGCACCTTTCTTTAGTTCATTCTCTCCTATATGACCTCCCCTCTCTTCTTTCCCTCTGTCCTCTTCTTTATTCCCCACTAGCCTGACGATTGGTAGCATTTCAAAATAATTGCACAGTTATTCTCAAATTAATGCCTAACTGTTTTACAACACGCAGAGAGAAAAGGCCAAGCCAATTATTATTCTGTTTTCACCTTACAGAAAGGGATATTATGCTAATGATCCTCCCAACATGAGCATGTAAAAGCTTTATTTCTGCCAACAGATGCTCCCAACCCCCATTCTTTCTCTCTGAAATAAACATCTACTGCATCCACTGACATTTGTGTTTGTGTGGATGTAAGTCTCTACATTAGAATTAATTATAACTGAAGAACTGGGATTTGGTAATAAGGCTAAAACAATTTGGATGAGACGGGCATGGATGATTTTGATTTGTTGATATGCTGGAGATATTGTCTAGGAAGTGTTTTCATTCAATTATTTTGTACTTATAGAGTATTTTGTACTTATAAATAACTTTAAATTAGAAAATGAGTAATGCATGAGTAGAAAACACAATAATTTATTATGAAAATAAGTTGAATGAGAAGGTAATAATTTAAAGAGTATGTAAAGCATGAGGTATCATGGGATGCTAAACATTAACAGCCCCTAGGCTATTGGGATACCAAACTCTGCTGTACACGCACACACACGCATGTGCACACACAACATGACCTTGCTAAGTGTTTATTAAGCTGAGACCAGAAAAGCTGCAAGAGCCGTCAGATACTTAAAAGAAAAAGAATTAAATAAATAAAAAATCCCAGAATCTCAGCGAATGTGACTTCTTCCACTGACTAAAAAAAAACCTACATTAGTAGCAATGTACAAATGATCAGAGACTTAATAAGCTCAGTCCAACATAACATTGAAAAAGGGGCTACATTATACCCTGCTTCTGTCCCATTTTACCCTGGCTGAGAGTGAATTATGAATTCCAAAAACAGTTTTACCTCTCCTCTATGCTCTTCACTGCTCTCATAGAATAACATCCATCTGTCTGATGTGTAAAACCTTAACTCAGTCCTACTCATTTACATCACCCGGTCTCAGTTGTTTGCACCTGCATGTTTTCAAAGTACTTTAATCATGATGTCAGCTCCCTAATAAACGGTGATTACACAAGGAAAGATGCTGGTTTTACCTTTTATATAGTTGCTTGTCTCAGAGGGAGACACAGCCTCTACCTAACAAATGGATAGATATTTAACTACATCTGCTTATTAACCAGCTCAGCCTCCCATAATTGGCACTTGAGCTTCTTATATTAAATCTGGTTACAGCTAAGATAATTTATCAAAGAGTAGGCAGACTGTCAGTGTGCTCGAGTTAGGGCTGGGGAGCTGATGAACCCAGATTAGATGCCGATTGAGGGATGGCTGAGGGAAAATGTGCCGGACTCACCAATCACACACTGATCTCATATTTATACCACAAGGTCGGCATTATGTGTAATGAGTGCATATGAGGGCGGCACGGTGGCTTAGTGGTTAGCACGTTCGCCTCTCAGCGCTAGGGATTCCCGGTTCGAATCCCCATCTGGGTGGAGTTTCCATGTTCTCCCCGTGTCTGCGTGGGTTTCCTCCGGGTTCTCCGGTTTCCTCCCACAGTCCAAAAACATGGATCAAGTTAATTGAATTCTCCAAAAATTGCCCCATGTAGAGTGTGTTTGAGTGAGTGAGTGTGTGCCCAGCGATGGATTGGCGCCCTGTCCTGGGTCTATCTGCCCAGCGCTCGAGACGTTCTCCCCTGGATGGGCATGGGAAAACCCACCGCGACCCTAATAGAGGATAAAGCGGGAGATAATGAAAGATAATGAGTGCATATGACATATTGCAATCAGCTATAGTCGGCTATGGAAACTGTTTTCCGGTAATGTTTTATGTGCAGAACGAGTTGCAACACCTGTGTTTTATTATTTTTTTTATATAAATATGTAATAGTTTTGAATTTAATGCAGTTGATAGATTATGATGTCATACTTTTCTATATATTGTCCTTGTTATATTCTGTAAATGTTTTTTTTAATCCATTTTCATAAAAGAAAGTACTATAGTGACACACATAAACAATGAATAATTCATAGGGGTAAACATTTTGCTCCATCTGAAAAGAGCTTATGCATAATTTATATGATTATTTTGCTGTTTTTTTTTTTTTTTTTAGCTTTTACTTTTAAGCCACCCTCATACTAAGCTATTTAATCAACATCCCCATGTCCTCTAATCATAAATCACACAGCTCACAGAGAGTTACATTCATGTTTAGAATTTAATTAATACATGACAAAAACAATGATTGTCTAGATGAAAAGGTTTTCTGCTTGAAAACCTGTAAATTAACTGTAAGTCTGAAGGACCTGTGATGTTTCTGTTTTTCTTTCTTGTAAAAATAGCATACTAGCTTTCTGTTTTTACACTGTAGGGTGCTTTCTTTGGCTTGGCTTTAGTGGAAACATTGTATTGCAGTTATGAAAGAGAGTGTGTTTAAAGATGTATTCATGTATAGGGAATACTATTTATATGTGCAGCCTGTGTATCTGCAAGGTTGTTATAGTGGGAGCCCTAAGAACAGGAGTGGGGTAAATGTACATAATTATAGATCATGATGGTGACCAGCTGCAGGTAAGAGAACTCGACCACTCTCTCGCTCTTTCTCTCTCTCTCTCCATCAGCTAGAATTTGGCAGCCTCTTTGCTCCCAGGGTCCCCAGCTGTCCGGCAGGTTGCGCCAAGTCACACGTCTCTTCTCTCTCTCTCTCTTTCTCTCTCTCTCTCTCTCTCTCTCTCTCTCTCTCAGATGGAGGAGGCTGATGGACCTCAGCATGCTGAATTCACACCCTACCCTGCTGCTCTGACCCTGCTGATGGCCTGAAGATGGAGAGAATATGTCACATTGAAAATTCCAACACACACGCAGACACAGACCCAGAAACACACACACACACACACACACACACACACACACACACACACACACACACACACACACACAGATACAGAGCTAGCTGAGACTTTTTCCCTGAATAATCCACCACTAGCCCTCAAATACAATTACAGTTTAAGAATTCAAAGTACACACATGACTGTAAATTAATAGGTGGTTAAATCATTACAGAGAGCTGTTTAGTCATTATGTTCTCTATTTGCATGCCATTGCACACTAGTCACATTATTTGAACAGAGTCCATTTTAAGATTATTTTGTAATTAGTTTCTCCTATTGACATTAGTATATTTTGTTAATACCAAAAATACACAAACCACAAAGCATATAAATCCGAAACATAATACCACGTTTCTCACGACAGTATTAATACTATGTTTTGGACTCTATAGCCATTTTACACGATGCAGAAGATTTAGCTTCTGTAAACATAACCGTAAATGCAGATGGTGACATCAAAATTGTAGCTGTCTTCATAAACATATTGGACGCCATGTGCAGTTAGTCTCTATCTCGTTTTAAAAGGTTTCGGAACAAATATTTGCATTTTGCCAACACTTTTTTTCCCTGGCCATCTGGCAGCGCCGCAGTATGACACAGTGCCTACAGGGGGCTCTAGTGCACCGCAGATTCAATGAGCCTCGGAAGCGCGCTACACTCTGCCAGCTGCGTTCTGAGGTCCGACCCCTCACAACATCAAAACTAGCAACCTGCACAAACGCTTAATACCACACACAATAAAGTACTCTGTTACGAAGGAATTTAATAGAATAAACATTATCCAAAAATATTAAAACTACCCTCATTAAGTAAAAGCAGGATATTTTAGGGACCTAACTTAAAAAACATTCAATTGTACACATTTAATATGTGAAGTACATATATCACATCTGGTTTTGGCATACAGGCTCGACATATCTTTTACATAAGCGTATTGTTTATGCTAGTATTTGGCTTATACGCGTATGGTTTGGATAAACTATAGCTTTTTCTTTACTGGTGCAGTTGATCACTGGGTTGGAGAAGCGTCTGAATTTTAATGATGTTGAAGATGATATTGTGTGTCCTTCAGCTTGTTATACTGACACCAGCACTCCATAAATCATCATACCAGGCTATCGTAAAATCAATACCAAACTGCAATCTCAGCGACAGTGCGTAATACCTTTCGCAGCGACACCTAACAGCTTAAACTTTGCTGTAATGCCGTTCGACCTGCAGGTTGAGATCAAAACATGCTTAATTGGTTTGATAATAGAGACCTCATAATCCGCAACGTGCTCTCCATTAGATTGGCTTTCGTGGGCGCATTAATGATCAGTTGGAGCAACAGTCACAGCAATCTTAAATTGGTAGATTTGTCCTGGCGCGGAAACGGCTAACTTCGATGCTCAATAAATGTTAATCCAGTGAAGAGTGCGGTGTGTCTTTGAATAGGACTCACACTGAGTATTTTCCCAAGTGCTCTTTTCATCCAGCTCTCTAAATCTGGACTCACCAAGAGAGCTGGGTTGTAAACCTCAAAGTTCATTAATATGACTACAAACAAACAAACAACCCGACAAACAGGACTGAACTCACTAAACACATTTGCATTCGCAACAATAAAGCATGCGTATGTACACACTAAAGTGTAAATGTTCATTTACGTGCACGAACACAACAAACATTATGCTAACGAAGCACACATAAATGAAGTTGGTGCAGTTTACAACACATTTCAATAAAAAAAATAAAAACCTTATTAGTATTTCTTACAGACATAATTCATACCTGCATTACCTTTCTAAATAAGTAAATAAATAAAATGCCGAACTGGGATTCGTTTTATTGCTCTAAGCTGGACAACATTGTCGTCACTGAGAAGTTACATATGTAAAGGTCTGGGCACAGGAGAGGCACTATTCGTGCAATCTGTGAGCCGTAAACAGCTTATGAAAGTCAAATGGAAATGTGGCATAATCTGACAAGTGGAGTCTGTGCTTCAAAAACAACTTTAACAACCCATAGAAAAAAAAGAAAAAAGACATACACACACACACACACACACACGTGTACAGACACACTGCCATAAGCAAACATGCATATAAGCACAAGGACACATGCCACAGAAATGAACTGTGATCATCTGTTCATAATTACATACTATCACATTAAAACATTGGTATTTTTGAATAGAAAAGTAGGCAAATGACAGTACTCCTTCTCAGCAACCAAATATTAAAGTGGATGTGAAAAAGAAGAGAGTTTTAGTGTTTAGTACTAACATTAGCTTAATCATTAGTGTAGTGCTGTATCATAAACACAGCTTAGCATCCCACTGAGATACTCAGCACTCAACACGCTTATCATATGCTTCCTCGCTGCATGACGAGCTGCCTCTCCCAAGTAAAAAAGAAAAAGCTATCAAAATGATGCTTCTTCCAAACTTTCTTTGGTTAAATAACAGGATGTTTATAAACCTTTAGACATAGAGCATCAGTGGAAATGATGTAAATCAGAATGAGTCTAAAATTTCACTATGACTATGTTTTACAAGCTTTTATTTCGGATCAGGGTTTCAGTAAATCCACCATCACCTGGTTCTAACCCCATGACCAGGGTACTGGTCCATCTAAAGCTGGATTTGGCAATTAATTCTTACATGAGGCCATATGAGTAACTGAGACTGTTTTAAAGTGCCTAACTAATAAGCTGAAGTTATTTCACTACATGTGCTGGAAATCAAATACCTGGGTATCCTTCTGTACACATGTGTGATGTATATGTGATGTAATTTACACTTTCAATTTAATTTATGTGGGCCAGACAGGGGAAAACATAGGGCTGGATGTGTTCTTGGGGCCATATGATGCCCAGGTCCTATCAATGGGTTTGGTAACAGGAAGAAAAACTTTGGCTGGGAAAAATGTTTTTATTTATGAATACTGTCTTGTTTTTTTTTAATTATATTTTAGGCTTAAATTAATATACCATAATAATAATAATAATAATAATAATAATAATAATAATAATAATAATAATTTCTTATCTTGTCAGAATTTAATTTAGTTTGCAATTATAGCAAGTAAACAATATGACCTGTATCTATCTTTGAATAACAAATTGAAACTGGGTGAATTTTATTCAGTAGACATGGACAAAATGGATATGAATGGAGCAGGTTATTTTAAATGATATTGATTTTCACATTAAATATATATAAAACTGATTATTTTAATGCAATAAGGTTTCATAACTGATAAAAATGAACATAGTCTTATAGATTTTTTTTTGAGACATGTAGTTTCTTTGGACTGAGTTCATTTTGACTAGCTCGCTTACAAAAACACTCATATATCTACATACAATTTTAAACCCATATAAAATTGTGGGGTACCAAATGTGTTTTAAGCCTATTGCTTTGGAAAACAAACCCTAATTGAATTAGCTAAGTAGTTATATGGAAGTCAATAAAAAAAGTAAAAAAATAAATGAGTAAAAAATTAAGGTTAAAATTATGTGGGAAATATATAAGGCTCATAGTTTTGCTGCAATGTTTAATCAAGTATAAAATTGTCAAATATTCTGGATCTTAAATTTATCCTCTGAAAAATGAGCATTGTCTGGTAAGTGAACTATTCTTGTTTCCATTTTAATATCTGTTTGGTCCTTATAATCATGTTTAGATTTGGGCACATCTCAAGTGGCAAGACATTTATTAATTTATAGTCTAAGCTGCTTATTCTAATAAGGATTGCAGGGGGTATTGAATCCTATCCCAAAGCTCACTAGATGAAATGTAATAAAACACCCTGGACATGCCATCAGTCCATTGTAGAGAACAGACACAAACATAGCCATGACTAAAGACAAATTTATTATGGATGGTTTATTATCACAGTAGAGTTCATCTACTCTGAAGAACACAAAGTTCATGCATACCTCTTTTTGTTACAATACAATGTATTTTTTATTTTGGCCCATTTATCTTTACATTAATGCTTTAATTTATTTAAATTCACGGGCATTAATTTTTGTACACCTCCACCATTTTAGTTGGGTTGAAGTCTACAAATGGGTTGGCCAACTGTTTTTTTTACTTTTTCAGCCATTTTTGGAGCTATTTTACAGTTGATCATTTACTTGGGATCATTGTACCGTTGCATGATCCAGTTTTGTTTAGACTTAATCTGTTGAAAAGCAGACTCACTGGTCTGTATAAAAAAGTGTGTCTGTTTGCTTTGTTTTATAACAAAAAACTAAGCTGTTAATGTAGGAATTTCAAAGCAAAAACCAAAGCAGTGACCTCTTATATCTGAAACAAAACAATTCAACTGCTAAGTGGGGCAGAAATTTGTGTCTAATTTATTTTCATTTTACAATGTCATATGTCTCTTTCACTAGAGTTCACAGTTTGGTTAAAAGATAAATTATTTAGAATGCAATGTTTTAAACGGAGGCGGCACGGTGGCTTAGTGGTTAGCACGTTCGCCTCTCAGCGCTAGGGATTCCCGGTTCGAATCCCCATCTGGGTGGAGTTTCCATGTTCTCCCCGTGTCTGCGTGGGTTTCCTCTGGGTTCTCCGGTTTTCTTCTCACAGTCCAAAAACATGGATCAAGTTAATTGAATTCTCCAAATTGCCCCATATAGAGTGTGTCTGTGTGAGTGAGTGAGTGCCCAGCGATGGATTGGTGCCCTGTCCTGGGTCTATCTGCCCAGCGCCCGAGATGTTCTCCCCTGGATTGGCTTGGGGAACCCCACCACGACCCTAATAGAGGATAAAGCGGGAGATAATGAATGAATGAATGAATGTTTTAAACGGACAGCATTAAATATTTAGACATTATCATTAGTTAGTGAAATATATGATTGTATTTTATTCTTTGGTTTTTTTTTTTACTTTGTTTAATTTAAGATTTATTTCAATCATTCATTGCCAAGCACCTCATTTTCTGCTGTTCTTTTTGTGGCTAGGTTGTCTATGGCAGCTCCTAGAATTGTAAGGTAAAAATGTGTTACACTGAGTAGGAACATTCCACTGTTTCATTTCACCATGTTTAAACCTCTAGTTCCACTCATGCTGACAGGTCGAATTTAATTGTACTTGTGGCAGGGGCATAGAATGGTCAAAGATGGGGAGGGGGGGTAAGGGTAGATGGGGGGGTAAGGCAAAACCAAAGGGAACGGATGGTAATTAGAGGTAATTAACGCACCTGCTGGCCACACTAGATTGGAAGATCACTGGGTGGCATTGCTCGTCATTGCAGAAGAACGAAAAGCTGTGAAGATTGCTGACCGACAGATTTCTATAGTCCTGCTGCTGCTGTTGCATGGACATACGAGGGGAGAGACTGGGGATTCTTCAGTAGCCATGGTTGGCACGCAGATGGAGAGTGGATGTCAGGAACCCCTGGGCTGAATCAGGTGAAGCTGCGTGCATGGAGGCTCTCCACTTCAGGTTCGGGCATGTCAGTGTGCAGGACATTCTGAATCAGCTGGCGAGGTGGTGTAACATGGGTGTAGAACAATAGTTGATGCTGGGGTGGGGGGATAACAGAAATGATGAATTTATGGGAATTTTTGACCATACTTCCAGAAGTACATTCTTGAGGTCACGCGCTGATATTGGACAAGAAGTTCTTGGCGAGATTTCACAGCAGAGACAGGAACGTGGTATGATGGCAGACTGGCCTGCAGCATTATGCAGATATAGTATTTCTGTTAAATAAACCTGTCCTTGTACCTGAAATATTCATGTACCGGTCTTCAATTTATGACAGTCTAACCCCACAATGCATTTTTTTTATATCTATCAGCCAGAAGAATGTGCTGTACACAATTTTACTGGTCATAGAATGACGCAGTAGCATCGTTGTTGTGTCCCATTCGTTGTTATGTAAAGTCGTCACATACACTGTCCAGAATCCCGTAAATCCTGAGCCTGCATTTTAGTCCAACAAAGGCTTGCTCTTTTGTTTATCTCTTTTATGTTTTCTGGTTTGCTCTTTATTATAAGTCAGTAATGGTTTACAAATGTGCCATCTATTTATTCACCAGCAATGATTAAACTAAACCAGCTGGTCTGGTGCTGGACAATGATTTTTACTTTAGCTTTAGTCATCTAGCTTGCTGTTGTCAATGTCTTACTGTGCAGTTTCCTTTACAGCATCGGCCAGCATCCTTGAAGCGACAAGTTGCACATTCTGTCAAATGTGTTCTGTAGTTAACATGCTTAAAAATACATGGCCACCTTTGGCATGACCTTGAGGTAAACATGCTGTGCAAGTGTGCTTATTCTGGCACCAATACACTGGTCCTTTATTCTTTGTATTAATCTTGAAGCGTATGCCAGTGTTTATCAAATTGCTTTAAAGTGTTGTTATAACATCCCCTTCAGTTTCCCCTGTTGTCCATGCTCTGCTTCAAGGATGTAAAACTGGGACTTTAAGAAATTTATCCGAGGGATAACTGTAGTATCAATCTAGGGTTCCATGGGCTTAAAGCAAAATGGGTGCAGCCTCAGCATAGTATGTGTGCGGCAGTATGGCATTGGCATAGTAAATGAGCTCTGGTGCCACCTCAGAATAATATGTGGGTGCTGGTCCAGCCTTGGAAGATATTCTTTCGTGTCCCTGGCAGAGCAGATGGATTCCAGTCTGTATTCAGCAAAGCGTTCAGGCTCTGGTGCGGTCACAGTGAAGCAGCTGGGAATGAACATATAGGCTACTTTATACACGCAGGCTAGTTTAGAAACACAGGCAGGCTCCAATGCTCAGGCAGGTTTCAGTGCGCCGGAGGGTTCTGGAGCACCTAGCAGAAATGATTTATTGATTATCAATAATTCAGATATTTACTTCATGGAAGTTTAATCTTTGTTGGGATTCAAAGTTTCCATCAAATCAGAAAGATGTTTATCATAACTTTAGGTAATCCTCACAAGAGTAAAATTTTTATAATAATATATTTCTTTAAGGGCATCACTGTGGCATAGTGATAAGCAAGTCCACCTCTTAGCACTGGGGATCCAGGTACGAATCCCCATCTGTGTGAAGCTTCTATGTTCTGCCAGTATCCATGTGGGTAACTAAATTACCTCTATATAATGTGACTGTGTGAATGAGTGCCAGGTGATAAATTGGAAGAAGAAGATTAAGTGAAAGTTAAAGGGCTACTTCTCTAGTCAAAATAAAGTTAGTTCATATTTGACCAAGGCATTTATGCTTGGACCTTAAACTTGGAAGACTTGCTTAAGATTTGTGTTAAATCATGAAAAAAAAATACATTTATAACTTTATGTGGAAGCTGTAATAAGCAAAACCATGCACCTGCTCTTTAATGTCAAACATTTGATCTTTGATTTTCAACTCTTGAGGTTTAAACATGTTACTATTTTCTTTAATGTGATTGTCAGTCAATGATTTCATGAAACAGAACTGGGATTTTCCAAAATTATAGGGTTATATTTTTTAAAATTTAGCAAATTAAATTCGCCTTTTACTCTGACTTGAATGAGGAATTTTAATATTTGCCCAGCAAGGACTCACATTAAAAGCAAAGTCTTAAAATCAAATCAAAAACTAAAATCAAACTCTTTTGCTGGTAAAATTCATTGTTACTTTTTTGTAATAAAGCTGTCCTATGAACTTTAGGTTGCCTGGATGTATTATACTAAATATGAAGTCCAACAATGTATTTATGTTAAGACAGGTATATCAAGTCTTAGTGGCTTGCCTCCTAATTGTGTAGAATCATAGTATCAAATAAGTTTGTAAATGATTAATGTTCCTACTAATTATTATACATACAGCCCTGATAATATATTCCTATGTTGTTTGAATACTTCTGATTAGATTACCTGTTCTATGTTACTAAGTTAATACAGCCCTCTATGGGACACATTTAAATATGACAATTCATTTATGACAAATAACATTACTGCAATCTTTATGACCAATTGCATTATTTTTTTCCACTAAATACAGCTTATACAATAAAACTAAAATGAAATGTTCCATTCTTCAACCCCTTTACCCCTACAGGTAATTATGTACACCTCTATATATTGTTATCGTTATTGTTATAAATATAACAGAATTTGAAAAGGTATGCAGACCCTTTTGTATAGGATTGTATGTACTAAAATTATTTACTTATAGATAAGTAGAACTTATTTTTAATCAGAGAAATGCATACATTTCAACTTCCTTAACAGCATAGTTACCAAAACTAGAAATCATTTCTTAAAATGTAGGCTGTCACAGCTTAGAAGGTACTTAGTGTTGTTTAGGGTATAGATTGAGGCTCTTCAACTAAAAAGTTCAAAATAAAATGCAATGATTAGGTTTCCACGTGTAATGCTGGTAATGTTGCACATCAACTCAACTAAGGTTAGAAGCTTAGTTTAAGCTTTATAGGCAAAAGATGGGACAAAGTTTTTAATCTAGATTCGCAAGGGGTTCCCCATGCCCATCCAGGGGAGACCATTTCAGGCGCATAGCAGTTACACCCAGGACAGTGTGCCAATCCATTGCTGGGCACACACTTACTCACACATACTTTGTAGAGTCAAATCAGAGCAGTCAATTTAAATTAATTCCATGTTTAACATTTTCCATGTTTATACATTTTAGACTGTAGGAGGAAACCAGAGAACCCAGAGAAAACTCACGTGGACACTTTACCAAGATTGACAGAAAACCAGGATCTCCAGGGCTGAGGGGAGAACATGCAAACCACTATTTTAAATTTATCAAAGAAATTTTATTTTTACAGACATTAAGTCACAATTAAAATTAATAAAATTAAATCCTATTTCAAGATTTAGTTTTTAAGATATAGTCATGCATGCTGGATAACAACTGGATCAATACAAAGTTGAAAAACCTGCATCTTACATTTTGACCTATAGAGCAAAAACTGCACTAAGACTGTAAAAGTTAAAGGTCCCTTTATGATGAGGTTGCCACACACAAGCGCATACACACACACACACACACACACACACACACACACACACACACACACACACACAAAGCTCTAAAAGAAAAATCTATCAGGAGAAGTGAATTACACTGAACACAAGAGAGCGTGAGGGAGAGAGTGAGGGAAAAGGGGATGAAGCAGGCCTCTTCATGTTGGTTGGCAACATAACCTTCAGGAAGCTCCTATTTTTCATTAGAGTGGTGTCAGAACACTCCGCCTTTAATAACACTCATCCCAGCTCCAAGGAGAGCAGAGCCACCGTTTTAGCCACATAATGAATAGAGTGGAATAGGCCCAGACACACTTAACTCACTCTCTCTCTCTCTCTGTCTCTCTCTCTCTCTCTCTCTCTCACACACACACACACACACTTTTGTAGGGATTTTACAGACTATTATTCATTTAATAAAGAGTAGACCAAATAATTACTACTAAAATAAAAACCAATATAAAAACAAATATATTTATGTGTACTACACACATGCATACAAACATATTATACACAAAAAACATACACACTCTATACACACACACTCTCTCACACAAACTTTATATATGTATTATATATAATATTTCATACATTCTTACTTATTTTCACACACAGCACAAGTTATACTTTTTTATTGTCTGTCCTAACATATCCCACTCTAATGTAGCTTGTTATAGAAGTAATTGAAACAGACACAATCAGAAATACACATTTTGGTAGCAGCAAGAACCACCTTTGCATTAGCGTTACTGCCACACGCATCTGCTGCAGCTCAGTTAGTAGAGGTGACTTACTATCTCTCCCAAATGGTGCTGCTCTTAATCAGTCTCATTAGAGCAATGGCCAGAAGCGCAAGGCTAACGATGGGCCTCATTCATGATCTACACATTTGAAAGTGATCCTCAGCTATAAAGGCATGTCAGCTTACTCGTGCTGGAAAATTGCAAATTGGTGAACATGCTGAGTGGGCAGAATGGCATTTTTTTGTGCTGACTGCGTGTAGGCGTGCCATGATGGATGCAGCTTTGACACAGCCTCAGTGTTCGGGCTCTGGGCATAATGAGTATCAATGTCCCCTGTGCCGAGTATGCAAAGAAAGAGAGGAGAGAGAAAGAACATGGTGCCTTTAATTAAAGGGAAGCAGAGGCAGGGCAGACATACACACACACTCACACACACACACACACACACACACACACACACACACACACACACACACACACACAGTGTATGTTCAGCCTTGCAATCCTCTAGTGATAGCTGCTCTATTGTCATTCCTCAGTAGAGTTATGTTAAGATAAGGCTGTTTCTACAAGACCGTAATAAGGCAGATCATAATGTCAGAGAGCAGGGTTGGCCAGGATATGGCTACTCTTTTGCTCTGCTACATTGTCTGAAAATACTTTTACATTATTCATTAGCCTTTGCTACAAAATATGACATTTTTGCAGGTGTATTGGATCTGTGATATTTTTATTTTAGCCAGAATTCTGTCATTCCTCCCATTATTACTTAAAATGTTTAAATACTGATTATAAATTAATAATATAATGAATACAAATTCTGTTTTAGTTTTAAAAATATTATGGTCAGGTGTGTTCATTGTGTGCAGGGGGCGTATATAGGCAGTTTGGGGTTTAGTTATGTGCTACATATTTGCATGTTGCCCATAATGCATTGTGATGTCCATTTTTTTGTTTTTCACATCTTCCCTGAGACACATGTAATGATTTATGTGTGTTTGTGTGTGTGTGTGTGTGTGTGTGTGTGTGTGTGTGTGTGTGTGTGTGTGTGGACAGGCCATACTGTTAAACTCAGGTTCAGTGCACAAGACTTCTTTGTTTAGGTTGGTGTTGAACATTTCTCCATTCGGAATTCTGAATTCTGTTCTGATTTTTCTGCCTTTTTATTAAAAGAGCATTGAAACTTTATACTATAATAAGCTTGTCAAAAGACTAATTTAGATCAAATGTATAAATCAGTGGATTAAAAAATGTTAAAGTTTTAATATAATTTTAAAAATGATTAGTTTTTTTCTTTTACACTCCTGTTACTTGTACGACATGTCTATATTGTTATACTTAGCTGCATACTACAAAGATATTATAGGTGGTTACATATATGCTTGGTATATCTTACTGCCTTGTTATTCAAAAGTAAGCCAAAGCTTGAAATGTCTTCAAATATTTAGTGAATAAACAAAATGATTTTGCTTTAAGGGTTTTTCGAGTGTACTGATTTTTTGACACTTTCTTTTTCAGTACAATGTTTCCTTACCTTCTTTTCTATAATTTGTCATGTTTCTTTTATTTATTTATTTATTTATTTATAAATTCAAGCTTTCCTTCATTGTTTCTGGGTTGTTAAAGTGTACATCAGATTCCGCCTGTGCTAATGTCGAGGAAGCAATAATGAGAGTTCAAAAAAGAGAGAAAGAGAAACAGAGAGAGAGAGAGAGAAAGAGAAAGAAAGAGAGAGAGAGAGAGAGAGAGAGAGAGAGAGAGAGAGATTAAACATTAAACTGACAGAAAGAAATGTATAATTAGGACCAAAAGTTTTTAGTGCAGCTGGTGACACAGAACCGAGGGACAAGGATATTAAGTTTCATTTTGGATTTTATTTCTAATTGCTTTTTGTCATTTAAACAGTAGCTTCATAGTCACTTTCACTTTACACTTTCATTAAACTGGGAGTGGAACCATATACCTCTATAACACAGGAAATGTCACAATGATGCAACACATCAGATTTAAATTAAATTATATTTACTCAAATTTTGATGATATTTTTATAATTTGCAGAAATGCTGCTTAATATAATTGTTAAACTGGCCATATAGTTCATTACAGCAAAAGTGTAACATAGCTAAAATAATGCAATTAATTACTTAGACATGCTTGTACCATGATTACAGCTTTGGCAAAATGTGAAAAGATACAGGTTTCCCTCTTACACTGGCAATAATAAAAGCCATCAACCATGACATGGTTTTGACATTATATACACCATGTGGCCAAAAGTATTAGACACCTAAAAATTAATCTAGCCAGAGCTTTAAGTGCATTTTAATTTATATTACCTTTGCAGATGTATTATATTTCACTTTTCTCAAAAGACTTTTAACAATATTTTGGAGTGTGTCTATGCAAAGCTGTGCTTATTCATCCAAAAAAAAGCATTTGTAGTGTCAGACATTGATGTTGGACAAGAGAGCCTAACTCAGAATATCTACTCTAATTCAGCCCTAAAGTGTTTGTTGGGGTGTATGTCAGGGATCTGTGGAGGTTAGTTCATCCACACCAAATTTCCCCAACCATGCCTTTATGAGCCTTATTTTGTGCACTAGGGCACAGTTATGCTAAAACAGAAAAGGGCCTTCAACAAAAACTGTTTCCACAAAGTTGTAAAAAAATATTTGTTTAAAATACATGGTTATGTGCTTGATTTTAAACATCTGTGTCAGTGGGACTAAATGGAACACCTGAATTCAGTGATTAAGAAATGTGTCCAAATTCTAAAATAGTCTTTAATAGTGTCTTTGATTCAAAAAGCTTGAGGTCTATACATTTTAATACAATGGTAACTGACAGGTAACTGAATGAACCGTTAAAATATTTTTCTAAAACTGTTTTTCAGATGCCCAGCGATGGATTGGCGACCTGTTCTGGGTCTATCTGCCCAGCGCCCGAGACGTTCTCCCCTGGATGGGCATGGGGAACCCCACCGCGACCCTACTAGAGGATAAAGCGGGAGATAATGAATGGACGAATGAATGTTTTTCAGATTAATCGCATTGCCCGGTTGAATAGACTATATCGAACACATGATCATTTCACAAACGCCAAAGACCCAATATCGATTTGTATTTATCTATTTACAAATGACAGATGCTTTTCTCCCTGCCTCCACTTTAACCAATTTAATTAAGGCTCGTTAAGATGCTGAGTGGATAGCACATGCCTATTGACAAACAGAAAGGACACCCTAATTAAAGGCTATTTAAATGTTTATTTCAGCACTCTAATGGAGAGACACATCATTTAAAATGCAGTTTGGAGCAGCATCTCCAAGCACAGAAAACGGCTGTTATAAAACACCCTCTTTCTCTCTTTTTATAGAGGCATATATAGGAATGGATCCCAGGGGAATCCTTAATGTGGTGTGATGTGGTGAAGAAGTGCCTCTGTCTGGCCAAAGTAGTTAGCAGGTAAACATTCAGAGTTTATGGCATTTTGCATATGGTGAAATATAAAATAGCAAAATACATGTCAAATTACTATTGTAAGTCACACATTTACATAACTGAAAATGCTCTAAAACACCTTATCCCGAGTAGTGCTTTATCTTCTGTTTTTAATTGACTGTCACAGATGCACATCCACAGTCATTCAGAGGGAGACAAGCAGTTTCACTGTATTTATCATAAGGTTAATGTCAGTGTAGGATGGATGGAGGTAATTATGCAGTAGCAAGGTGACTTGTTCTACTGGGTTTTCTTATTTGCAGAACCACTGTAGGTCATGCCATACCACTGTATGATAATATTAAATAAGCTTCAACAAGGGAGGGATTTTATCCACTGCCCTACTAGCACGTTAAGATGAGAAAGAGGGAGACATGCTGTTCATATTCCTAGAGTGGTTTTGATATTTAATGGAGTGCAACTTATTTTTAATCAGGTATGTTAGTCTATATAAAGCACATAATGCTTGAATACTGTATTTAATAGTCATAAGAGTTTGGAAGTGCATACTGCTGCTTTGTATTAGAATTCACTTGAGAATACTGATCAAGGCATGTTAACGAGGTATTCAGCATTTGGAGTTGTGAGAATTTATTAAAACAACTATAAAGAAAACCAAACTAATTAGCCTATCTAAATGCTCAATGCAAAGTTCACAAACAGTTATCAATTATAACCATAAAAGTAATTTATAACTTTAAGACAATATAACTTTTTCAAAAAGTAATATGCATAAATACATTTCAGGTGCTGACCAGATACACCCAGGACAGGGCCCCAATTTATTACTGGGGACACACTCACTCACACAAAAACTCTATTACATTACTCTATTAACAAATTAGGGCAATTTAGAGCATTCTTTACTTATTTACTCTGAATCCATGTTTTTGGACTGTGGGGGGTAATCAGAAAACCCGGAGGAATCCCACGTAGACATGGGGAGAACATGGAAACTCCACCCAGATGGGGATTGGAATTTGGAATCCCCAGAGCTGAGAAGCAGACATGCTAACCACCAATTAACAAAAGGGCACATTAAGTAAAGGTTGTATATAGAAAATGTAAGTAGACTTTTGACATGAATTAATTAGCAAAGCATTACAGATATTTAGATAATTATGATTGACACCTTTTTTACTGTGTTTTAAATGTGTGACCTTTTTTTTTAAAACAAATTTTACATTTACTGTTTAAACTAAATAATTAAAATATTAGCCACTAAAATAATGATATTTGGTATCGGTTAATTATTCCTATATATTGATCATATTAATTATGCATTTAGAATAATTTACCTTTACATTTCTATGCTATTTTGTTATTAAGGTGGTGGATTGGACAATGTGTTTTAGTTTAAAACTAAACTAATTTGTAAAATTTTCATTTTGAAGTCCTTTTTGTATAGGTATTTCATGTACTTGCCATTTCTGTGTGTGGATTTGGTATCTTTGATATAAGCAAAAATACATAACATAAACAAGATGTTTATAGTGCAAGATCAGAAAGTGAGAAATTGATCTCTTATTAAACAATACAACATTACACAATCATTGCTTTACCTTTATCTACCTGCATGGTAAATAGAATTAAATGGTTCCCTGGTCAGATTACTAAAAATCTAATTATTTTAACACTGTAAATATCAACACCTAATGGCAATAATTCATTCATTCATTCATTATCTCCCGATTTATCCTCTATTAGGGTTGCGGTGGGGTTCCCCATGCCCATCCAGGGGAGAACATTTCAGGCGCTGGGCAGATACACCCAGGACAGGGCACCAATCCATCGCTGGGCACACACTCACTCACACAAACCACTCTATAAGGGGCAATTTTGTAGAATTCAATTGACTTGATACATGTTTTTGGACTGTGGGAGGAAACCGGAGAACCCGGAGGAAACCCACGCAGACACGGGGAGAACATGGAAACTCCACCCAGATGTGGATTCGAACCGGGAATCCCTAGCGCTGAGAGGCGAACGTGCTAACCACTAAGCCACCGTGCCGCCCCCTAATGGCAATAATATTTTCCAAATTACAAACAAATGCTAACTAATTTAAATTAGGAAAATAACATGTTTAAGAATATGTTTATGAATATATATAAATATAATCCAAATAGTAATGCCAATTCTCACTTCAAATCATTCACCGCTGCTAAATGGTATACATCTCTTCCGGGAGCAAATGGTTTGGCTTTTTCTGCAAATAACTGAGAGGAAAAACTTAAACTTACCTAAATATAAGTTTCACCTGCGCACACCAGTGCTAACCAACAGCCATTGTATTGCTAACTCGAACCATCTAGACTGGTAAGACATCTTAAGCCGCTGCCACAATCTCCCGACTTCTAAAAGAGCATCCAGACAAGCAGATGAGGAAGTGCAAAAAGGGAATTAATGAACATGAAACACCATGCAAAACAAATACACACACCGGCATAAGACACGACTTAAAATGATAATAAGCCACAAAGGGAAATGGAGGACTTAAATACACAGAGGAATAAACGTAATGGGCAAACACAGCTGATCATAATTATTACAGACTAATGAGCAAATAAACTGAAATAGGCAATGACAAAGACAAGACCATGGATGAACGATAAACAGAGTCAATCCAGGACCACAAAGTGAACTCCTGACAAATGCTTCTCGGTGGTTGTAAAAAGTATATAAACATCCGGAGGGTCCCGAAGAGTAAGTTTGTCAAATGTCATTGTAAAACAAGCTCAACAGCATTAATTTTTATAGGAACAAACCACATGCACACATTTTTGCCTACCAAATAATATTAGGTGTAATAACTTTAAGCATATGAAAAATCTAATGAAATAATAGGAAATATGAACACTTTACTGTGGGGAAAATTTTTTTCACATACTTTCTAATTTTTCTCAGATGGTCTTGAGGTTAAATCAATAAATTTCAGATAATGGATTCCTAACAGTATATTATTTTTATTTACAATATTTATAATATTAGATATTTAGTTGTTTAATATTAAAATAGTAGTATTTTAAATAACCACATACACCTGGAATTAATTATTTCTAATAATAATAATAATGGCGGCACGGTGGCTTAGTGATTAGCACGTTCGCCTCTCAGCGCTAGGGATTCCCGGTTCGAATCTCCATCTGGGTGAAGTTTTCATGTTCTTCCCGTGTCTGCGTGGGTTTACTCCGGGTTCTCCGGTTTCCTCCCACAGTCCAAAATTCTCAAAATTGCCCCATATAGAGTGTGTCTGTGTGAGTGAGTGTGTGCCCAGCGATGGATTGGCGCCCTGTCTGCCCTGTCTGCCCAGCGCCCGAGACGTTCTCCCCTGGATGGGCATGGGGAACCCCACCGCGACCCTAATAGAGGATAAGCGGGAGATAATGAATGAATAATAATAACACATAAGAAAAAGAAATAACACATAATATTATTTTTTTATTTTAATTAATATTTTTATTTAAAATTGTATAAAGCAAACTGTGTTGATTTTTTGCACCGACATAATGTTGTGATAAACTTTGTAAATGTAATAGTAATATTAAGTTTTTTAATCATCAAAAACAAGATTTTTATTTTTCCATCCTATAAATGTAAGTTATTAAAAGCATTTCAGCTTTCATCATTTGCTTTCAAATAGGAAATCCTATATATCAGTTAAACATTTAATGTAGTATGTAGAAGGTTACATCTGCTTGTATTAACCTGCCCAAATCTCCCACCCTCAGCATACAAACATTTGTTACACCACCAATTTAGACCATCCAAATATAATCAACATTGAACACATTTATCTTTATTACTGAAATAAATAGCTTTTTCATTATGCCACAGGCCTTCCTTGCTCCCTCCTCCCTCTGTGCCCACTTGTACTGCCATTACTTACACCTTCTGCCCCAGTCATTCAGGGCCTTGCTCTCTTTCTCACACCCAATGTCACTCATATACCACCAGCAGTAACCAGCACGTTACCATAGCTTCTCGCTTGAGAGACAGCCCTTAACTGGTCATTTCCCTCTGAGATAGGAGAGGTAAGACATGGAAAGTAGAAGAAAGAAGGAAAGAAAAAAACGTAACATGGATGAACATATTTGTTTGTGCATCGTTCTGGCTCTGTTATCTCCTTTTACTCTGCTTGAGTCGTTCTGCAAGCAGCAGGCAAAGAGCGAGAGATAGAGAATGAGAGAGAGAGAGTGTGTATGTGTGATTCATGGGCCTGACAGATGCCGGGTGCAGCTGGCTCTGTCCTTGATCATCCCAGCAGTCCGGACAGCGCTGTCATTCACCATTGCCCAAATTATCTCTGTATTGACTGCACAACCCTCTGTGACAGCAACGTAATGGCTAATTACCCAGGATGCTTTGGGTACTTTTAAACCCCAGAGTCTTTGCTTTTTCTCTGTCACCAACTCTCATACAGTAAGAATGAATGTAAAAAATAAGGCATAGTTAGAAACAAAGGCAAAATGAGGTACCCCATTATATTTTTGAAAATATGACCTGAAGAACTGGACCCAAAAAATGAGGAAAAACCCATACAGTTAACATAATCTCTATTCTAGGACATTATGCTGTGATTTCTGGGCAGCACTATCACTCTCGTCCTCTCTTTCTTTCACCGTCTGGTCTCTTGAGGGGTTTGGTGGCCTGTCGACTCCTGCAGATCTCAGAAAGAAGCTGCACACATAAATTACCATTTTCTATTTGTCTGTCATCTATCTAGTAAGTGTGCAGTGTGCTCTGCTGCATTGTCTGAAGACCAGTCTGTGGGATTGTAGTGATAATATCATTCTGTGCTTTTTCAAACATTCTAAATATAATGATTAACTGTTTAATAAAATACATGACCTTAAATATTTGTTGACTAGACATCCTGGTTTATTTTGGTTTTAAATTGGGTGCGAGTCTTAGCAAATATCTGTAAAATATTCACTACCAAACCATCCCATTTTATTTCAAAATATGATTAACATTATTACTACTTCTTTTATTTGTACTATTATTATAATACTTGTAATCAGTAAATCACATTTTGGCCCACAAAAAAATAGAATGTCTTTGAAATCAACATGTCTCAGATTATAGCTGATGATGCAAATAGGTAATATTTAAATTTTGGAAATAATCATGTTTGTTTATTCTCATGAATTTTCATTCTTAAAGACAGGCCATGTTTACATTGAGCCCTATCCTACACCCTGCACTAGGCAAGTCAAAAAATTCCATTGCTATCTTACACAATGCCAACAGTCTACATTTACATTTTGTCATTTAGCATTATCTATTTTCATTCTTTCCACCTGGGGGTTAAATTGCAATGCTGTGTTTGAATATATCTGCACTGATGCTTGATCATGTGATTTAGCCCCAAATTCATTAGGATAGCTCAGTGTGTTTGCTTACTTCAAATTGGCTCTAAATTCAGGAGGTCATACAGGGAATTTTCAGCTACAGATTGATGTCTACTGTGTTTAGAGTTTTTGCTTACTATGTAGTAGGCAAAACATGATTTTGGAAGCAGCCAATGTGAATGTCAGTATTATAGTCCCATCAAATACCTCCCAGGGGCTTTCTGCATTGATTCTATATCAGAAGGTACCCTAATTTGTGGCCTGATGTGTATGTCTTAAAAAATATACGTGCACTTTTACAGTGGACACATAATTTTTTTTGGGTGGGAAGGGTTAGTGGTTGATCTAAGAATAATATATATATATATATAAAAAAAAAATGTGTCAAAGCTATTATGGATATCAACACTGTACTAAACAAAAATATACCCAGAGTTGTACTTTACTAAAGTATATTTTTTGTCCAATATATACTAGTTTAGGGCGGCAAGTGGCTTAGTGGTTAGCACGAATCGTAATCTGGGTGGAGTTTCCATGTTCTCCCCGTGTCCACATGGGTTTCCTCCGAGTTCTCCGATTTCCTCCAGTTAAGAGATATAATCTGTCCAAAAAACATGGATCAAGTTCAAATGAATTCGCCAAATTGCCCCTTAAAGAGTGTGTCTGTGTGAGTGAGTGTGTGCCCAGTGATAGATTGGTGCCCTGCCCTGGTTGTATCTGCCCAGAAATTTTTACCCCTGGATGGGCATGGGGAACCCCAATAATTTTTTAAATCTGACAACTGCTTTTGTTCAACTGTAAACTATGAAGACTCGGAGTCTTGTCCTTTTGGACATTAGGACAGCTACAGAAAATATTTGTTATGTACTTTTAATTGTGTAAGTTATGTAAATTTATATAATCTGTAATTTAATTTTGAAGCTGACATTCATGATCTAATTGATTGTGAACTTATTAATAAATTTAAATAACAATTAATCTAATATTACCACAATACAATTTACCTTTGAATATGGGTAAAGGGTCAAAAACAATGCCTGTGATTAAAAGAAAAGAAAGTGGGATAGAGAGTCAAGAGTCAGAGCACAAGAAAAGAAAGTAGGGATGAAAACAGGGAAAGAAAGGTGAGTGAATAGAGAGTACTAAATCCCACTCTGATTGTTAGGGTAGATGATGAGGTCCTGGGAGGATGGAGTAGAGACCAAGGGAAAGAAGGAAAAAGATGGGGGATCAAAAGGGAAATAGAAAAGTAGTGAGATGCTCATAACTCAATGTAAAATTTACAATTCTCAGGCAATTGTTGACTTTTTATTATAAATGACAAAGATCCTACTGTCAGAGAAATTACTTTAGGTAACTATACAGCTTTAAATATGACTTTTTAATGGGTAGACAATCAAAAAACAGATGGTTTCAAAAAGGAAAAATGGGGGAAAAAAAGTATGAAATGAAGGTCTGGGCTGGTTATCTGGTATATCAGGCGCTGACACAGTTGACTGACACAAGTCAGATGCGATATCATGTTATTTATATATAAAAAAATAAATGTTAAAATAAATGTAAAAATAAATGTTTTAATGGTTAGTCAGGCCATTAAAGCCAAGCCCAATCATATTTAGTCCATTTCCACTCTGTAGCACCTTTAATTCCTATTTTAAATAGCATTGCTCAAAGCCAAAAAAATATAAACGGATAAGAGATTTGACAGAAGAACTAAACTCTAAACTTTTGCCTTCATAACTGCCTTAATTTTTCATGGCATACTTTCAACAAGGTTTTGGAAATTAGATTTTGCTTCACATAGACAAGATAGCATTATACAGTTGCAGGAGATTTGTTGCTTGCACATCTATGATGAGAATCTCCCATTCCACAAAATTTCAATAAAGTAAGTATGCAAGTAAGTTTGTATGTATGTATGTATGTGTGTGTGTGCATGTGTGCATCTATCTACCTATCTCATTCTAAAAATGTGCCCTATTGGAGTTAGATCTGGTAACTGTGGTGGCCATTGGAGTACAGTGAACTAATCATCATGTTTGAGAAACCAGTTTGAGATAATATGAGCTGATATGATATGTGCATGGAGCATTATCTTGCTATAAGTGAGATAATGCATATATGAATAAACTGGTCATTAAGGGATGGACATTGTCAGCAACAATACTGAGGTAGACTGAAGCATTTATAATCTGTGCGAATTGTAGTTTTATGTTCTAAGCTGACAGGATTGGCACCTGGCATAGTCTGCTATTGTAGCCCATCTTCCTCAAGGTTTGACGGGTTGTGCATTCAGAAATAGCATTCTGCATTTCTTGGTTGTTAAGTTACTGTTACCTTTCAGCTATCTCATACCTGTCTGCCCATTCTCCTCTGAGCTCATCAACAAGCCAATTTCCTTTACACACCTGCCGGTTACTAGATATTTTCTCTTTTTTGGACCATTCTTTTTAAATTCTAGAGATTGTTGTGTATGACACATCAGCATCTTAAGTTGGGCCACTCTGCTTCCTGTCTCTTTCCTGTCTTCAAACCATACAACAAGCTTGGTCTCACAACTCTGTTATTTCCTTTCATTTTTGCTTTAAAACTTTTATTACACAACACTCCTGACACTTTTTTCCATCCACTCTACCCTGCCTGCACCTTCCTCTTCACCTCATGTTGACTCTATAGAGTCAACAGAACAAAATATGCTTTCCAAGCTGACAGATTAAAAATCACTGGTAGAGTTTTCATAGCAAGAAAAGCTTCACACTCATTAAAAGAGTAATCAGGACAAAGAATGCTTTCTAAGCTAGCAGAAAAAAAACATGAACAGGAATGCCCTCTGTGTTGCTTATACAGATTTATATTTTTTACAGCTTAAAAATGGATTTATCAAGAAAACTCTTCAAAATGTAAAAATAAATGTTTGAAGAAGTTTTTATGTCATGCTGCCAAGACACAAGTCTACACTCAAAATTATATATATATATATATATAATATTATATTATATAAATATATTATGTGTGTGTGAGTGTGTGTGTGTGTATGTGTGTGTGTGTGTATACATAAAATTACATATGTGCATGTGTGTCTTTTCAAGATTTATTTTTAAAGCACTGTAAATTACATTAAAAAGGAGGAAAGATACTAGCGATTTACTATGGCTGTTTGTGCACTGCTTCTTAAGCTACAAGTAGTCTTCTGTTCAGTGCTCAGTCCTATTAGTTTGTGTGAGTGCGTATGTGTGTGTGTGTGTGTGTGTGTGTGTGTGTGTGGGTGTGTGTGTGTGTGTGTGTGTGTGTGTAAGGTGCTGAACTCTGTCCACTGGGATGCTCATCTCTGTTGAGGTCTGTCATCGAACCAGCTTCTTGGATGTGTCATGATTGCACTAATTACTGAGAGCCTGTGAAAGCTTTGACAAGGACGACCACAAGACACACACACACACACACACACACACACACACACACAAAATCCTTTTTACTACTGTTGTACAGTGCATTATTAGCTACAATTTTTAACACACTTAAAAACAATCCACTAGATGACTGTATTTTACACAGCATTTAATAACATTTAATAACAATATTCTTTAATTATGTGTTCTTTTTTAAATGCTAAGCTTTATAAAGGTGTTTCTAAAGCTTGGGAATACTGGAACAGAAATAGCAGTCAAAGAGCAAAATGGAAAATTACTCACACCCTTAACCCTGTTAGCACAACACAGGGGGGACCCTTAACTCTGTGTGTGCCACCAATGAACTGTTAATAATCTCATTACATGCCACTTAAAGAGCACACACTGAGCCACTTACTGTTAGCATTTCCTAGTTTACCAGTGGGACACAGATCTGTGTGCGCTGCTCTCCCCTATGATATCAGGATTAACAGGAATAAGGAAAAAATGGAGGTGTGAATATAATGGGCAGTGCTCAATGCAATCTGAACTGACAGTGTACCCCACAGCATACAATTAACGTGTGTGTGTGTGTGTGTGTGTGGACACTTTAGCAGTAGATCAACCTCTCTGCCTATTTCTCTCCCTCTTTCTCTCTTTCTATCTCTGGCTGTGATAATGCATGTTGTCAGCTTTGTTTAGCAGGCCAGATCTGGGCAAGCAGTGGGCTGGTGCAGGCATTTGACAGATTGAAGGTTCAGCAATAGGGCTATCATGACAGATGGAAGCTGGCATCAATGTTCTAAGAGCGCCAATCACAGGGGACCTGCCCCCCTCATTCGTCAGGCCGTTTTTTTAGCCTCTCCCCTGCACCAACACACACACACTCACATGAGGGAGGACAGGCTGGTGGGAGTGTGTGTAAATACTAAGAGATGCCATTGTTAAGCAGTGCATCTGTGAGACTGACTTCGTTCTGATGGAGGCATAAGGCAGAAGGAGGGGGTATGAGAGTGCGGGTGTGGTGAGGATTGAGGGGTAAGGGCCCAAAGCACAGGCCGGTCACTGGTGCAACGCTGATCCCTGATATGATAGCAGCCCTACTACAGGGAATAACTGCAAAACTTTCAAACATTCTGAGCAGAGGGAAGATCCCAAGGGAAGCACAAATGAGACAATAGACAGATTTTCAAATTTTTTTCAAGCATGCCGGCAATTTTACATTAACACTATAATTATAGGCAGTCCTGAGGAACTTTTTCAGTTGTTTTTAAACTGCATTTTGACAGTGATAAGCTGAGTATTATGGGGTTAATGACAAATTGTATTGTTTTGTTTTGTTTTGCTTTCCTTTAAGGAGCTAGTTCTGTGCAATAATGCCACATCAGCACATAAATGAATCCTTTCCTGACCTACTTAATGGAGCTATTATGGGCTAAAATCAATTATGAATGAAACACTGGGGTTTGAAATTCCCTTCGAAACATACTTAGTTGTGAAGAAATTTAATGAGATAATGCAGTAATTGTTTCTTTTTAAGAGGAAGCTTGTTAGCAGCTTAGTGTTAATTACTTTAACTAATATACATTGTATCCATATGCAGAGTTGTTCTTAAAGAAAGAACAGTCCACCTGGACCAGTGCAGCATTATGATAGCTCTTACTCTAGCATACATGCTAATTATAGCTGTGATGATGTTATAATAACTGTTTTTATTCAATACACATAGAAAATGTTTTTTTTGGTCAAATTAAGCATTTCAAAGTACAGGATGTATTGCATGCATAAAGAACGACTGTCACACAGTATATCAAAGGAAAGAGGAAGTGTCTATATTTAATAATCCTAAACATAAAAATCACAACACCTTACCTCATTCAGCTTACTACAAATGGGGGTGCACTTAGCAAGAAAAATATAGCACACTTCATTTAGACAGATCTTTACATCCATCTATGTACTCTTCTGTAACTTTATGACATGAAAGAGTGTTGATGTATGTATAAGCTGTTTGCTTCACAATATGCTGTTTTTTGAGAAGGATTTCTGTGTGTGCTTAAAAGAACACATTGTGGATGCAGGGTAGTGGTACGGGGCCTTAGGGTGTCCTGTCTCAGGCTTGGCTAGTTAGCAGAGGCCCATCTGACCACCCGAAGGACATCACATAGGTACACACAAACACACACATACACAAAAACACACAGCAGCTTTAAGTCTGACAGCAACATTCTACTGACATCTTCAGTAGGATATGGGTTTGAAAGAAGAGTCTAAAGAGAAACAATGCTACATGCCTTTGGTGGACATGTTCAGCAGCAAAGACTCTTATTAAATCTAAAAAGAATGAATTCATTGCATTTAAATTATTTAGTCTATTCATGAAATCTGTATGCCCCGCAACCAGATTTAGCTATTTTCAACTTACCCATCACTAATATATACTAAGTTCCGCTCACAGGCCTATGCAAGGTATAAGCACTGGCCATAAAAATGTTTTTATTGCTGATTAAAGCATCTTGGGACTGCCATAAAATGATAACATTTTGAAAGATCTGCATTTCTGGCTCTGTAAGAGGTCAAAAAAAATACTATATTATGAACCAGGTAAACGTACCATTCAGAAAAGTTTCATCCTGACTCATGAATTGAAAAGCAGCTCAAGAACTATTTAGCTGAAGCTTAATGGACTAAACAACCAGACACAGACCTAGCTTTATTGAAGAGCTTTGTGAAACTTTGTCTAGATTGATGCATAGCAGAATATCACCGAGCAGAGGCACAGTGGGAATTAGTTTTAACTCATTGTGTATTGTATTTTAGTAGACTGAATGCACCAGGGGTGCCTGTATTGTACCAATGTAAATACAATGTGAAAACAATTTAGACTAATATTAAAAAACTGATGATATGGGGCCCATGACCCTTACAATAAAGAGAAGGGAAATCTTATACCTGTGGAATAACTACTTCATGGAAATTTTTAAATAAATGTATCTTGTTTCAGAAATATTAACCTCTGATGGTCTATAAAAGTTTGTTCATTTCTTCAAAGATGATTTTACTAACCTGAGCAAACTTTTACTAACCTAGGGTAGAATAATCTTGGCAGTCATGAGATAAGCCGAGGAAGTGATTTATTTTTAAATATGCATTGTAGTCTAGTGGAGCATGCAGTTTATAAATGATTTACGGATCTGTAATAAGACCAGGGGTGCCATCTGAACACCAAGCAGAAGTTTAGAGCTGTGCAAATCAGCTTCCTGTTTTAAATTAAAGTACTGTTTTAGGCCCACTTACTTAATTTTAAAAAAAGGGAAAGAAGGAAAAGAAAAAAAAAAAAACTGACGTAGAGTGCAGAAAGATGCAGTCGACATTTCCAGTTCAAAAAAGTCCTTCCTTCTCCCCCGAGAGTCTGTCTCATCCCTATGATGGCCAATAATAGCCCATTGTAGTCAAATGCTCCCTCTCCTGCGCATGACAGAATGGGGACACCTTATTTACAAAGGAGAAGAAAAAGCTAACGCACAGAGCCCACTCCCCATGTGGAAATAACGCTGACAGAGAAAGCGAGAAGGAAAGAAAGGAAGAGCAGGGGTGAGAAAGAACTTTTTGAGCCAAATCATAGCTTTCTCCTTCAAAAGAATGTTAGGGGTACTTACATTTATAGTCACATTTAGGAACACAGCTCCTTATAAACCAGCTCTTGGCTTGTTCTACTTCAGTTCTTACCCGGCACCAATTCAACCTTGTGTATGCAATCAATAAATTCTGCACTGCCTTTATACTTCTCCCTTTCATTAGTAAAAAGATGTTGTCACCAAAACAAATTGATAAAAACTGACAGATATTTAATGTAGTTTTAGAAGGCTGTAAGGTATGATAAATTTATAATGTGAATTTGGGTTGAATATGACTTTGGGAATAAAAATCACATTGTGATATTGGAAAGAGGAATGAAAAAAATTACCCAGACATATAAATCATTCTTACTCAGGAAACTAGGGCCAGGTGCAAATGTGTGTAAAAACCACAATTTCTTAAAAAGAATTACAAGCATTAGCAATGAAAATTAACCAATAAAACATGAAAAAGTTGCACAAATGTTGTACTTAAAAAATTTTTATTAACATACATGTAACAATTTTGTGGAATCAATATGTCGTTAAAGTCCTTCCAGTGTAAAATAACTGTTGTTAAAACACAATGTGCAAATGAAAAAAAATAAATAAATAAAACTACAGCTTTATGCCAATTTAATGCATGTCATTATTTCTAGTTCAAATAAATACTGAAAATTTCAGACAAAATTTTCTTTCTTTAAAAGTGTAATAATTATTTAGTACAGCTAAACTACAGATTTATTATTCATAAGGATAGACAAAACTTCAAAATTTCAGCCGTTTGTTGGTGCCTACATGTGCTAAACTTATGTTGGAGCTGATGCAATATGTTGTTCACTTCTAGTAAGAATCCAGCTGTGAAAGCTGAGTCAACATATTTTTGTTAACATGGCAATGTGAGTAACAAGATAACTGCAACAATTTAATTATGAATGTGAAAACATGCTTACAACAAATTTGGAATATTTATGGTTAAAAAGCCAACCCCTCTGTTAAATTTGTAAATATAAAGAAAAAGGATAATATTTTTTTAAATAACCTTTATTTTCCCCCAATTTCAACAAGTGAAATGTCTCCCTCTAACAGTCTAATAGTCTAAATAAAAATAATTTTTCATAATAAAATCATTAATAAATAAAATTGATATGTATATTTTACTCCTCCTTGGATCACCACCTTACCGTGGTGGAGGAGTTTGCGTGCCTGAATGATCCTAGGAGCTATGTTGTCTGGGGCAAAAAGCCCCTGGCAGGGTCTCCCAAGGCAAATTGGTCCTAGGTGACAGGCCAGACAAAGAGTGGTCCGAAAAAACCCCTATGAAAAAAGACAACGAGAACACGTGTACCCTGCCCGATATAGGGTTATCGGGGCCCCACCCTGGAGCCAGG
>JAFMOD010000075.1:1086295-1141873 GCA_019802435.1 Corydoras maculifer
GTGTTCCAGGCAAGTCCGGCTGGAAGGAGACCCCGGGGACGACCCAGGACACGCTGGAGGGATTATATCTCTCAGCTGATCTGGGAACGCCTTGGGGTTCCCCCAGTCGAGCTGGTGGAGGTGGCTGGGGCGAGGGAGGTCTGGGTCTCCCTACTTCGGTTGCTGCCCCCGCGACCCGAACCCCGGACAAGCGGAAGATAATGGATGGATGGATGGATGTATATTTTAAAATTATTAACATGTTTATCATTACCCAAAGTATGATTTAAAGAAAAAGACAACTATGTGGATTTAATCATAATTTTTAAGTAATTACTAAAATGAATGGCAGAAAAATCCAGACATTACACAACACTAAAAAAATAGCTTCTTTCCATAAATTAATTTGACTTATTTCACAATTGCAATCAATGATTTGAGATTTTAATTGTCTAATTAAATGTCTAACGGAGTATGTTTAGTATGTTTTCACTTGCAGTCTCTTGCAGAGTTTAAAATGTAATGGTAATACCTGCGTCAAAAAGCACTTCTAATTATGCCGTATTTTAGGTAGATCACATCTAAAGGAATCTGAAGATGAATGTGTCAATATATAGTCATGCACATTAAAGCAGGCAGTGGAGCACTCTGTTTTATTACCTTACTCTATTCTGCTTCATTACAATCTCCATGCATATTAATGAGGGGGAAATGGAACGTGAGACAGACACACAACACATCATATGCTGTGTATACTTTAAACAAGGCACAAAACAGCAAATCCACTCATTCAAAAAGTTCACACTTAACTCAAGCATTGTCTGACACACAAACACAGCTGGTAAGAACTGAGACTTGGGGAAAATAAGTCATGGTGTAAATTGCCCTGGTGGTCACCTTGATGGCACCATACAGTTTTCCCTTACCCACAATCCCACTGGTTCTTCTATTTAAGGAGGCTTTCATTATCCTGGCCCCCACACAACACACACAATACACACACACATACACACCACTGCAGTATAATGTCTAATTATGGAACATGTGAGTGTATTGAACTGCCTAGTCCTCTGACATGGCTGTCTAGGGACTAAGACACCACTAAAGGAAAGTTGCTTAACATGCTTGGTCTCATACAGCCTTCACGTAAACTAAAAGAAATAAACCTAATTTCATACAATGCCTATCTTTGATTGCCTTATAATTATTCTATTTAAAAAGAAATCTTGTTCTTAAAATAACTGTAGCAAGCCCAATCAACCACAATGCTTTTATATTAGAAACATAGTGGTAATTGTTGACCACAGTCAATAAGCAATTACAACAGCTCTAAGCACAGCAAAAACTGCATGCAATTAATTTTAATCAATAATTCACAACAGGTACATTTAAATAACCATACAGCTTTAAGGTAAAAAGCATTAATTATTGATTAGTGATGAGGTCTAGACCCTGATGAGCTCTAGACTCTGGGAGAACTGGATACAAACTATGGATACACTTTTTTTGAGACATCAGCACACTGCAAAATGTCACACCCTCACTAGAGGCAATTTGAAAAATCACTTGTGATCTTTTGGAACATAACTGAAATACAGAAGGCACCCAAAAATTTAACAAACAGAGATCACCTGAAAAGCTGAGAATTGTACCTGTCATTAGACAGTACACAAATTCAGTGTTACAAATGTAGCCAAAATACAGTCATCATAAAGGCCTTATAGTTGAAAAAACGTTCTCAGTACTTTACTTAAAATATAAGTAACTTAAAATTATTTTTATAAGAATTGTCCGAACTGAATCAGTACACATATATAGGATATTTTAAGCCAAGCTGCTAGTTAAGAACAATTACATTTACATTACATTTAGTCATTAAGCAGATGCCTTTATCCAAAGCGACTTACTAATGAGAACACCACAAGACGGTAGTTATGAAGAAAACCAGCTACGCTGTAAAATTATTAGAAATTATCTGATCCTGCACCCCCCACATGTTTCTCTGAACAACAAGTATGTGTTAAAAATATGCAGCTATAGTAGTTTCTTAAAAATGCCTAGTGACACTGCCTTATGGACAGAGTTGGAAAGATCGTCCCACCATTTTGCAGTGGTGAACACAACGGAGTGAGACTTAGCTCCTCGGTGAGGTGGAATCCCCAGGTGGCAATCATCACTGGAGCCAAGTGAACGAGCTTGAATGTATTTTGAAAAGGAAAGATGCATAAATGGTCCTGTAGGCCAGAGTCAGTGACTTGTACTGAATGCGAGCAGCTACATGGAGCCAATGGAGAGAAACGAGTTGTGGAGTGACATGAGTTCGCTTGGGCTGGTTGAAGTTGGGCTGCAGAGTTTTGAATTAGATGTAGAGGTCTGATTGTGGAAGCTGGGAGACCGGCAAGTAACACATTACAATAATCAAGCCGGGATAGGATGAGGGCTTGAACTAACAGCTGGGTAGCAGTTTCAGTCAAGAAAGGTCTTCCTTATGTTGTAAATTAAAGTTATCAAAAAGTTATTAAAGTAATCAAAGTAAAAAGTACTGTTACATGAAACAGTAAATAAAAGAAAGACTTGAAACTTTAAACTGATACACGAATACTTAGAAACCTATTAATACAACAATTCAACTTCTTACAACAAGGCTTACAAGTACAGGTCCAATATTGGAAAACAAGTATAAAACACTGATGGAGAAAGAAAAGTACTGACAGAAGAATAAACACCATTCAATCATTTAGTCTGTATGGCTAAGGGGAAGCAAGGGAATGAGAAGGAAAGATGAGAGAAGGCTCTTTGGCAGTTCATCAGACTGTCAGCAGGCTTTAGCGTAGAAGAGATGAACGTCTGTGGGCAGGTAGACCAGCTGTCAGTTCAACTCAGATGGTAAGCAGAGCTGGCCAGGTATTAACCTCTTATAGAGAGAGCGAAAATGAATGGACACAAGTTAAAACATGAGAGATGTACACCAAAAGGTTTCACATGCCAAATGCAGCATTCCTCTTGAATGTCAGTTCGGGAAAAATAAGTTACAGGTGAAGAACTCAAAAAAGCTTACTGTCTTCCCATGAATGTTAGCTGAAAAAGCCTGGCCTAAAATCAGTGTTTCAAAAAATCTCAAAAATGTTTAATAGGGCTGAAGTCAGGGCTCTGTTCAGACCACTGAAGTCTCTCCACACAAACCACATCCTGAGCTGAGTATAAATGATATACATGCATAATCCGTAGTATAAAAACAGTATGCCACAAAGAATAGTGTGTCCAGAAACACAGCAGCAATCGTTTAGTAATAATTACTTGAATAGTGTTATTTGTGCTAGAAAAACCAAGTTAACCATTACACTTTAAAATAACTCCAAAGACACTAGGAAAATTGTAAATGTAGTACATTTAAGTATGTGGTTAAAGTACACATTCAAATAATAAAAATATTTACCAATTTATTAATTAAGCTTTACAGTTAACATTGATGAGGATCAATACTGTGTATAAATGCCATTTTAGATGTAACTAAACATAACTTAAAACACGAAAGGGCCCTTTCTAAAGTGCTACTGCTGTAATTTTTTTTCTTTACTATACCTAAAATCAGTAGTTGTTTATATATTTTTTGACCATATAGTTTATTCCTTGGTTTGGGTAATTTTTGCTTACTGTTCAACACTGGGCTCCTTATTTTAAGAAATTCAGCTTATTTTTTTCCCCTCCCTGCTTGTGCAATAGACTTCAGCCATTCTTCAGGTGTCCCAAAGGTGAGTTCGGCCTGCACCTGTGTACCTGACACATGGCTAATCTTCCCCAGGTGACTGGAGCTACGTCTGCATTTTAGACCTTCTGCCCTACTTTTTACTCCCAATCCTAATTCTTGTGTAGTTGTATGCATGGCTGATAGATGCATTGAGGAGAGTCGCATAGATCATAATGTGCCAATTACTGTAATTTAGATGGGAAGTGTCTGGAAAATGAGGAAACACTAACTACTAATAGTCTGAACTGTATATAAATCTTGGGGAAAAAATAGATCATACATATGTTCATTCATCTCCACTACTGACAACAAACTCTACATATAATTGTTTACAAAGTAAGTAAGGTAATAATAGATAATTCTATTGATGCATTAAGGTGAAAGACCTAGAACGAGACTCTATCCTTATTAGTCTGTTACTCATTTCTAATTCCCTCTAAATCATTATTCTTGTTGCAATAATTTCGGTAGAATTATATCAGCAGCAGGAGTGGAAGAGAGAAGCTGGAAATAAATAAGTGCAGCTCGTTCGCTCAGGGATTGTGGAGCTGAAGCGGTTTGCTTGAGCATTATAGCGCTAATTAGCAGAAGATTACTATGCAGTGTGTGAGGCCGTGGTCCAGAAAGACATCATTAGGCCTGGTGATGGGGAGATGCTTGCAGCACATTGATCCTGGGGCTACAGAAACAATGCAGACTGCAGACTTTTTAATTGGGCCTAAGGCTCATTGTATGTGTGTGGCTGCTGTTGTACATTTGTGTGTCTGAATATACAGGAATATAAATGTCTGTGTGCATATAAAAGTGTATGCAAATTGTGTGTCTCTGTGTGCACGTGTGTCTTTATAGATTTTTGGGTATACATCTTTTCATTAAAACTCTGAGATAAAAACTAGTACATTTAAATTGACATCAGAAAATTGGCCTTTTTGAAAATAAAAAGACTGCACATGTCTGTTCCATTGCAAAAAAATATAAAGACCTTTGTTTTTTCAGTAATTATCTGTTAATGTTGAGTGTTCAAAAGTCATTTGGAATAACATGAAATTAGCTGGATTACATGGAGCATCAGTACATGGAGAGTCAGTGCAACTTAAGTGCACAGCGTTATCACATGTTCCCACTGCATAATAAGAAGGTTTTTCAGCTTGTCCAAAACAAAGTGTGAATTGCCTGTGTGTTGGATATGTCTTATGTTTTTTGAGACCAGAATGAATTCATACCGTTACATTGTGAGGACTTCTTTCACAATGTAAATAAATAGATTTGGGTAATGAACTTTAAGATGTATTTTTTATGCATTTATAAATCCCTTTATAATAATGCCTTACAGGTTCTAAGCCTAACATACTGGTAATAGAGCAGCAGTTATGTTTCAATTCTAGGTATCTCACCCTGCTATAAATGGAAGTCTGTGTAAAGACTTGAGTCCCCACTATGTATGAAAACAATGCATTTTGTGCATCTGTGCTGTTATATCATTTGTTATTTGTCTGTGCTGTTATATGCTACAGTAACAAACTACAAACTCACAAAATGCACCAGAAAGATGAATAGAACTTCAGGTCTTCAGGTCAAGGTCATCAGGCAATTTTTTTAATTTTATATTTGTGTTCAAACGGAGATGTATAATGTAGAAATAATTGAAATAGTGGCTACCAGGCCAGTTTCAATATGTTTTTTGTTTCTCCACACATAAGTCATAGAACGGACTAAAAGCTATATAGTAATGATGAAATGTGTGTGACCCTGAACCTCAAAACAGGCACCTACAATTCCTATTTATTCTGGCAGTGATTTATGTGCTTTTCATTTGTCCTGTTCATATGTTTTGAATTTCATTTACTCAATTTGCATAATGCTCTGTATGCTCATAAGGAGGTGGAATGGGGGTGTCGATAGGCCTGTCCTCATCCTGTCTCACTGTCTCTCTCACTTGCTCTCTTTCTCTTCTCAGACAGAGTTGGAGTTATGATAATCAGCTGATTAGTTGCTGAAGTCCTTTTCCCTCAGGCTTCTTTGTGTGTAAAATCCTCTGACTCAATTGACACGTGGACATCATCAAGCTGATGAAATGCAGTAGTAATGAACAAGTGGGATGGGGCATCTGCACAGGGACCCCAAACCCACCATGCTAATGCAGAGTGGAGCTACTCTCCACGTGCTGTCCCTGTGGAATGCCTGATGGAAGAGTACAAAAATGCATATTCAAACCAACACTTTCACAGAAGCACACTGCGTGAACAGCGAGTAAGGGGGAGAAGTGGAGGAGAGAGAAAGCGAGAGAGAGAGACAGAGAGAGAGACAAAGAGAGAGACTGAGAAAGAGTGCACAAGAGAAAAAGACAGGAGAGTGGCCTGACCCATGCTAATTTGGAGGCTGATTATTTTGCATCAGCCACAGTAATGATGTGACAGTTCATTTGTGAACAGGCAGAGGAAGTGAGGATGAGAAGAAGAGAGCAAAGAGGAATGGGGGCGGTGATGCTTGGCTGGACGCAGGTGTTGGTCCGCTCAGCTCTGAGCTGTCAATGGAGACTGCTGTCAAATTATTCTCCTTAAAAGGGTTGAGGCACACACAAAACTGAGAGGCATTTAAAAAATTATGCATTTGTATTTAACACATATTGTGATCAGGGTATCATTAGGCCTCAGTGAGTCATATTAAAACTGACATCTGACCTTTCACATTTCCCCTCCCAGCTTGCAGGAATTCACTTATTACATACATGCTTGAGTCAAAAAGGAGTTAACGGGATAACGAGTTATAATTAAACACATGGTCTGACTCAGCTCCTGTGGTTCTTCTTTCACAAGCAGGCTGATCTTTCTGCCCCTACGTGCTGGAAACAACATGAGATATGTGTGTCTGAAAGCCTAAAGCCAAAAATTACCTATAAGAGCTTGGACATGGAATTAAGGCTCAAGTCAGATTAAAATGTTTTTTTACACTATTTACAACTCATAACGTTCAATAAGTCTTAATCTTGTAATGCTGGGAGTAAAAAAAATGCAAACCAAATCTACCCTACTGCATTGAAGTTATGCTCTGTATCTTTTGCCTTTACTTTATTTTTGATATTTATAAAAGTACATGGCCTTAAAGTATCATTATAAAATATGTTACTTTGGACAAACTTGATTAAAACATAAATCCAACATTTAATTTAATTTATATATTTACACATTTTATTTACAAATTATAACCTTCAAAAATCTGTTTTTAACCAACTTCAATATTATAAACATAAATTATCTTCCAAATTACATATTTGGCCAATTATTCTTCACCTGGTATTATTTGCTCTGGTTTATTGTTTTATTTTTAGAGAGCTAATTATTTGTGGGAAATCTAAAAAGGACATAAAATCCACGATACTGAGATGTTTCTACAGTGTTTTCAGTAACCCATAGTTCTACTATTTCAGTTACGAATGAGTAAAGTATCTAATTAGCTTTGCAAATTGAATAATGCAATCAAAAGTACTAACACATAAATTGGCTTTGTTTATTCTCTTCTTCTTTTTTTAATATAAATCTTAATGACTATTTGCAGACTACAGCAGATATGCAGCTCATTCTTCTATTAGTTGTCAAAGGACATCATCCATCCATCCATCCATCTATTGCTCATGTATATTACATCTTTGCCTCTGTTCCACAATAAACATGACATTTTGAAGTTTAAAAATGGGTCGATTTTGCTTTGCAGGGGGGGGGGGGGGGGGGGGGGGGGGGGGGGGGGGGGGGGGGGGGGGGGGGGGGGGGGGGGGGGGGGGGGGGGGGGGGGGGGGGGGGGGGGGGGGGGGGGACACACACACACACACACAAACACACACACACACACACACACACACACACACATTCTCTCTCTCTCCCTCTCTCTCTCTGTGTTCTTCTTTCTCTCTCCCACTCCCCTCATTTAATCCAACAACCGTGCACATGTGCATGCATGCACTTGCAGGCACTCACAAACTTAAATGGTCTGAGCCACAGGTCAAACACAGAGGTGTGCAAGACCAGCTGGCAACTCTCCGTTCCTTAGCATATGAGCCCAAGAAAGAGCATACAGCTTTCACCTCATACCCTCTTTTTCTCTCCTTCTTTTACCCCTCCCTCCCAGCTATAACCACAAGACTAAGACAGCCACCACAATATGGGAATTCAATACGGCTGGCATTTAAGCCTCAATGAGTACACCACTGCACATAGTGATTAGGGCATAAAAGGACTGATAGACATTAGTAACAAATAATTGATAAGTACACATACACACACAAATGTCTTATTTATATTTTCAAAACTTTTTAACATATATCGTTAAATATTGTTTTGCCAATCTATCAACTATCTTTGTATGAATTATTTTTAATCACAATTGTAATCTCAGTGTCTAAATCAATTTTGAAATATTTTAAAAAAGCCAATAAATGCTGTTTGATTCACCATACGCACTAAAGTTAATCTAAAAAGTAATCCTTTCTAGTATTGTCATCAACTTTCAGATATTTATTTAAGCATCTTAAGCAAGCAAAGATGTTCATGCATGGGAGGAAACCGGAGAACCCGGAGAAAACTCATGCGGAATTGAACCTGGAATCTCCAGCGCTAAGAGGCTAATGTGCCAACCACTAAGCCACCGTGCCGCCCCGCCATGTATTTTTAATTTTCTAAATGGTTGTTATTTCACATATTGTGTACAGAAAACATAATTCAATTTGACAATATTTACATTTACACATTTACATTTAGTCATACAGCGACTTACAAATGAGAACACCACAAGTCAGAAGCTATGAAGAAAACCAACTAAACTGTAAATTCATCAAATGAATGTTATTCGATGCCGCGGCACACGCCCCCCCCCCCCTTTTTTTTTCTTTTTTTTTTTGCAATATTTCTGCAAACATTTATTTATTTTATTTTATTTGAAAATTTGAATTATTGTAATGATTAAACATTAATTATCAAATTTGTTATTACTTTCTACATATTCGTATTTTCATATATATATATATATATATCCCAGCGATGGATTGGCGCCCTGTCCTGGGTCTATCTGCCCAGCGCCCGAGACGTTCTCCCCTGGATGGGCATGGGGAACCCCACCGCGACCCTAATAGAGGATAAGCGGGAGATAATGAATGAATGAATGAATGAATATATATATATATATAGCACGTTCGCTACTTAGCGCTAGGGATTCCCGGTTCGAATCCCCAGTTTCCATGTTCTCCCCGTGTCCATGTGGGTTTCCTCCGGGTTCTCCGGTTTCCTCCCACAGTCCCATATAGAGTGTGTTTGTGTGCGTGTCTGAGTATGTGCCCAGCGATAGAGTGGTGCCCTGTCCTGGGTGTATCTGCCCAGCGCCCGGAACGTTTTCCCCTGGAAGGTCATGGGGAACCTCCCCGCGACCCTAATATAGGATAAAGTCGAAGATAATGGATGTAAATATATACTATTTAGCAAATAAGTAACCTTGAACTAACCTTGAATTAAGTGTGCATTAAGTTTGCTCCTCATAAAGCGTGTTTGACTTAGACTTATAGGACCGCTAAGAAAATTAATAAAATATGGCATTTGATCAGAAATCTTATGCAGTTTGTTAGACTTAAGTAGTTAAGTGTGTGTTAACTCATGCCTACATGCCTCTATGTCTACAGGTTTCAATTAGCATATTAAATGTTCAAATTCATGACAGTACATTTAATAGTGACTAAACAAGTGTGACTTGTTTCCAGAAAATAAAAATCTAATTTCTAAAAAGAACATAGTAGCATGGTTTGCAAGCTGCATATCCCACAAGACAATTGAAACTATGTCTGTCAAAGTCAAAGTAGGCTTTATTGTCAAATAAAAAGTACCAAAGTGGAGTCACTCATTCATTCATTATCTTCCGCTTTATCCTATATTAGGGTCGCGGGGGGGTTCCCAATGCCCATCCAGGGGAGAATGTTTCGGGCGCTGGGCAGATACACCCAGGACAGGGTGCCAATCTATCGCTGGGCACACACTCACACACACAGACACGCACACAAACACACTCTATATGGGGCAATTTGGAGAACTCAATTGACTTGATCCATGTTTTTGGACTGTGGGAGGAAACTGAAGAACCCGGAGGAAACCCACGCGGAAACTACATCCAGACGGGGATTCGAACCGGGAATCCCTAGTGCTAAGAGGCGAACATGCTAACCACTAAGCCACCGTGCCGCCCAAAGTGGAGAAATTTAGCCATAATGCACAGTACTGAATTTGACAAAAAACAAATTGGGCTCTGAAATTTTTGGGCACTAAAATTTTTTAAGTGGTAACATGAGAAGTAGGGACTGTTGTGGAGGAATTCACACACAACAGGCCGAACGTATTTCCAAACAAAATTGTAGCGTGCCCTTAAACTGTGTATATTATCCATATAAAGTTTTTATGTATTAAAAAATTATCTCTAATTTTTCATTGATCTCATGCAGAATGGAGCAGAACAGACAGATAGTCTGATATGTCCCCAGAGCCATAAAATACACAGGTCTGTTCTTGAGGCACAGTATTACTAACCCTATTATTATAAATTTTAACCACTATTCATAATATAGTATATTTAGGAAAAAAAAATCACTGGCCACTTAAGTAGACTTCTATTTCATAATATGTTCACTCGGCTCAACTCTGGCTAATTGTACACTAGCTAATATGTATGAGAATATACCCAAACAGACAAAAACCACACACACAAACCATGGAACCAAGCTGAAATCATCATGCAATCTTTGCATAATAGTACAAAAGCTTGTTGCCTACTCTTATTATAGATGTCAGAGGGCCTTTTCTGGGGGCTTACAGATTAAAAGATCCAGAGATTTTAATCTGTAAGATAAAATATATCTGCTTCATTAGCATGCATTTCTCCCTTTCCATGTAGACTGCACTTCTCTGAGCATGCACGCACGCACGTGCGCGCGCGCACACACACACACACACACACACACACACACACACACACACACACACACACACACACACACACTCTAGAGGCCATTAGGGCCTCACATTAATGATGCATAATTAGCATATGATGACAAATAATAACAATGCACTGTATTCAGTGTAATGGGGGCTGGGACAATAACATGGCATCCAACTGTTTTCCCTACACAACGCACACTATATTTATGTCTTAGCTCAGAAGTGACTGTGGAGAGTAAAAATGTACTAAAATCCAATCTACGTGCATAAATTATTCAAATGCAGTTATTTATATAAAAAAGCCACATTACTGTAACATAGGCACAACAATGTAATTTATGCTAGGTTAAGCTTATCAGGAAATAGCCCTAACACCAAAGCATAATGAAAATAGGGCATACTAATTAAATATTCCTCAGACAGAGCTGCTCTATAATATTCCAGGTATTAAATCAATATGTAGGTCAAAGGGGTATTTATAAAGCACTTTCATAATTGTGAATGCTTCTAAGGTAAATTTTATTCACTAAAATAAAACTATTCAAATCACAGAATTCAAAGCACTTGCAAGTTATCAATTATGGCACAGAAATGGAAATTCCTACCAATCAGAGATGGTGTCATGTCTCCTCAGCCATTACTGTAGCAAACAAGCTCAGCTTTGGTCATCACTCAGAAGAAAACCCTCACATACATACACTCAATTACTGAACCCAAGCGTGTTTACTTCACATTTATAATGCAGCTATTTTATACACAAACATATACAGATGCTTACCACTGTCTCGACTTCTCACTCTCATTGTCCATCACTGACAAGTGCATACCCACATCAACCAATTACACTTAAACAAACAGATATTCTGCTTGAACTTTAGTTTGTTACCTCCAGTGTACTGGATGGAGAGATGAGCAAGAAGAGATGGCTGGGGGGTACACTAATGAAAACAACTCAGATAGAGGGATGGAATAAATCCATTAATAAGGTGAAGAGGGAGGGTTGATTTACAGAAATAAAAGTACGAGCATGTTTTCTACCACTTTGATAAAATAAAGTTGGAAAAAAAAAAAACTCTTTAAAGGCATTATTGTGGCATTTGAAACAAAACAGTCTCCTGATGAAATGCAGATAAATTTTTTTGAATGTGTTTGTTTATTTCTATAATATTTCTATAATGTTAAAAATCTATTTGTGTTTTAAATAGTTTGCCTGCAGTTTTGGTGATGCTTGTGGTATAAAATATGAATAAATCACTTTATCACTAACTACTTAAAACTCAAATAAAGATAAATGATAAAAAAAAAAATCATTAAAAATAAAGAGGTTCCTACCTCATCGATACTCTTACTGTTTATGGTCACTCTGCAATTACAGACTTTAAACAGTACATCTGTTTCTTGTTTTTGTACACCTTTACTTAAACCCTGTTCCTCCAAATCTTTTTCTACAGAGAAGGTAGCATTTGGGTGGGGGATCTTTTTTAGCACTGGAGTGACAGTGATGTGGTGTTGGCATATTAATTTTAGTTACACATTTATACATACATATACACATACATAGTATATACAGACGCAATATTTTGAAGTTGAGCATTGGTTTGCTTGTTCCTTAAGATAAACACTGTGCATTAGCATGGTAGTAAAAGAAAGTGTAGGAAAAGAAAAGTAGCTAGTAACCTGAGGTATGGTTTGATTTGCTGCTGTCTCTGACTTTACTTTTACAAGGAGGAGCAAAACAACAGATGTGTTAAATTGAGTGTACAATGTTTACAGTAAATAGACACAAAGTAATGCTGTATGACACTTTTAAACCAGTCCAATTCAAACTGACACATGACCAACAGTCAGTGTCACCATAAGTCAGTAAATTTGTCTGTAAATCTTAAGATTCAGCAACTTCTAAAGGTTTTTCATTATTTAGTGAGCAGAAAGTGTGAAGTCTTAATGAAATGTTTGAGACAGTTTCTTAACTAACATTTTAAATGTTATAGTTATTTAGGCATACTATCTCAATAGTAAATCCACACAAAATTCAACACAGTGTTTATTAATCCAGTTTAACCTACAAAAAAACATTTACCTTCTTGTCTACTCTTTCCTTTTTAGAATGCAGTCTTTTTAATATTGTTTATAGCTTTTAAAACTAAAATTAACTTGCTAATAGTAACTTTTATTTGGTTGCTATGGTTTACATGCATGGTGCAGTTTGACAGTGGGGCTACAGACAGGGCTGATTAGTAGCAGGCAGCTCTGTCCATCTCTCGCGCATGGCTGAACCATCTGGCCATTTACTCGCTAATAAGCCCCTAATGGCCCAAATATTCACAGCCCTGTCACAGAGACATGGCAGAGTAGGCCTACATCTCTCAACTCTCTCTGACATGTTGCTTGTTTCACATCAAAACTCGTCATTTACAGGCAGAGAGCTCAGAGGAGGTAAAAAGTTGACCTAATCTACACGCTTAACACACACACACTCACTTTCTAGCTCATTCTCTCTCTGTCTCTCTCTCATCTTTCTCTTTCGCTCACACACACCCACACAACTTGTTATGTGCCAGGCTGAATGCATAGTAATGCAATGCATTCATCTCCTCAGCCTTTTTTTCAACTTTCCTTCAATCTCTTCTTTCTGTCTTTGCCCATGGTCTAATATGAGTGCTGGTATAATTTTTTATTATGCATACATCAATGATCAAACTTTGATATAGCCTACTCACTTAGAAGCTGTTTAAATATTTGGTGCAGCATAATTTTCAATTAACATTTTTTCCATACAATTAAATAAGGTATTTTACTTGTCTGTCTTGCATAATATATTAAAGGGTCATGTGGATTACTTTAGTTTGTGTAAAACAGAAACCACTTTTAGTTGTTAAAACCTTAGACAAAATTCCATAAAAATATGTACATGGACTTTCATGTAGTATTTCATTTATAATAAATAGTTCTAATATATTAATTGTCATAAAATAAGCAGTAACACAGACCTAATTATTAAACCCAGAAAATCATTTTAATAACAATAATAATATATTTATGTTTTGTATGTACACTTGTAAACCAAGCAACAATTAAATAGATAAAGTGATCCATTTTGCCTACTGTGCTTAAGTACAGAAATTTGTCCTCCACATTTAACCCACACGAGCAGTAAAACACACAACATATACACACACTGATGGAGCAGTGGGCAGTCTTGTAAACGACACCCAGGGAGCAATTGGGGTTAGGTGCAGTGCCCAAGGACACTTACCCACACTATATGGTGAGATTGGGAATTAAACCAGGGACCTTCAGGTTGCAAGGCTGGTTTATATAAACCATAAGCCTACAGCTGCCTCAAACTAATCATTTAAGAAACAACATAAGTTTTTGCTATTTTTTGTGAAATATTTATTTTAAAAAATATGTGTGCAGGTGGGTAGTTGGTAGAAAATGTGAGAGTGTGTCATTCCATTCATTTGAGCTGGTGTACACAAACCTTTTCGGTTTCTGAGCTAGTATTTTCATTTGCTTCTAAAGAGAAATTGCTAAGATGGATCAAATAGAGCAGGTCTTGGAGAATATTAGGGCCCTACCTGAAGCCAAGTATTAGCCAATTGTTAGCCTGCTTGGCTTCTAGTTGTAACAGTGCAGCATGCCGGCAGTTGACAGAACCTGGCAACGTGAGTAGGATAAACATTCTGACAGAGGAGCATGTTCAACTTGTCGCTCCGAGGACGCTGGCTGACGTTTTATGAGGAGTAGGGCATGCAAAACGAATTATTTGCACAACATGCATCGATACAATGATGGCAGGAGTGTGCAACATGACTGAAGCTTTAGTCACTGCCAAACAGCAAAAAGCACCCAAGCACCCTATTTAGTTTGATGTTTAAAGGTGTCAGATCTCAGTTGCTTAAATCTCTCCAAATTAAGCAAAATCCAGGCCATATCACAAATAAAATCAGGTCCTGGATAGCAAGGGAATGAAAAGCATACTTTAGGTGTGGCTGCACATGAGAGTTGAAATAAATTTTAGATATGACCCTTTTGATTTTGAAACCGAATGTCATGGACTGCAATGTTTAAAGCAGTGCTTTGTGATTGGTAGGACGCTACTGCTGTTTGGCAGGAGAGTACTGCGGTTTGAGTGGGTAAGTACAAGTGGCTTCATATATTCTGGCTGTAAGCATTTAAAAGAAGTGTATGATAGGAATTAACTGGTTCGTATCAATAAAGTGGAAATATGTACAAACACCTCAAACACTGACAGATCTGGACATGCAATGCTGGAAGTATGGCTCCATTATTATTTGTTTTTTTTTATTATCCAAAATTACCTAATAGAGGTTATTTGTGATGATGTTATTTTCACAGTTTTTATCATTCATTCATTCATTCGTTATCTTCCGCTTTATCCTATATTAGGGTCACGGAGTTTTTATCATTGATTTATATTTTAATTTTAACCAACAAATCTTTAACTAAATTCGTAATACAACATCTAAGAAGAGATGGGTACCAAAACACAAACAGTACTTCTTTATGCTGGTAAACCAATTTTAATCAAATATGTTAAATTTACTAACTAAACTAAAACACTAAACTAGCTAGCAACTAAAACACAGGAAATTTTAAAAACTCACTCCCTTGTTTTATAGTGTATGTTTAATCTGTGTTGTGCCCGAGCTTTTTGATAAGTTGCAGCTAAAATGCACATAGATTGCATTTGTCCATATTTACATATATTTTTCCAAATATTGCAATTAACTCTGACAATTAATCATCAGAAAATTACATGCAAATTATACTGGAATTGAGGTATCTTTGTTATTTTTCCTGTGTAACCAGCAAGGCAGAAATTCCCAAGGAAATGAAATAAGTTTGCATGGCAGATTCAAATGGGACTAAATAAAGAATACCAAGGAAGGCAGATTAAAAAAGATAAAAAAAGCTACTCTGCCCATGTCAAGTATTATTAGAGAAATTAAATGAAAATTATAATAAGATCTAAGAAATAAAATTAACAGTAAGAATATATTATATCCATCACTGTTGATTTTGTCATTCAAGCATCAGTTTTTATGCCATAAACATTTCTAAATGAGCAGTTCCTGCTTGAGTCATACAGTATTTGGTGACATGCATGTTTAAGTTGAACCTGTGCTGAAATGCAATTAACAAGCCACTACAAAAATTCTTCCCAGTTATCTTTCTCATTACAGAACTGAATTTGCATTGCAGAGAAACCCCAATCATGCATTGTGAAAACAAACACTCTTTACTAGATTCTTAATAACTTTAATGCAAAAGTAATATCATGTTAAAAAAAATCTAATAATAATTTGAAATTATATCATTTAAATTCCAAGCTGACTGCATTGGAGTACCAGTCAAACTGACCTGTAGTGGAATTTCCAGGTGGTAAACTGTTCTGCTATTTTGTCTGTTCTTTATAGACATATTTAATGTATTTTTAACCTCTCATTAGTCACTCTGCCAACCTTCTTACCATAGATCTTAGGACATATAACGATCTAGGCATGTGAAGATTTCTGCTGGATATAATTCAAAATGATCACCTGTAGCAGAGCTAGTCTAAGATGATGAGCCTTATAGTCTGCCATGAAGCATCTAGAGGCTCAATGCTTAGCCATGCAACACACTCACAAGGCTTACACTCCATGTCTACTATCATAGCAGCACTAAGGGCTAATTTATGTAAACTTGTTCCATTATCTAGGCTGCTGAGTGTCATTACAGCTTTGCCTATGTTTGGGGCTTTTTCGAAGCATTGCCACTGGTGCTCATTTGCTCTGCATGTGCTGGATGTGTATTCTAATGAATATCTTACAACAATATGACCTGCCAGAGCAAATTATCAGCAAAAATGCTAAACACTACAACAAAGACTTTATAATGGCATGCTAAAAAAGAAAAAAAAAAGAAAATAGCAGCAATTTTGTTTATGTGACTATGCTAAAATGCATGCCAAAATGTGGCACATGCGAGGTGGATGGTGAATCATTCACCTCTCCATGACTAAAGTACACATGTAGTACATTTAGATACAAATCTCTGGTTCTCACACCCCATTTGTGTTTTTTATACACATCATGTCTGCAATATGGTTAGTAATTCCAGGCTGGGGTCTACAAAGCATTTGCCCATCTGACTGCCACCGTTATAGGCCTTTCACAGACAACATTTTCCTGGCACAGTCTACTATTTCAGCCAGCTTCAATGCTACCATCATAACATTTCCCTATCCCCTCTCCTCTTGGTTTACCTAAAGTGCAGTTTGAGTGTGTTTTGTGGGTTATTGAATAGAAGGAGAAAATTAGTAAGGTAAAAGGCATCATTCCGCAGTCATCATCATGACCACATTTGGCATATATGGTGCTATTTTGGCAAAAAAAAATGCAGTTGTTTAGTAAAAATACAGTGGTAAATACATTTATTCTGAATTTTATTTTATGTTCTGTGTACATCATGGAATCCCACGAATCATGAAGTTATTAATAATCATAATACTAACATTTTGCATGCACGCTAACTTGCACAGCATTGACGTTAGTACGACACCAAAGAAGGTGGGCTATGGCAGTTGTATTATCTTGTAGTTTAGCGCTTAGAACCAAAATACCAGGTATAATCATAACTAACACCACAAAATAATAACACAACTTCAATGGGCTACTGACTCTTCTGCAGTGTGTTCTTTTCATTGTGTGACTGAAAAAAAACAATGATGTAAAGTCCAATGTGATAATCTCAATATCACATGGAGAAATTCAGAGAAATTCAGCACAAATGTTTACAAATGCACTGGAAACTATTAAAGCTACAGTTTATTTGAGTTATATCTAAGATGTCACATTGATTGTATATAAATTATATTCTGCTATCCCCACCAAGTATCAAGTTTGCCAACATTTTAACTTCCTTTAACTACACATACTTGTGTGTTAATTAAGATTTGAAAGAATATTTACAGTATCCAGATTTATTGATTGCATTTCTTTGATGTGACTGGCTGTTTTTGTTTTGATAAAAAAAACAGACATCTGAGCTGAAAATCAAACAATTGGACAAGTCTGTATCTGCATGTTTAAATACATTGCACTGCTGCTAAGGAATCACAATAACTTTTCAGATAATTCAAGTGTGTTGTAAATATACATAATGTATTATCGTTTATAAAATAAAGAATTAATCATTTTTTAAAATCAAAAGTAAGATGTGTAATTGAGGTGTTTCACCTCGATTAATAGTCACTACTGAAATGATAGGCACACAAAATTACTTCATGTAAATTGATTATTTATAGGTTTTAATTTGGATTTTATACTAATTTGCCAATACTAAGTTTTCTCAACCAATTATAAATAAGAGAAATAACATTTACAGGGCGAACAGCTGGGAAATGTCAGGACATTTTACATAAGGTTCATCACAAGGCAGACCCATGGTCAGGCACAAGCACATTTACAACTAAGGGCACTTTAGTACAGTATATTTAATTGACCTACTGGATTGTTTTAGAACTGTGTGAGAAATCCAGAGCTTCTTGTGGAAATCTACACAGAAGGGGAAAAAATGCAAACTCCACACGTAGAGGTATTATCTGCCAAACCTGGATTAAAACTCAAGACCTATGTGCTATGAAATAAAAGTGTGTGATGGCTGTCCACTGTGCCGTCCATTAATTTGATCAATTTTGTCATATTAGTCTACTTTGCATTTTGACCATTTGCACTTGCAATGGTTCACCTATTCTCCACCAGACTGCAAGAGAGTTGGTGGGTTGCTCTCTGTTCTTTGTGTGGAAGGTGATGGGTTTCCTCTACTTCAATGGCGTGTTGGTGGCTGTAATAGGCGAACTAAGTGTGGCCCTCAGCTGTCACTCCCAGAACTGCATGTCAGCTCAGAGCTGGGCTGCAGCATGCTGGATTACAGGGCAGTTACCATAACTGTCATATTACTGACAGGCTGATAGTCATAAACACTGCAACCTTCTTAGGCTTTGTTTCTTTCCAACAAGCAGATAAGTGTATTAATCAACAGCACAAGAAGCTTAAGTGTGGAGAACACAAAAAGCCAAAATAAATAAACATTCTGAGTTAAAGATCCATGCTGTTGTTACTCTGTGATGAAGTAAACACTGATATAGAGGGGCTCAATTGTAGTGAAAAACAAAGAGAATGGACATAGAGATGACAGACAAAGGAGTTAATAAGAAGATAGTATAAGCCTTCATCCTTTTCTTCTTGTAACTGTTGTCACTTATTCGATCTGCTGTCATTGTTTTTTTTATTAGTAATCTGACAGTAAAGCAACTGACTAATCATGAATTCACTTAAACTCTATGTATGGCTTCAAAATTATTGCCGTTTATAGGTAGTTTTACTCTTTTCTTTCTTGATATATCTAAAGTGCGAAACACTTTAAATGAACTTCAGCTTCTCCTTTGTATCAAATTATAAGGATAAAATTAGTTTGATGGTAAAATAGTGTTAAGAGTGTGTCGGCACTAAAATTACTTAAAAGATTTCGCATAATGGAAAGTCAAATAAGTAGTGGTAGCTCGAAGTATTTTAATGATGGGATAGACAGTGTGGGTTGTCCACGGGTCAGCGAGTGGGTTTAAATTTTTCATTCGTTACATCTGAGCAACCCTGCATAAGAGACTGTCATTCTGCTCTTCACAAATGAGCACTATTGAGAGAAAGATAGAGAATAAGAAAGGAAGAGGCAATGAAATTTACATCTCTTTATCTGGCACACCCAATTACTAGAACAAAAGGAAAGGACCAGACTTTCCATGCAGTTGATATAGTGCTGCTGTATTCTCAAGACATTTGAGTGTGCTGCCAATTCATGTGAAGAAAATCGGACTAAACAATAGAATGAGTATTTGCTAAATCTCTTGCTACAAAATAACCCACCTGTGCCATCTACCCTTTATTTACCCTACAATTAGACTGACTGAATAAAAATGCAGTTTCTAAGAAGACTTGATGTCTAAGTGCCTGAGGTCCTGGACAGTTGAATTCTTTGTTCCCAGTTTTTCTTGTAAAAACCCAATAGTGGTCTGCCCCAGGCCCTGACCCTTGCTGTGTTTTTGCTTCTATGTTAATAAGCATTGCTGATACTATAAGCCGGGCTATGATTTGACTGCCTGGTTTATGAAACCGGGCCTGGCACGCAGTCACACTACTAAACAATTACAGTTAGAGAGCACAGGTTAATATTCCTTCACACCCCTCTGTGATTTTATCGCCCCTGTGTCCTCTGTAAGTCCTAATGAAACTTATAAGACCTGTCCACAATGATAAGCAGCCTCTCAGCTCTGCCTGCTCTGTTATGCCTTGCTCTCAGCTTATACTTTGCATAGCCTAAAGCAGCTATTAAAGCCCCATGGTAAAATTCGTAAAACAAAAAATGTGGTGGGTCAAGTCTAGAGGGAGCTAAAGTAAGCTCCTTATTAGCAGCCAGTAGAAAACACAGAACCAATTACATATCCTGAACCATGAAGACTCAGAATCAACATTTGGGAAAACGTTTCTCCATCCCTCTCTCTCTCTTTTTCTTTATTTCTTTCTCGTTCATTCGTGTTTTGATCATAGGTATATGTATGGGTTTTATGTCTACTTTAAGCAGGGTATAATTATAGTGAGAATTTTTAGTGTGGATGGAGCTGCTGCCTCTTCACTTCGAGTCACTCAACTACAAACTCATGTAAATCTTTACTCTGCTCCACATCTTAAATTGGTGGGTTTAGGGGGATTCTGGGAAGGAGCTAGAGGCTTCGGAGAGGAGAGCTAAGGAGCTGAGAGCTCCAGAGATATGTAAAGATTCTTAGCCTGGAATTTAAAATGCTACAAATTAGACCCGACATTAGACACCCTGACTCAGAGCTGCAGGAATGAGAATGAGACTGAATAAATAAGAGTAAGTCGGCTTTTCTCCCTTCTTATAGGTTGACATTAATCCTTTCATGTGCAATGACAGCTAACAGCACTTGGCTTCCTCCCCTGGTGCCAGTTTAAAGCTTGGGGATTTTCTGACATGCTGGATAAGGAGGAGTCTCCATTACTACTACATTCTTGATGGATTCCTTCAAGTACTGTGCTTGAATATATACCACACATTGTACCAAATATCTAACATGATGATGATGATGATACTACCACCACCAACACCACCTTCTATTTTTTTTATTAATTGCAAATGGCCAGACCACTTTTTTGTGGTTAACAAATCTGAAAAATGTTGGAGATTTACATCAAATATGAATGGAACACATATATATATATATATATATATATATATATATATATATATATATATATATATATATATATAAGGGCGGCACGGTGGCATAGTGGTTAGCACGTTTGCCTCTCAGCGCTAGGGATTCCCGGTTCGAATCCCCATCTGGGTGGAGTTTCCATGTTCTCCCTGTGTCTGCGTGGGTTTCCTCCGGGTTCTCCGGTTTCCTCCCACAGTCCAAAAACATGGATCAAGATAATTGAATTCTCAAAAATTGCCCCGTTTAGAGTGTGTCTGTGTGAGTGAGTGTGTGCCCAGCGATGGATTGGCGCCCTGTCCTGGGTCTATCTGCCCAGCGCCCGAGATGTTCTCCCCTGAATGGGCATGGGGAACCCCACCGCGACCCTAATAGAGGATAAGCGGGAGATAATAAATGAATGAATGAATTTTAGTAATGAAGTAACCACACAAAACAGAGCTTTTTCACTTAGTAATATTGGGACAATATTTCTTAAGAATGTTAAGCAGTTATTTGATAAGACTTATCCCATGCACAGACAATACACTGCTATTATTAGCTATTTGAAACATTTTAGAGATATGCTATATTCAAGTGTTAAATTTAATCAGCTCCAAGTAACAAGTAGAATATAAAGCGGCTCATGGATTTATGCATTACAGAAATATTCAAGTCACACTACAGATGTTTTCTCATTTATAAATTGCTTTGGATAAAAGAGTCTGCTAAATGGATTGAACAATTGAGTTTTGAAATGTTTTTATATCCCAAACTTTACTGAAACCTTTGATATAGTAAATTTACATGGTCAAAAGCAAAATTCCCAAAACTACCCTTACATATGTTTAGCATAAAAAATCTGGTATATGTATTAATAATACAAAACATAAAATATTTTTTATTTATTATTATTGTTATTACTAAACTTGCTTTCACCCCATCTGCTATTTTTAAAAGCTTTTTCAGTATCAAAGTCAGAAAGAAAACAATTACATATGTGCATTTATTTTTTACAGACATCAGAGATGAGATGAGCAGATGGTGAATGCAAGATTGACAAGCTCAAAATTCATTTTAAGAACAAGTTCAAACTCCAGTTAAAGAAATTCTTTTGTTTAAATGCAGGCAGTTATATTTTGAGACATCAAAATGTAAGTATTAGTATAATAATAGATTAAATAACCAAATTAAGTAAAATTTCAAAAAGATTATTTTAAAATTTCATAAAAAATGTAAACAAAAATCTAAATTAAATGTAAAAGACTTAATTTGGATCATTTTATATATATATGGGCCTGTGACAATTGAATAATAATAATAATAATAATAATAATAATAATAATAATAATAATAATAATAATAATAATAATAATATAACCAAGTTCTTAGTTATGACAATTACATCAGAGAATAATAAAAAAAATTTTTAAAGGAACTAAAATTACTCAAATATAAAAAACAAAAGTGAACAAAAGTGAAATTAACAAAGTGAAATGTTAACATCATTTACTACTGCTTCCTTAATTAAATTTTTTTTTCAAAATTATTAATTAAATACAATGAAAAAAAATTGTTCTGAATAAATTTTCCAGGCCTCTGGCAGTTGGAATGTGCGTGTGTGTCGACAAGTGATTGGTAAATAAATAGCTTTGTTTTGATCTGAGACTTTGACTAACATCTTAACCTACTTAGCGCAATTAGTGCTTCATTAGAGAGGCTAACTAACTATTGCTTCTCTCCATAATGATTTGCAACAGTGTACACATAAAAGTACGTAATCAATGCTTCCCAATTACGCCTCGAGTGCAACCACTATTTCAGATAAACTGGATGATAATATGGAGCCGTAGCAGCCTGTGAGCAAGCAGGAGCGTTTAATTGCACTGCTCTTCCTCACAGCCGCCAGATTTCTCTTCCCTAATGAAGTGTCAACTGAAAAAAAAGGTCTATTGATTTTTTTACTGCTCAGCCTCCGCCACAAATATGTAATTATCCGTTTTATATCTGGCAGGGGGATAGAAGTAATCTATAGTATCTAGCCTTTGTGCTCCTCTGACAGGCTGGTATAGCGCATTTACCCTTTTCAAAATATGCCGCACTCTGATGAATGAACTTTAGACAAATGTTGTTCTTTCATTTGAGATAAAAAACTATAATTTGGCACATGTCAAAGGGAAGTGTACCTGATTGAGATTTCTTCACAGTGTCTTCTGTATTCTGTTTTACATACTAGTTCCACACACAGAGAAACTAGCTTGAGAAAAAAGATCTGAATGACTTAATGCTTTTCTACCAAATGAAGGATACACAATACACCTCTGTAAGATGGAGTACTACTTTCAAACAAAAAATAAAATCAAGTTCAGAAAGCATGTTATGTATGAAAGCCCTCACACTCATACTGATGATACTCTCCATACTTCCCATTTCCCAAGACTTCACTTAGGCTGAGCTTCAGACATTTAACTTTAGCTTCCCCTCCTCCTCTTTCTTACAGCTTTCCCTTGTCTCATCTGTCTCTCTCTGTCTGAGGACCAGCGATGGACGAGCAACCCGTAAGCTTACCCCTCACTGTGCTGCCCTTCACCATAATAAAAAGCCATTACCTTGACCGCTGACACAAGGCTGAGAGTGAGGGTCGGCCCTGATATTTATTGATGAAACTCTGAGCTCCCAATCTGCTGCACTGAGTGGGCATCATACAGCTGTCAGGCCAGACAGGCCTCAACACCATGATGGCCCTAGACATGGCCCATCTATAATTTATGAACTACACCGAAAACAACTGCAAAACAACACTGCTGCCCTGCCAGTCCCAGGATTATCCTTTTCAAAACCTAAAGAGCAAGAAGTGAAGGTTTGTGAGGATGTACCTACTTATGCATTTAGATGTGTGTATAGAGCAGAAACTGTAAACAATAGATGTTTATGTGCGTCTAAGTAACTGAGATTGTGTAAGTGGGTGGGGTACAGTATATGTAGCAAAGTGACAGAATAGAGGACTGAATAGATACGACATGCTGTGTTACATATTCAAAAGGACTTTGATTCCACAGAGGCTTATGAAGTGAATAATACGACAATAGTATTTACAGTAAAAGATTTAAACTAGGTGCATTTTAGCATTTCATGTTTTAAAATTAACTCCTGGCTTAGAAATAAAAAGTCAAGAAAAAAAAGATATAAAAGAAAGAGCAGTATAGTTTTTCTGCCCACCACCGGGATTAAGCAGCATAATAATAGGACAAACAGACCTTAGTGTAAACTGTCATCACTAACAGCCACCACACCCACTGACACTAATGATTTCATCTTTTTTCACTAACCCCTACTGCTAGTACCATCACTTCATTCTATAGCTATAAATAACCATTAGTAATATAACATCCAGAAGTATTCCTCTTTACTGCAATAATTGGATGCACTGCTGTTGCTCCACTACTGCCCACAGCTCCAACCGTCATGAATCTGTTTAATGATGTAGTTATTACTGTAATAACCTAAGGTTGCATTGATCTTATTGCAATTAATGACAAACAGATGTTAACCATTTCCCTAATGGCAAATTTACCAGCCTAGAACCATTACAAACAATTAATCTTCACCACGAACACATTTTTTTGGGAAATTCTGTGATTCAAGGGAGCTTTAATAATTCTGTTTCAGGAAGTTGAAGTACACAAAAAATGCCGAACAGACAAAAGAACATGACAGGTATGATAACAACAATTTACAAGCCATCTTCTATTTGTGGTTACCGGTTTACATATTTCTAATTCAAGGTTATTTTATCTTTACTATAGTAATATCTGAGTAACACCGTCAAGTGTTCAATGCCTATGTCATTAATTTGTCTAGTTCTTTCTACATATATTAGCAGCGCTTTTGTTGGTTACTTCAGGTTAACACAAAGTGCATTATTTCAGCTTCATATTTGAAAGAGCCTTTAAAATTAGACTTCATTACCTACCATGTAAAGCTGATTAAAACATTTTTTAAAAGAACATTTGAACTGTTTAATAACAATGTCGAACCTATGATTACATGATTTTTTGTTGTGCAAATGCTAATATTTCTCAGCAATTATTACACAGTAATGAATATTTAACAAAAATACTGGTAATACAAGCATGAAAAACTCATAACTGAAGGCACACAGATTTTTCAATTTTCTTCAGTAAAATAAAATGAATTAAATTACTATTCCTAGTACCAAAGACTGCAGAAGAGTTTATACAAGATTTCCTCTCTCTGTCTGAAAGCTGCATGATGAAACAGAACCCAAGTTAGATTACACAGAATTACACCATGTGTTTGTAGTAACACTTTAGCTAGAAACACATGTGAAAGGCTTTTGTGTAATTTGACACATGTAAACTTACTGAACAAAACAGCTCAATGAGCTGCTGCTACAATAATAATAGTAATAATAATAATAATAATAATAATAATAATATTAACAAAAAGTATAATAATAATTTAAACAAACAATTATAAAACACATAGTTTTACAATTTTCAAAGATTTACACCAAAACACAACATTTAAAATGCTGATGTGGTCATTTTAAATCCCATAATTAAATTAAATGCCTTTTCTCTGTTTAAAGCCACCTTGTATAATTTTTACTTTAAAATGTCACCTTAACTTATGGGGGGAAAACAAACCTCTATGGTCAATATTTACAAATATAATTATATTTATATAATTATATTTAATTCATTTAATAAACTTCAGACTGAACTGTGAGATGCAAGCTCACTTTGTTTGAAATAAAGAAAACAATTCTTTCCTTTAGTTCTTCTATTCCCTCAAACCGGCAAACTATTCTCCTCCCAAGTCATTACACATCTATTTTGATCTCACATCATAATTCACAGCCAGACCAAAATATATACACAATTTATTTTCTGAAAATGCCAGTAATTCCATGGTGCAGAGCAAAGTTATGATTCATTTATACTAGAGTGATAGTGTAATGTAGACATGTCAAAATCCATTAAAACTGTTCAATGTCTCCGGGGTTATTTTTAGATGCCACTGAGCTTATACTGATGTTGAAAAATATACACCATGTTGTGTTTACCTCACCTTTAGAGAAATATGTTATGGTTCCAATTAATTTTTTATTCCTGTCACTGCAGGCATTGTAGATGTCAAATCTGTCAGCATTTTCTCTTCTTTACTACCAGGAAGAATGACATTTAATTTCAATGTAATACCTACATAACTAGTTTTAGGCAACTAAATGGGCTTTTTTAATCCAGTGTCAGTTAAGCTAAATGCATGCTGATCTGATATCTTATCAAGGTAATTCATGATGCCTGTAGTCTGATCATGAACATTTTCCATTAATCATAAAACAAAACAAGTTTTGGAAAAAAAATATGCTTGTTTTAAAGCTCATTATGACAACAACATACTTTGACTGCCTTTTTCAGAGACACAGCAGGTTATACATTTTGATTGTTGCTGTGCAAAATAAGGATACATGCCTACTGTTCTTAACAAACCGAAACTTGGTGTGCCTTATGTCTTATCATTACTGGGATACATTTGCAGATATAACTTTTTGAGAGGTCAAGTATGTTTAATAATGTACACAGTATTTGCTAATAATAATATAACCATACTTTTTGCCATATATATTATATATATATAATTATATATATAATATATATATATATATATATATATATATATATATATATATATAAGGTGACAAACATATGGATAGTTGTGAATTTCTACAGACCATTGTCTGTTTTAGGAGAATATATCCTACCTTTCATGAAACTTTCTTTCACAGTATGTTACACATGTAATGTAAAGCTACTAGGCATCAGAGAGAAAAGTGGTAGGCAGGAAAAGGAAACAAGCATAGACAGGTAGTAGTAAGCAAGGGAACGGCAGGGGAAAGAGAATATTTTTTTACCCCATGTGCTGGCTACAAGGATTTTTCCGTGTGCTGTTATGGTCCATCATTATTAAATGTCTCTTGTTGGATGGGCAAGGTGCTTTATCAAAAACAGTCATTCATCAGCAGCCCAGGCCGACAGCTCTCATCTGACCTCTTCAGCAATAATGCTGCATCAACTAGGCCAACTACCCAGTTTAGCGGCAGAGCAGGGAGCAGCGGCCGGCGGCAAGATTAAGTGCACTGCTTCAGCTACCCATTCCCTCGGGCTCCACCGCCTGATGTTGTATTGATTGCAAAAGTTTACCAGTAAGTATCACAAACAACAATAGCCAGGTCAACGAGCGCTGATGCCTGAATGGCTATTCCCTGTTGGACAGGAAGAAGAAAAGAGGGAAAGAGTTGGGGGCTAAACTGAGCCGGCAGCAGGGCTGCAAAGAGTGAAACCACAGGGTCGGCAGCACTGGACCAGTCCTTCTGACATTTAGGAAAGCGATATGTCAGAGCAAAGTAGACAGTGATAGGATGCTAAATCATTATGTGTATTGCATTCTAAAAGGTTTATTCAACCAAGTATCCACACAAGCCTGGTGCAGCTTTAAAGTACCATAACATCAATTTTTACATTATTTGTATTGTACTACACAATATTTACTCTTTTCACCTGTTTGGATTGAACCAAACAAGGATATTATAATTAAAAGTCATTAAAAAAAAGGAAAAAAACAATATACTGTAGACTAAAAATGTGCATTAAAGTGATGCCTGGAATAAACTATATTGCAGTTTGAGTACTGGGATTAAGAAAAGTGCTTTAGTGGCCTAAGTGCAATAAGGTTACCTGAGAGCCCTTCAAAACACTCACCATGTGTGTCCTCATGGTGGGACTGCAGCCAGCTTGTGTGTGTAATCATGTGATGTGATGTGATAAGGTTACACTAAGCAACCTTAGTATAGAGCACTCCTATGCTAGCCAGCACTAAACAGAGAGCAAACATCACTGTCTGTTTTCTCTTGCTTTTTTGGCCTCTGTAGTGAAATCAAGAGTAATCGCTGTGCAGGGGACAATCTTAATGTCCACACTCAGCTATATTTCATTTAATGAGGTGCATTACTGCTAATTAAACTACTTAAAACTATAATGTGCTTTACGGCTGCCCTATTTCTTTTTTTCCCTTGTTTGTCTGTCCATCTTTATCCTTTAAGAACATTTGGGGATCTTAAAAAGAAAATGAAAGGGGGTGGCGGTGGCTGTTTTGATATCATGATCTGTATTAAATCTGTCTGGTGATCCTAAAATCCCCTTCCCACATGGACTCCACACACTGCAGCAGTTGCACATTAGTAAGACTAGATGAGGTCTAGACTAGACAGTAATTGCACATTATTAAGATGTAGCACTAACATAAGAAATTCAGTGAGAAAATTCCTTTCAGTTTGCCAGCTTTGACAGATTGAGCTGAGTGCTGATGGTAAAGATATAACCAGTTTAGTTACAGAAGTCGGCTCCTTGGTGTTTCCACTTTTATTTTTATGCTGCTTCATAAGCTCCTTAACATTGACTATCCAAAGAATAGCAAATTAGAAAAAATATATATCTATGTTGTTTTTTTGTAAACTCACATAATTCATAGTTATTCACATTCACAAATCACATTAACTTATTCTTTATTTAAAATAACCCACAATAAGATAATGGACAATTATCAACACAAACCACTTTAAAAGGTTTGGCTTCATTCTGTATCTACCATTACTGGATACTGGATAGGTAATTGATAATGACCAGACATATTAATATCTTAATATCTTAATATTAAATATTAATATATTGTTAACTGTTAACTGTTTCAACACAGAATCACTGATTAATGTGTTAGACATTGATTTTTGGAGCTTCGAAGTAATTTAATAAAAAAAAGTAAATGAGTAAGCAAAACTTTAAAACAAATGCAAATATATTCTAAGTAACCAATTACTTTTATATGCAGTAATCTGCAAATTATAAGATTTGCTTTTGAAAGAGTATCTTATAAAATTATATACAGATTGTCTTGTTATTGTCATACTATTGGATTTAAGGTTTTAATACTCGTAATATTATCTGTTTCTAATTTAAAATATTAACATTCAGACATCATATATAAATGCACGTTTATAATCAATTTACACAAATTTATTTTATTATGATTAACCATTATAACATATTTTTAAAAGCATTTTTATCATATACAAATTTAAAAAGAAAATATAGGATTCACAGCTAATTGTTATTGTAAAAGTTTCCATAACAAATGCTATTGTCTTACACGTAGAATTGGTGTATTATGTGGTTAATATTTTATTATGTTTAAAAATAATCACATCATCATGTTTGGTGTTGTAAGTAGGTAATGACAGTAGTGAAACAGGCATTGTACACAAGAGCTGGTGTTGCTAGAAGCATGCCGTCAGCCATAATATTGTTGAACCATGCCGGTGGTAGAGAAGTGTGTGCCTCGGGCACCACTGGAATTAATTACAGACAAAAGCAGCGCAGTTTGAAATTGTCATGCCAAATTTATCACTGGCCTATTAATGCGTCTCAACTAAGGCTCTCCAAACTAGCTGACTGCCTTAGGGCAAATACTTCCCCTTCCATGTTTTGTGTATATTTGTAAAGGAAGGGGACTCATATGTGCTGGAGGCTAGCTTAAATCCGGAAAAGGATCTTGTGAAGACTAACAAGGCCCCCAAAATTCTATTTTTATTTCCCCATCCTGCCCAGGGTTTTCTGAACTAAATACTCTTGGGGTAAAAACTGACTATAGTTTAATTCCACTTGATTGGTTATAGTAAGTTTTTTAAAGGTTTAACAGAGTGCAATTTGCATTTTTACCATGTTTAAAACATAGCTAAAGTTTTATGATACAAGAATGCAATATATTCAACATATTTACATATTTATTATCTAAAATACAAAGCTAGCTCCACTGACAGAACCACACTGAAACCTGTACAAAGTCCCACTGGCACCATTAAAAGCCACTTCTTGCCATTAAATTGTATTTTTACATACATTCCTGCCTTGAAATTGCAACAATTACAAAAACAATGCTGCATTTCACTTGGGTTTTCATCTAGACACCTTCGTCAAAATTTTAATAAATTGTGTAAAAAACAAGTTTAAGTTAAAACAGTTGTACCTAAAGTCTTACAAAACAACTTCATTCATACTCAAATAAACAGCAGAGCCAAAATGTCACTTCGGGAATTATTAAGAGACTCCACACAACATCTTAATGCCAAACAAGATCTAACAATGTGTGTCCAGAATGTCAATTTCCAAATTACATTAATCTTAATTTAAAGCAAGCTAGAACATTTGTCTGACTACGGAACACCTTTTCAATGTATTTTAGTACATCTTAGATGACTTTAGGTCCAGAAAATTTGCCAATCTTTTTGCTTCAAACATGGATATGACTTAAAATTTCATACATTTTAACACTGTGTTATCTTTTTAGTCTTATTTTGCTTCTGTCTCAACTTATTACGTGTGTTTTAATTATTAGTTTAAGTATTAGTATTAAATAAATTAATAGAATAGGAAATATGAAACAATTGGTCCAGCTCTGTCCAGATCCAATGGAGCATAAACATGTTTAAAGACATTTAGGTGTGCTCCTTAATGCTACTGTTATGACTCCTTATATCAGAGGAATGTTGATATTTCCCCAATGCATGCTCCCATATAAGCAACTATTATATTACTGCTTCACCAGCACAAACCCTAATGTCTTAGTTCAAAAACAATACAGAGGGGACAGCTTATGCCAGGTGACACAACTATTGGTTTTGAGGCAACTCCATAACACTGGGCTATTTTCCATTTGTGATTTACCCCTTCAGAAACTGAAGTTAAAAGCAAAAATCAACAATAACATGAAACGAGAGCTGACTTTGTATAAAAGATTTTCTAAAATAAAGTAGAAAAGTGACTGCCTAGACTAAAATCTTAACTTCCAGACCATATCAGAGCACATTAAATACCTAGTAAAATATCTTTTCCCTGCAGACAAGTGGAGGGCAGCAGCTGATCAGACAAGCTTTTTCTTCCTTTAGGATGTATCAAACAAAAGAAAGGAGGAAAGGGGGGGGTGGTTAGCAATGAAGGACAAGTGGGCTACTCTCTGCAGACATGCCTTTCTGCCTGTGATTGTCATGCAAGCCTGGTTGTACGTAATAATGTGGCCTTTAATGATGGAATGATAGACCTGCCAAACAGTGGCTGTGATGCCATACCCAGCCCCCTGTCTTCTCTGCAAGCAACCCCACTTCAATACACAAACAAAGATGCACACATACATTTCCCAGCAGGGTCACATTAGCATACTTGCTTCAAATCGTTCTCTATGTTCACATAATCCATATTTGTTGGGTAAAGTCCAACAATGTGGCCCCAATACAGAGAATTTATGCCACTACGACAGTCTTTAAAAGTAGCCTACCCCAGCACATGGTGCATGCTTGACCAGCTAAGCAATTCAGAAATGTAAATGGCAGGGCAGACTTACCACACCTCACTCACAGGGACAAATCCCTTTTGGAAATGCTCTTTCAGTCTGTTTGACGTATTATTCTTCAACACTTGAACAAACTTCATGCGATCTTTATTCTGAACACTGCAAAGAAAATGAAAAGATAAAAAAATACTTAAGCAGGGAAACTTTAGCAAGAAGTACAAGTGCAAGGCCATGATGACATATCAATAAAGAAAGTAATTTCTGGAAAGGTTTAAACATTTTATACAATTCAAACTACAATCTGTAATTTGTTCATTCTTTGAAATCCTGAGCACACTTAAAAAAAGTAATGGACATAAAACATTTGAAAGTTAACCCCCAACTGATTAAAGTGTCAAATTCAGGAATTTTATTTGAGTATAGATTGAGAATTTTAAGACTAATACCTTGCACACTTTGGGTTATAATTATTCATAACAGAACATTTTGCAATGAATTTAGGTCTCTCATTATATGTTATATTGTGAAAAGTTTCAAAGAATCAAGAACACACTGTTAAATGTTTATTTTTAACTTTAAGCCCTCAGACACAACGGCAGGAGAAATAGTTATGCTGCTGTTATAAATATTATTGCATGGGAAAGAAACTTTCAAAAAACCTAACTATCTGCATTAAGAAGCCTAAATTAAAATGTCTTTTGTGAGAAAATCTCTATGTATAAAATCTAATATTTAAGTCTCAGTTTGTGTATTTAGATCTCTGTGCCGAAGCACATCTCAGAAAAAAAACAGTGGAAATATAGTGAAGTTCAGCCTGTTTTTGGAATGACAAAAATGACTATCCAGATTGTCATTGGCAAAAAGTATTTCATAAAATAGTTTGAATTCTGACTTTTGGCATAAATTAAATCAATGTTTTAACTTCCTGTCTTGCTTTATTTATAAAAAGTGCTCAAATTTATTATGTCATGAACTGATACACAATATCATAACAAAACATGGCAAATATCCCTCTTATATACTTTGATCAATTAATCATAAATCTCTAGCTGTTGTTTTTAGCTATATCCCTATCAACATTTAACCTATGGAAGCCCGTTTGCAGTAGAAATATGAAAGTAACTCAGAATCTGACTTTTTTTTTTCTTAGAATTTTGACTTAGTAAGATAAAAAGATAAAAAGTCAGAATTCTGAGTTCATTCCTTTTTTTTTCTTCTTTTTAGTGGCTTCCATACTAACCTATTGCAGAAGTGTGAAATTAGGAGACACGTTAATAACATGAAAAATATAAAACTTTAAATAAGTAAGTTCCACTTAACTTGATTTCTACATCTACCCATTGAAGTATTAAAAGAAGGTACATTAGTGAACTTCAAAGACCTAAATTAGACCTCAGAAGGAAGACATTATATTTACTACTTTGCCCTAAAGGGATGTTGTAAATCTTTCACAAGACCATAAACTTGTACATACAATAGATTGTAATCTGCTCTCTGATTTTACGCAACAGAGAGGCCTCTCAGATGACTAACTTGCTCCTTCATGTCCTCAGTTCTGTTTACAGAATAAAACAAGAGGCACCAAACCTTTCCATGCAGACATTCATAAAAAATCAGTTTTATTGAAATTGTGAGCAGCACTTGGGTGGAACCAACTTTTTTATCTAAATGCTTATAATAAATACTTTCTTAATAATCACTGCTTTGATGTAACAAAAATATAATGGATTGCACATAAGCATTATATTTATATATATTTAAAAAAAATAATACAAAAAACAAAAATTTTTGCCTTAATTTGCACTTCGTAAATTTTCTAGTTTACTATACTAAACACATAAGTCAATGCTGTTGTGTTTTCATTTTAAGTGTAACTATATGTGGAGATTTGTGCTTTCGCTACTAGATAGAGTTAGTTGTAAGTACCAATCATCATATAAGCTTTTCAGGATCTTGCCCCTGAGATCTTTTTACCCAGGTTTTTCTGTGATCTCTGATAAAGATAGGGCTTGAACGGGGATCTTGAACAGTGTTTAACTCAGGAAACTCTGAGCCCTCATTATTGATGGATGCAGATCCATGATCTGTACCAATTCTTTGTAGAATTCAATATCATTATATATATGTCATTGTGATAACATATTTTAAATGCAAACTAAATATACAAGCATTTGAATATAAATGGCATGTTGACTAAAAATTAATAATGTCAAATGAGAGAAAATAGCATTCTGCTGGTCATAGTGTATATTTCTCATTGGTAAAAAAAAAATCCTATTGTAAAACAAAATACCACAGAACTCTTGGACAATTTAATACATGCTTAAATAGTAATGATAAACAATAGGCTGATTAGCATATACAATATATGAGATTTCAGGACAGCTGTTATCTGGTCAATGCCATGACCTCGCTGTAGACAGAAAACCCGAAAATTAGGTTACCAACAAGGCGTGTTTTGCAAAATTACATTAGATAAAATTTACAAATTAGACACTGTATATAAACAAATTTTTTAAATAAAATAAATAAATAAATAAAATTGAATTTAGCAACATTTCCCTTAATATTTTACCCCAACTTACAAGTTAACACATTCCACACATTTAAATGCTCAGTAATCAATTTAACTACTTTTAAATAGAAAAAAAAATCTATATGAAAAAACACAATCATTTACATTTTACAGAAAAATATAATGTCTCCAATTTACCTGAAATACATTTCTTTAAACGGTGTGAAGAAATTGGATCTTCCAGAAAATAAACCACACAGATACAGTGATAACATACAAAACACCATATAGAAAGAATACGGTCTCCAAAACAGAATCTTTTTACTGCAAAGTAGACACTTATGCAGGTGCCCTATAGGAAAGACAGGTGATGTTTGTAGGAAAAGTTACAGTATTTATTAACATAAGATAGAAAAACAAATTCAACATTTAATTAGTGTATCCTTAATTAACAACACTGGATACAGGACGCTAAGGCAAAACAAGTAGTAGTTTGAAAAAAGGGTGAAGGGCTGGTCATCTAGACAGCATGAAAACAAGACCGTATAGAAGTGGAGTTGCAGACAGAGACCTGGACTAGATAAAAGTACAGCAGTTAAAGACTCCAGTAAGGTAGACAAGATAGCGAAGGAGTAACATACTTTAGCAGGGAGTAAACATTTTTGCAGTGGAGTCGGGTAAAGGTAGATAATAAGCATGAAAACACAGAAGCTACAATTGAGCTGGAATGTGAACATAGAGTAATTAAATCGATCCTTAGTAAAGATCTGAGGTCATATGTGTTTAAATAAAGAGTAGATTTAGAAAGAAGGCAAAGCAACAAACACAGTGAAGTAAAACAGGTAAGCTAATAATCACGTGAACTAGGAGATGAAAGGTAAGGTGGAACATGAAAAGGATATAAGGATGGATTACATTTAGACTCCCTCCCCGAGGAATTTACCAGGGGGAAAGAAGAGACAGGCCCAAGTAGTGAGTGAAAAAGGAGAAAGATGTCTACTAGATCTCAAAAGGTGACGATGTTTCCAAAGCAGAGGAGCAGGTTGAAGTGGGGTGACTGGTGTAATTCAACTGGTTTAAGATATCTGCAGCCAAAGCAAAAACTGAATCCTTTCAAAAAAAACTTGGAAGAGGTTGCCCCATGCAGGACTCCAGCATCTGAATATTACATTATATAATTTACCAGGGGTGGCATGGAGAAGAAGTGGTCAGCACATTCGGCACTCAGTGCTAGGGATCCAGGTTTGAATCCCAAACATTCATGTTCTCCCTATGTACGCATAGGTTTCCTCCAGGTTCTCCAGTTTCCTCCCACAGTCCAAAGGCATGGATTCAAGATAAACTGGCTGCTCTAAATTGTCCCTATATGGTGTATGTGCCCAATAATAGGTTGGCGGCCTGTCCAGCTCGCACCCCCCACCCAAAAAATGAAATACCCTACTCATAGTATAAGATTAAGTGGAAGATTATGAGGTGAGATAAGCTGAGTGCTAACTGATCTAATTGCCTAATGATGTTTTTCCAGTTCTTTTTTTTTCTAATTTCAAATTCCGCCAAGCAGACATTTCATCCACCACTGAGTTTTTGCCACGTTTAATATAAAACTTGGGTAAAAAAATCAAGGGTTATTTTCTGCAGCGTTTGTTCATGTATTGCTCCTGTGTCCACTATGCTCCCAATGGCTGTTTGCATTTTGCCCTTTAACTTTCTACACATACTCTGAGTTTATAATCAATGGTTACCTTTTCACACTTTCCCATCTATAGTTCAAATTCCATTTTTGGTACTCTTTCACTCCTGTTCATCCATGTTGCTTATTTTACTCTTTCTCTACTTAGCCTTACTCATGCATATGATTCAGCTTCTATGCCCATCACATTCTCCTTGGTTTTCAGGCCATCTGGGTTGGTTCCAAGCATCTGTCTCCTGTGTTTTAAGTTGATATTAATGTTTGTTCCTCTTAGAGCCACAGTCCAGTTTTTACTTTAATTAGTCATACAATAACTTTTAATTAAGTAGCCAATAGCCGTGTTGACTCTCAGGCTTTATTTACCGTACGTGATTTTATCATACCTTTTATTACTTGGTATCCTCTAAGCATTAATATTCTGTTTTTGGGCTTCTTGCATGGTTTCCTTTTGGCATCACTTCTTCTGTTCCTACTATTTTCTGACTAAAAATTCTTTGGTGCATTTTTGTTAATAAATATTATGTATAGTTATGTATGTATGTATGTATGTATGTATGTATATATATATATATATATATATATATATATATATATATATATATATATATATATATATATATATATATATATATATATATATGTATGTATGTATCTGGTTCTCCCTTGATTTACTTATTCTCCTTGTGGAAGGATTTTAGTTCTTTTTTAAAGGTGGGAGTTACAGATGTGTGGTACAGCATGTGGTACAGTTCCACTGTGGTTCGTACTTTGCTCTCATAGCACCAAGCTTTTGGGTTCAATTCTATGTTAGAGTGGATTAAGGCCCTTATGTGCAGTTTGTTTCCTATTTGTGTGTTTTTCATTCACAAGCTCCAGATTTTCTTTTCCATATTCTGAAAAATTTCTAGTAGGTAAATTTGTCAAATCAACCTTACATTTAGTCTTGAAATTGTTTGTGTTGCCCTTTTCTAGACTATCGACATATTAGTGTGTTACCCTGCTTTTCATGACATGGGTGATGAGTGTAATGACAAACTATTTAAGTTTTGGTCATAACGCAATTTGCTTTATTATATGGACCCATCTAAATTATCACTAATAATTGGATTCTACATAGATCATTGGTTAAAAAAATTATATCAGTAAAACATACAAACAAGCTAATGTGTTCTATTGTTGACCAAATTATTTTTGTATTTGTAACCTGCTGTGCAATTACCCAGTAAGAAGCAATTTGTGACTTTCACCAAAAAATAAATACACACACAAACAACCAATTTGGGAGCGTTTTGGGGGAGGTGAGGGGACACCCTATTGTATGGCCCCTTCCTGAGCTCACTGCCCTCTGAGACAGAAATATAGGTTTATGATGCTTGCGAGCACACGCATACCCAATCGTAACACACCCACACACACACACACTCACACACACACATATATATATATATATATATATATATATATATATATATATATATATATATATATATATATATATATATATATATACCAATTGATGTCAAAAAGCAGCTTTTAAGGCTTATATATATATATATATGTGAGAAACATGCATACAAATTCGTGCTCAAAGCCTTAAAAGCTGCTTGACATCAATTGGTTAAACTGCACTGGCACTGGTGGAGCAGCAGGGGTCACAGGGAGCCTTGCAAGAGAAGCAGATGACTGTGTGTGCGTGTGCAAGCACAACTCTGAAACGCTTGAAAGCACACAGTCTTCAAACAGCCCCATAATGATTCTACTGCCAGCTACTACTACTATACACACACACACACACACACACATACAAAATCACGCACATTTACACACAAACAGGTAAACAGACAGTGTTGAAGACAGGTAGCTGGCTGTAATTAAATCTACAACAAACATGATAACCATATTTAAATATAACCAACCAATTAAAAAACTAAAATAAAAGTATGTCTGGGTGTCTGCTATTTAAGCTAGACTTTGATGAATGAACCAATCAATTTTGCTTTTTCCTTTTTGAAACAAAGCTGTCACTTCACTCTATCAGCGCCCCTCTAAAAGCAGACAACAGAGTTAACACGACTAATTAAGTGTGTGTGACATGTTAACGTGGGTAAACGCCCTAACACATATGTTCGTGTGGCGACGGCTGGGCCTTCTCTTTGTTTGGGAATTGATAGTGTTTCGCCTGGCCGTCACTTTGGGGATATTCACTGACCTGAGGAGGCCTTTGCAGAGGGGGGACAAGACCCCCACAAGACCCCCACCCACACACCCAAACTATTACTTTCTCACTTATTTAAGCTGACCTTATTCTCATTGCCCACCCACACTCTCCCACTATTTTTCCTCTATCTCTTAGACTCCATATTTGTGTTCATCATTTATTCTTCTAATCACAGTATTATTTTTTTCTATCTGTCCTTTTTAAACCATGTTGTCTGTATTATCATCCATTTTTCACAACGACACATAAGGACTGCTATTCCCTGTAACACAATAGGTACTCATTCAACATACTACACTTTCTGAATATATCTTAAAGTCTGCACCTGTTTTTCAAAACTAGACCCCCACCAACCGTCTATTTCTGTTCAGTAAATGCACTATAACCAGTGCATTACCCCATCAGGGATGCTAGCTCATTTGCCCCTATGTGTTGGTCCTGGTGCCCACCCGCCAGGCTGCCCTGCAGAGCCTTCAGCTTAAATGCTCATTTTGTGCCTCTCAGCACGGGACTTATTGATATAAATAGCTGTGCACAAAGTGCACACTATGTTCTCTCCTGGACTGCCTGTGTCTGTGCTTGTGTGCTGGTGTGGTAAAGATGAAATATGAACACCTTGGACACAAGCTAAATGACAGTTTTCATTGCCATCAAAGAAAGTAATGCAATACAGTAGTACTGTTTCAAACATTTAAACCCTAAAGAAGATTATATGACAACTATATGTAACAGTTTCATTTAGGATTTTTGACAAAAAAATAAAAATTTTAAATTATAATAATTACTCGCATTCTAAAATGCCCACCACAACAGTTTTCACATTCACCAAGTAAAGTACATTATCTTAGAATCTTTAATGGAGAAAATTTGTTGTAAAAAAAATAACAATTTTAAATTGAAGATTATTATAAACATGTCACATATATAGCTATTTCAAATATGCAGACTATACAGTTTAGTACCACAGACATTTAGAAATCCAGGGATTAAAGTGTAAACAATAACATGGTAGAAAAGTCCATCTCTTTCAGTCACGTAAACCTATGTGACATCAGATTAATCTTTCCCCATTAAGATGACAACGCAATTTGCTGAGAAGTTGAATGTAAATTAATACACAGAGGGGAGATAATATATCAGAAGCCTGGCTAGTGAGCAACCATTACAGGAGGGCATTTATTTCTATCCACACACACAGGCACAGGCAGGTGGAAGAGCGCAATCTGATATACCATGAGCAGGACTAAAATCTTCAAGCCAGACAGGGAATATGAGTGTTTAGACACCAACACATTAACTTTCATCACTCTAGTCATTGCAAATATGTGAACACACATGCCATATTTTGCCATATAAAATCCCTTCAGCAAAGTCATGAAAAATTGGCAGTAACAGTCATTTAGCTTATAACAGTAGTTTTGTCACCATTAGCCAATACAGAGAGCACAACACCAAAGCCCATCTGCTATGAGTTTGTGAGCTGTAAGTAGTCTAAATCATCCAGAAGCTTGTATGTGTGTATATGAGAGAGATAGAGAGAGAAAAGAGGCAAATAAACAACCCAAAAACACCTTAGATTTAGCAAAAAAAAATCTGTTCAGAATTTACACACAAATCAGTAATGTGTGTCGTCTTTACAAGTTCTGCCCTGATGCGGTACAGCCCACTTCATTGAGGTTTCTATTGATTGCACTGTAATTGATCTGATGGCTCTGTGTGATAATTGTGATTATCCGTGATTACAGACGGCAGCTTAGAGGCTGGCTTACACAGTGACCGGCATTATGGGAAAGTGCACAGTGGATGAACAAACAAAATCAATATACCACAGACAACAACTGAGAAACAACATCCCACTATCAGTTCATGGTTTGGTGTTTACAACAGTGCTGCCAAATGGCACTGCTGTATTTTCTGATGAAAATAAGAAAAGGATCATTGATAGCCTGAAAGCTAATTTCACGAGTCTGTTTGTGTCCATTTATGCTCGCACTCCGATGTGTTCAAAGGGCTATATGTGTGTGTCAATGAAGCGTACTAGTGCGTGTCTGACCCCGGTTGATAGGTCCCCCGATTTTACTCAGACAGATGCAACTCATTGCAGCTTAATAAATCGCTTGGCCCAAGGGAGCACAGCTAAATGCTTCTATTAACTCTGAAACATGTCAGCCAATATAAAAAGCTCCTGACCCCTGCAAAGGTCAACTGTGACATGCATGTTTACTCAGAGAAACAAGATCAGATTGGTGGGTCCTGTTTTATAGGGAGGCTTAACTAGAGAAAGGAGGGGGGGCAAGTGCTAGGGAGAAAGATTTTCTTCCTGTAAAGGAGCCGGTCTTTATGCCATATCCGCTTTAAATTGCCAACTACTAAGGCATTCTCGGAGTAAAAGAATAATAACAACGGGCCTTGCTAAGGAATTGGGGCATATGTGTATGGGTTTGTTGTATTGAACACTTCTGATGTGTTTTAATACATTTAGGTACCAATTTAAATCAAAGACTAAATGCCACTCATGATCTGGAGAGCCAATATTCTACATTCAATATTTACATTGAAATATGTATTTTATCATTTTATGATCTTTAAACACCTGAACGCACCAATAAAGTCAAACTAAGACAACCTGCAATTTATATAATCTACAGTTGTATATATAAAATATACTTTATAAGCTGAAGTTGTGTAAATGATGTGAGGAGCTTTTTAAAACATGTAGAATGTCACTTTGCCCTTATTTTTATTATTATTTTCAAATGTAGTAGAACAATTCCATCATATTATTGCTATATTTTGGTATATTGTGTTTATTCTTATTCTTTCATTAACAAGCAATAAAAGGGAGTTTTTTATAAAAGGGAGTTTTTTCTTGCCACTGTCGCTTCGGCTTGCTCTTTGGGGGTTTAAAGGCTTTTCATTCTGTAAAGCTGCTTTGTGACAATGTACTGTTGTAAAAAGCGCTATAGAAATAAATAACTTGAACTTGAACTTGAACAAGCATATGGCTGAAATTATAGTGAACTGATCCTGGCTTGATTCAAATTTTGTTCACGTAAAAATCCACTATTTTCTCTTTACAACCCTACCTATTACAGCTGATACTCTATGTACTATCTATGACTCTCTTTAGCCCCTTAAAGAAGCTAGAGGAGTCAATTCTCCTTACCTACTTACCATACTCATTCTACTTAGATTTTTTCTCAAATGTTTATTCTCCAAGTCCCTTCTAGGGAAGAATATCTACATTCTGCTAAGAGCAGCAGACCAAACAGCCTGATCCACTGCTGCAGAGAGCAGGCACGGGGTGCATATTAAGGATGCACTCACAGCATTAACTAGCATTAATGAACTGTTTGCTTATGCTGTAATAATTAACTTCCATTACATTACTTTGTGTGATTACTTTCTTAATTGCCTGAATTATGCATCAATTTAATATCTAATAAGCAGTTTCAGGCATTAGACAGTGCTCAGAAACAAATTGCAGGCGGTTTCTGTGGCTTTAATTAAAGGCAGTAGAATAAATGAAACAGTATAGGATGGATGTCTCATAGTGATTTCCTGCGAGCTTAAATATGCTATTTATTATGAGCGCATACGATACTCACTCATTCCTTAGGGCGGAAAACCACAAGATGCCAATTACAGAATGTCAGAAGCAGTACTATTGCCTTTTGCTATTCAGATTAACACACATTCTAGGGGATTGGGTTCCCATTATGCTAATGCTTTCATGTGTCATTTTTAAACTTTTGAGTTGCCTGTGTTTAATGGTTATTAATCAGAAATCAACATCCCAAAAGGCATATTTTGATTATGAGGGAGAACAACCACTGATATGCAAAATATTATTGTGCTACGCTTCAGAACACACACTCTTTGGGGTAAAGCTGAAGACAGCAGTCGCCTGTGGTGGTCATGATAAAACAGTTGAAGTGTTATTGCAATACTCCACATGCAGGTTGACCACAGTATACTGATATAAAATTACACTGAAAAAAATCATACAGAATTTTTTTTTTCTATTCTGTCATTAAGAAAAGATTACAAGAAATAAAAGATTTATTAATAAAAAAAATGTATTATTGATTTCCCACTGTCAGTTGGACTATTTATTAATAACACTCACAGAACCAAGCTCTGGATGATCTCAGTTTAGGTGTTTACACTACATGTTGAATTAAAGTTTATTAGAAACCCTCCCATCTCTGCAAAAAATCATTAAAGACTATGACATGCACTTTGTTATCCCTGCCACTGTCTTAATTTTATACCATGTTTAAAAAGCAATACATTAGCTAAACAATACATATGATAAACAAAATAAACAATAAACAATAGCTTTAATAAAAGCTTTAATGTAGAACCATGGTCCTTGTCATCCTCATCTAGGGCACACGGGTACACAGGATGAATAGTTATTACAAAATAAACCCAGATATATATCACACTCAAGTGAATAAATAAATAATTAAATCATTAATTCTCTTTTACTGAACTTGCATTAAGTTTTAGTTTGTGTTTAAAAGTGGAAAAGAACGCTAACTCCAAGTAATAAGGCATAATTTGTATGTTTTTATTAGCTAAATTAACTATACATCCATGTTTTTTTTTTACCTTAAGTCGTAAACATATGACAACATTTCACAGATCACATTTGAATGTAAACAAAAAATATTTTCTTAAATCTAGTTGAATATGAAAGGAAAAGGCTAAATTGACTTTTAGTGTTTCTACAATCACATTCGTTTTAGTGTTGCTGTAGGAAGTCTAGTTAAACCAGATGTGTTAAACAGGACTGAAGGGCAGGGGAAAGGCGAGGCAGGTGAAGCGAGCAATGCCAGGTTAGACATAAAATGATGGCAGCAACCAGACGCTTCACAGAACTCATCATAGTTTCAGACTGCCTGTATTTACGTCTGAGTACACGCCATCATGGCAGGTACCCAGACTTTGGCCTCTCTTAATTCAAAATCCTTTCTCTCTCTCGCGTGCGCGCTCTCCTTTTTACACTTACACACACTCATTTTTCTCTGCTCCAGTACACATAGTTGAAGTCTGATCCCCGTTAGCAATTTCATACCCACACCCAAACATGCATCTCAAAATAAAAGACAGAGCTTGTGGCTGTTATTAAGCATGCTTGTGCAGTTAAGGAGAGTGCTGACACCAAACAGAGTATTTCACACAGACTGTACATGTGTGAAGTCTGTGCAGCATGTGAGGTGAGAATTTTAAACAGCATACCCTGATGAATTAAAAGACAAAGGCGGCGAGATGGTCGATCATGGCTCCCACTGTTATCATTTTACTCTATGCTTTCACCATCAGCTGTTTTAGAACACATAAATCGATTTATTTGATTTTGTTTTTTGTCAGTAGTGCACACATTAATGTACAACATTGCACACAGTAAAACCATTAAACATAAATGTGTTATATAACTAAAAAAATATATTCCAATAATTCCATTAATTACTGATGTTCAGAAAAAAAGGTTGTTGATACCAAACATCAACAGTGATAGATGACAGCCTCTTATGTGGTGGATCTGTAACATTATTAAGTTTTATTAAGTATTATAATTTTTGGTTTGGAAATTAGCAATTTCAAATGTGAGAATATTTTACAGGTGAGTTCATCAATATTGCAAGTATATATGGGTCATTTTTCAAGATTTTTTTTTTGTCAATCTCTTTAAAAAAACCTGTGCTTTTTACAGCAGGGTTGCAGAAAATGACATTTACCTTTTGCAGGTGATAATGTCCCGAAATGAATAATTATGTGAAAAAAAAAAAATGTTACATTGAAGTTTTTCAGTTTCATACAGAAAAGTGTAAAGTAAAAAGTATCAAGTGTCTTGTGCATTAATAACAGAATACTGGATATTAATTCAGTTTTTTTTAAAAAATGATTTAAATTCTGTAGTTCTTTCTTTCACACACAATGTGTATGTGTGTGTTCTTGGCATCAGTGTGATCTAATAGGTCTGCTTAGCCTCTGAATGACCCATTGCGGCAGGCTGTAGGCCTGATGTTTCTAGGTCTCCTGTTTCCTGCTGGGAATGCAGGCCTACTGGAGGTCACCATTACAGCAGCTACAATCACTTACAATATCTCTGCCAACAGAAGATGAATCCACCCTCCCAGCCACAAGTCTTTCACTACTGTGATAATCCTTTTGAACATCTGGGCTTCATTAAAAATGCACAGACACTATTGCCAGTAGACAATGCTCAGTGAATAACTACATCAATTGAGTGAATGCTTTAGATGAATCACATAATGAAAACAATCTGTTTTGATTGCAGTTTTCACATGAACAAATAGTTGTCCAACTTTTTTTCAATGATTGGAACATTAATATAACACTGTCTTAAAAACCTGATCTGTCTGCCAGCACTTATCTTAAAAGCCAGCTTTTTACTGAATGGAACAGATGTGAGTAAAAGAAAAATAATGCAATACTAGGAAACCTTTTAAAAACAATAGCAAAGCCTAGATGCTATGCCCATATTGTTTAGATTATTATGAAATATTGCAGTAACTATTTAGAAGCTAACTGGTTGTTAATTACTTTTTATGTCAAAATGTACTATTGCAAGTATATTATGTTTAGCTGTGGAATGTAGGTAGCACAGTATAAACAGGTTTTTGCAAACATGTGAACCTCCCTGGTCAAAACAACATTTAGTAAATAAATTAAAACATATAAAAATATGTTGCTGTAACAAATGTAAAAAAAATAAGTTAAATTCAGTACATAAACATTGGATTTACATTAAAATGTAAAGAGGGTAGCTTAACATTTTGCATCAAAATAAGATAATTGCCATTGACAATTGTCTGTGAGTAATGAGTAAGGACATACAGTTACACATCAAAAAAATACATTTAACATAAGATTTGCATTTTAATCCCATTTACAGTAAACTAATCACAAATTAACTTACTTATGGTATATTATTTGTATTTTATTTTGTTTATACCAAAATATAGCCTGCAGACATGCAATATTTTACTTCAACCTTAACCTACTTATGTGTACATTAAATAACAACAGATTAAAGTTGGATATTAGTCCATATTTTTGAAGTGATTATTATTTTTATTATAATAATAAATATTTTGATTATTATTAGTAGTAGTAGTACTGTTGTTATTATTATTATTATTATTATTATTATTATTATTATTATTATTATTATTACAGGTTAAAGACAGAATTGTGCAGTTTTTTGCTGACATCACACAATCAGAGAGACATTTCACCACTATTATGGATCTCAGTTCAGGCATGAGCTGATGAGCTCCCTGACATTTCATTCACAATACAACACACATGGATCATCTTAAGGGTCCCAAATAATAGAGCAAATATTTGTCACTGACATTAATAATGCAGTATTGAATTAAGAAGTGCATCTCTCTGGTACTAAAAAGGTTATTCTTTTTGGCAAGATGTATTTTTGTCAGCCCAGTCATAATATAATCAGCCCAGTCATAATCCAGCTGGGTGTAAGGTTTCAGAAAAGATTGGCATTAGTAAGATCCAATAAAGAGCATCAATCATCTTAATAAGATAATGTGTATTGACAGTCATTCCTAAATAATAATACCAAAATCATAGTGGGCTGACTCAAGGGTAATTTTACACTTGAAAAACTGTTTTTGAAGCACACAAATTCTTGTTGTGTTTATAAAGGTGCAGTATTATCTGAGTAAGGAATTAGCATGACTAAGTAACAGACCTTCTGGGTTTGAGTTAATTTAAATATTTCACATATTTATTTATTAAAAACAATCCCCTTTCAAAAATATCAATTGTAATTTGACTAAAATCAACTTGGACAAAGAGAAGCAGCAAAAGCACAGCATCTTGACTCATTGCATAAAATGTGCCAAGCTGTCTGCCCTGTGTTATGTTGCCCTAATGGACACTGTAGCATCTATTTTACCTATATAAACAGACAGGACAGTAGAATCAGCATCGAAGAGGCTATATGAATTATGCATATTAAATTACCATACCTCTTTGCCATCACGCTTCATGAAACAATGGGCAGAAAGAATTGGCCCTGAAAAAAGATATTGAACAATTTACTACATGGTTCATACCCAAATCCCATTTAGCTTGTTCAGGAAAGGGGCAGGCTCTATGAGTGTCTTTGGTTGGCACACAGTCTTCCAGGGAATCAAATGTAAACTGGATAATTGAAAAGAAATACTGAAAGCCAGAAGTCCAAAGTCTTATCAGTGGAGTGGATGGAAACGAGGATGAGGGAGTGAAGGTAAAATAGAACCAATTGTTTCATTGATTTTCCTTTACGAATAAAAAGCAGATAAATCAAACAGGGCAATTTTTTTCAACTGCAATGCACCTGCATTTAATACAGTCTACATAACATGTCACAAACTATTATTTGCAATCATGCCTTCCTTATTAATCTGACGTGCAAATGAATAAATTGTTAGAAAGAGGCACAAAGGGATTCATTGAAATGCAATGCACAAGTAAGCTGTATTATGTCTCAAACACAGAGCAGAATGCTAGTCAATGCAATGTCCTTTTGCATCAAACTCAGACTGACTAATTCATATTCAAGTTGGAATGCTTTGGAGAAAAGCTAATAAGAAAATTAATTAAAAGAACATTTATACAAGTATTCATTGTCACAGTCTGACAATCAGACAATCACAGTTTATTGTCATATGTATATGACAGAGAGAAAAACTGAGTAAGTTAGAGGTCACCACAGTTTAGCCATTTGTTCTTGAACTGGTTTAAAAATATTAAAATTAAGCTGTATTGTATATTTATTCGTGTATGTATGAATTTGTTTTTGAGAAACAAAATAAATTAAGTTGGAAACTTAAATATGTGGTTTGTGTCCTTTCGGTGACAGGTCTTACTATCTACTATAAGACGAAAAAGCTAAATTCTTTACTCAAATAAGACTTTAAATGGAAAAGTTAAAGGTAATCCAGGAGTGCAGTTTTATTGCACATTAAATGCTACTTTGGAGTCAGCATAGTTTGTGTGACCCCAGACTCGGGTTGATAACCACCTCCCTTCTGGCCTTGTAATAGTTAGCCATTATCTATCCTGCCCTTTGTAGCTCGTGCCCTCCCACTAACCAAACACAGTCTTACAGCTGATCTTTTCATAATATTTTAAAGAGGGCATCCCCGCTGGAGAGGCGTGGAGCAGAGGGACAAATTAGAGCTGACAATCTCCACTTAAATAAGAACAATCACTATTCCATTGGGAGCAGGGTCTTAAAGGACACAGAGAGTCCTGTTAAAAGCCCTTAATATCACTTCACACATACACACACCTTTTAATAGGCCACAGAATGTCAACAAAGCTGCATGCAGATGGACTGGACAACTTGACAGTAGGAAGTAGACTGAGTATAGAGTATAGTATAGCAGAGTATAGCAGCTGAACACAGGAAGTGCCTGTGTAACATGTATATATGCAGAGTTGTGTGAATGAAGAAGGTCCTACCTGATTGTAAGAGTTACATACATATGCACATACATACATACAGTCACATATGTGCAACACTATAGTTGTGTATGTACATCAGTGTGTGTGTGTGTGTGTGTGTGTGTGTGTGTGTACAAGACTGCAAGTATGTACAAGTGCAAAAACCTTAGATAACTTAATTAGGGGCGGCACGGTGGCTTACTGGTTAGCACGTTCGCCTCTCAGCGCTAGGGATTCCCAGTTCGAATCCCCATCTGGGTGGAGTTTCCATGTTCTCCCCGTGTCTGCGTGGGTTTCCTCCGGGTTCTCCGGTTTCCTCCCACAGTCCACATGGATCAAGTTAATTGAATTCTCAAAAATTGCCCCCTATAGAGTGTGTCTGTGTGAGTGGATTTGTGCCCAGCGATGGATTGGCGCCCTGTCCTGGGTCTATCTGCCCAGCGCCCGAGACGTTCTCCCCTGGATGGGCATGGGGAACCCCACCGCGACCCTAATAGAGGATAAGCGGGAGATAATGAATGAATGAACTTAATTAGGTGTGTAATATATATATGTATGTATGTCTAATACTATTTATATTGTATATTATGAACATTTTTGTAATTTTATCCTTGTTTTTATTTTGTTTGCACCCCGGCTTTGGGCAATACAAATGTAACCTTTGTCATGCTAATAAAGTTTCTAAAATTGAAAAAAAAAATTGAGAGAGAGAGAGAGAGAGAGAGAGAGAGAGAAACAGTGTGGTACAGTTTGAACTTTTGACCTTTGTATTACCGTTAGCTTTACTTTTTTTGTGCAAATTCCAGACAAACAGTTCATATTTGTACAAGACATGTGATTACAAACTTGTTTGAGTTCCACAACTGAATAAAAACATACATTTTATTCCTTTGTAGATTTTATAATAGTGCTGTCTTTAGTATCAAAGCACCCCCTTGAGTACTGTGTTAACTAAAATTGGCCTGCAGCATTGCAGGAACATGTTTGGTGTAGGACTGAAATTTGGACTTGATGGAATCAACTGCTAATGAGTTATAGCAATTTAGCTTAGATATGCTAAACACGTTAATAATGAATTAATAATGTAAAAGAATTTTTTTTTTAAAGTTTACTTTTTGGTGGGGTGGCATGGTGGCATAGTGGTTAGCACGTTCGTCTCTCAGCACTAGGGACTCCCGGTTCGAATCCCCATCTTGGTGGAGTTTCCATGTTCTCCCCGTGTCCACGTGGGTTTCCTCCGGGTTCTCCGGTTTCTTCCCACAGTCCAAAAACATGGATCAAGTTAATTGAGTTCTCCAAATTGCCCCATATAGAGTGTGTCTGAGTGTGTGTCTGTGTGAGTGAGTGTGTGCCCAGCGATGGATTGGCGCCCTGTCCTGGGTGTATCTGCCCAGCGCCCGAGACGTTCTCCCCTGGATGGGCATGGGGAACCCCACTGTGACCCTAATAGAGGATAAAGCAGGTAATAATGAATGAATGAATGAATACTTTTTAGTCATTTTTTACCTAGACAGTCTCCTAAGTATAAGCAGATCAATTTTAAGAACATTTGATAAAAATCTACAAAAAAAGTTGTGTATAATGATGTAGTGCATCAGAAAAATGCATACATGTTACTGTAGATGAAAATATGCACAAGTTATAAAAAGTAAATACATGCTTTTTTGAAATAGTGCCCCAGTGGCTGAAAATTTTCATATATAGCAGCATTTAGCATATAGCAGCTTGACTGAATGGAAAAGTCACAATTTTTCTGATGGTCCCAGTAGGGGACTAACTGGAACTAAGAAAGTATGTAGAGAAAACAGATGAACTACAGTCTGTAACTGTAAAACAATTCATCTATATGTGTAGAAACACACTACTATATAAAAGTGGTTGATGAGTGTATTCACTGGAGAAAAAAATGTTTTGTAACTAAAAAAATAATAATAATCTAACCTTACAGAGTAAAAAAGGATTAAATGTTGAATCTATACCACACGAGGTCTTTAAGCTGCTGACTTGATCCCATCAGGGGCCCTATTGAGAAGAAAAAACAAATAGTTGTAGGAGTTGGATAGTGTAATTTTATACAAAAGCCTTTAAAATCTACAGTTTGTCCTGTGGATCAATTTTCCCAGAAGTTCTGCATGCACTGTGACAAGCCAATGGACAGGCAAGTCCAGCCATCTGAAATCTGTGCCTAATTTATTATTGGGAATGTGAGAGCAGAACATGGAGGAATTCTCCTTTAATCACATCTCTTAGGAACACGTGCACTGGGCCAATACCCTGATGTGTTTCTTTTGTAAAAGGCAGCAAAATAAGCTGTGTGCAAGGCTTTACTATAATTCAGAGGGAAGCATGGGAGTGGGCTTTAGCATAGCATCATTTACATCTGTGAAAAGTTCATTTTCTTCAACTATTAGCTCTGAATAAACCACAATCACTTATGTATCTGTTCATTTAGAAGGTCTCTGCCTCATAACAGAGAGATCTAAGTCCAAATTCTGCACTCACACTCAGCTAATCAGAAGCGGGAAAAGCCAGTCAAAATGACTCCCCTTCACAGCATTAAAAATCAGACCTCAAAGAGACCCATTTAGCCTGCAGCCAAAGTGCCTGTTTATCAGATGAGACTAACAAAGGTTTCAGAATAAAAACTCATTGCCATAAATCTAGCAGCCATTTATGGGTTGCAAGAGACAATATGGCTCTCTTTCTGTTAGCATTTTGTTAGATTAGAGTCAGGAAAACGAAGGTAAACTAACATTACCTAATAGAAATAAAGTTACCAAGTTACCAAGATTTAATGTTTATTGACTTAGTTACAGTTTTTGCACGACATACAATTACATTTTTCAGAAGAGAATAACAAAACTAAGTTATATTTTAAAGACAAGTTGATGATTAATAAAAAAAATAATAAAAAATACAATAAAAAAATTGTCACAGAGGTTTTTGTACTCTACTGGCATGAATTACAGCTTAATACTGAATTAACTGCAGAGTACTCATAACCACCTCACACAGCAGAAACACAGCCCAAAGAATTGTTCATATTTTGAAAGTTGTACTGTTATTTAAATAAATCATCCCATGAATATATTACAATCTTGAGCATCCCAGACCAAAACAAGTTATTCATACACATTTTAACTTGTTGCAGTTTTTTTTTTTTATCTCTGATTGATAAATCATGGAAGAATAACAATGAGATATCGCTGGTTTGCATTTCTACAGGTGTTTCCTGTGCTGTCATGTCATCTTTGAGACTTTGTAATATACTACAGAGAGAGAGAGAGTGACAGATCTAAACCCCAGTTGACAAGCACATCTCTACCACCCTGACACATTCTGATATCTCAATAAACACCTGGCTCACATTGTCACAGCAACATATTACACCTGTGTGCCTTTGCTGTTACCCAGTGGATCGCCAGAAGAGCACTGCACCTGCCAAACACATCGCTCACTGCACTAACCCCAAATTTCAGTCATTAGAGATTTTAATGATTACAACCTCAGCATGTAGATAAACTGACATTCCCTGAAGTTTCTGTGGGTTATATCCGGCAGGATACTAACCTGAAACAAACAATCAAATCCACAATGAAATGGATCAATGGTAATCGCATCGATCTGGTAATGGCCAGCCCAATTTTATAATTAAATCAGAAAATCCATTGCTGATTTTAACAACAATAACAGAACTACAAAACAGGACCACAGGAATCCCAAATTTATGGCAACAATTTGTATAGAGATTAAGCTAATAACCCACAAAAACATTTGTTCATTACAATTTTAGATTCTTCAGTCATTATTTTCTTTAAATAATCATAACAAGGAGGAGACATTAATAATAGAGCAGTCTGAGTTATGTTGCTTCCTTAATATATGTCATTCATAAGGTTTTAATAAGGAAACAGAAGAAACTCTCCCAAGCTAAAACACAAACAATCAATGGCTAAGCATTTGAAACACTGTAGCTTGTACTGCAGAAGAAAGATGCTATTAGTTATGTCTGTTGGCATTCAATAATGTGAAATTATGGGGTATGAATATTATGCCAGCTTGGAGAAGGCAAAGCAGAGCCCTATATCAAAAGTGTTTTTTATAGCACACAGTGCATAAAAATTGTTTATATTTAATCAGAGTATGTTGCTATCAGGGGAGTATCATAACTGATCGATACCATTGCACTTTTACTGCACTACATCAATTTAGTGCTTGCTAACAAGTCATTATCCATGTTAATACAGCTTAAATGTAAAGCAAAGAAGCCATTTAACCCAAGGAAGTTTATTAATTCCATGAAGTGGTGTATATTTTATAAAAATGATGCTTGATAATTTAAACCCTAATATTATTTTAAGCCAGTTCACTCATTCAGTGAAGTGTCAGTCTTTAAAAGCAATCCTACCATTTACAGAATGCCTAACCAAATTAATAGTAACATTACTTACTTACTAAGTATATAATTAAAATAGTATGGGGAAATATGTATGCATTTGATGTAAATGTCATTCGATTTTAGGGATATATGTCTATTTTCATGTGATGAGTTGTGTTTGGGTAAAACAGAGATTCAGCCTTAATGAAGTAAAACACAAAAGTCATTTGGTTGCTCTTTGTAATTATGTAAATGAAGGTGCATGGTTGATGAAGCTGAGAGGAGAACTCAGTCTCTGTGACTGCAATCCAAGCAGTTGTTTCATCCTTCAAATAAAATTATGCCTCAGATGATGGGTGCAACATCAGAGATTTACAGTTTTACTAAAAAACATTTAAGAAAAATAAAAACTGTACAAATGTAATATAAACAAGAGAGTAAATATCAATCATAGTGTTTACAAAATCTGGTATTACGTGAACAGCATGTTACCCTAGCCATTCCAGATTCCCAGTTTCTTTTATTGAATTAATAATGCTTGTCGAACTTTAATTAGTGTTGCTATTTATTGTCATTTTAGGACTTAATCTGTGAGTGCAACACACTAAATATGAACTCTACAACATTATGACATCAGGATTGACTAAAGACTAAAGGCTTGAGGCTTCCATATTGCCATCTCCATGTTTTAAAATAAACTGAAATGGATGTGGGTCTGCAATAAAGAGCTGCTTTAAGGGAATTTTTCTTAACAAGGGAAGGTTTCTTAACAGTATTGAATGTTTTGCCTCTATTATCTCTTCTCTGTCCTTTAGCCTGCAACCTTAGGTGCAAGCCTAAGTCCATGATGCACTCGAATGCACTTGAGTATCAAAACCCAGAGTGTCCTAATTACAGTATTCATGAAAACATCAAACTGGGACAAGTGTAAATCTATAGCTTCAGGCAAAAATCAACATCTATGCATTACGCTGCATCACCTCAGCTGTCTGAAGGATATAAGAGGCATAATGAAACTCTACTGGAGCCTGTGTAAATACTCTGAAGTCTAAAGTGTGAATGTGTGTATGTGAGTGCGCTTTGCATCTTAGTTGAGTGAATGTGTGAAGTTTTTTTAACCAGCTCCAGTAAGGGAATGAAGTGCATCGACTGTGTGTGATTATTAACTAGACTAGGATAAGGCCTCTCCTTATTATGCAGATTACTGGGGCTGGGCGCTGCAGCATATTGTGCAGATGCAGCATAGCAGCTGCTGCTGCAGATGGCTGCTGTACGGCTCCATCATTGCAGAGCTATTGTCTCCACTTCGATTGTTCTGGGGACCGACAAGGAGCTGTACAGAACAACCCAACTGCAGTGAATTAAGAATGAGTAACGGGGAAACAGACAGCAAATTTATACACACGAGGCCATGGGAAGAGTGACAAACACAATACCCACTCATTCGGCAACGAGCACACATGTCCCACCATCATACACACGGTGTCGCCACTCAACAGAGACGCCATACAAAGCAACAATGTGGATAAAACATATGCTGCCGGGTTGTGGTTTTTCCAGTGCTGTTAACCTGATGGAGAAAAAAAGATTAAAATTATCGGACTAAAGGGAAGCAGTAAGATAGGACATTTAGACGATTGAATAACTAAACTTTGTGCGACCTGAAATTAAAATGAAAAATATTTTGCCCCCTGTGTTATACAAGTATTCATTCATTCATTATCTTCCACTTTATCCTATTTTAGGGTCGCGGGGGTGTTCCTCATGCCCATCCAGGGAGGAACGTTTCAGGCGCTGGGCAGATACACTCAGGACAGGGTGCCAATCTATCGCTGGGCACACACTCACTCACACAGACATACTGTACACACTCTACATGGGGGAATTTGGAGAACTCAATTGACTTGTTTTTGGACTGTGGGAGGAAACCAGAGAACCCGGAGGAAACCCACGCAGACACGGGGAGAACATGGAAACTCCACCCAGATCGGGAATCCCTATCGCTGTGAGGCAAACGTGCTAACCACTAAACCACTGTGCCGCCCCGATACAAGTATTGATTTACAAAATAAAGGAAAATTTGAATTTGTACAGCAGATCATATTTGGTCTGGTAAGGTGGATTTGCTGTTACATATTATTTATTATTTAAACATGACCATTTTAAAATAACAAACCATGAAGGATTTTGTGGATGCCACAGTGATACAGTGGGTTGCACTGTCCCCTCTGGCACACAGAGTACATTTTGTGTATAGTTTGCCTGTACTCTGTAAGTCTAAGGTCTATTGTCTTTACTCGTGTTAAATACATTTAATTAGCTAAGGAGGCACTAAATTGTAAGTAAGTGTTATGTGTCTGTGTATTTGCCTTGTGATGGGTTGGTGATCTGTTAGGAGACGTGGGGTTCAGCCCCTTCCACTACATAATCAGGATAAGCAGCTTAGCAGTTAATTGAAATAAACCTTTTTGTAATCAAAGTGGGGGAGAACTCTCAACATTTAATATTTATTGTGGTAGGACTATGGGAGATGCACTATAGTTCAAATAATTTCACAATTTTGGGTAGACGATCAATCGATCTCCAACAGTAATCCAACATATGAGGCCAGTATTGACCCTAATATTAACATTTATTTACTAAATATTAGCATTATTTGTTAAACAGAACATACTGCTTAACAAATAAATTATTATACAATTTATTACTTTCTATTTTCTACTTACACTATAATAGAATAGTCTCCACAAAGTCTCTACTAAAAACCTATAAGGATTAAAATATATGGGAAATACTTATGTTAATACAACTTAATACAATTTCGTAAAAGCTTTTGACAACAAACAACTGCTGCTCAACATAAAAGATACACAACAAGACATTCTGACTGCTTCTCTGAAATCAATTAAAACTGAATATAAACATGCACTTGGTACCATAAACTTCTGACTTGTGCAGTTTTAAATCCTTGTTGATGAAAACCTTTACATATAAAAGTTTGATTAAGAAAAATCATATGAACTTCTGATATTTCTGGTATTTGATGCTGCATTGACATAGTGGTATCATAAGGTTCTGACATAAGAGGTATATTATGATGGATACATGATCAGATCATAGCATCTCTGAAAGCGCACTCTAGTATGCTGTTTACAATTTCCAATGAAATTGTCAGTTTTTATGCTAAAACTTGAGAGAATTGGGCACTTTTATCACCCACACACTCAACCTAATGAAGTTTTGATTGGCTAAAGCAGAGATTAAATAACACCCCCAAAATACTGAATATTTTTTTAAAAATGGATAAATAATCACATTAACCATTGTAAAGTCACGACATGCTCATTTAATGCTTTAACTAAATATATATATATATTTTTTATTTATTATTTTTTTTTAAATATGTATGTTTTGTATTGCTAAGATATTAAGTATTTGCATGTAACAAATGTCAGATAAGCTTGACTTACAGCAGAACTATATACCCTATATACTTCTCATCTAAAATAAGTATAACTTTTAAAGCAGTGCCTGGGATACACCTTTGTAAATTCTTTTAATGTCAGGATTTTTTTCAGCAGAACATGGTATTAGCTATGCAGATATTCATTGTCATATTTGCCCTCAAAGGAAAGTGCTGCATGTCCATTTAGTGGGGCAGGTCTCCCCTGCTGAGCCAAAATTACCTCTGAACACTTCAGACTCAAAGCACAGGGACCTTGTTGCCCTGCTCCAACATGACACACACCACCTTCACACACTACACGCAGAGGGTGTTCACGAGAAGGTCATACACGCACATGGGTGTACATCTCCATGCCAGCAGAACATAGTGTTAAAGGCGGTAGATCGTAGTGATCTGATCATACAGGCTGAGCTCTTAGACATGTAG
>JAFMOD010000750.1:5997-22213 GCA_019802435.1 Corydoras maculifer
ACACACACACACACACACACACACACACACAAACCTTATTCCACTGACGACCCCCAACCCTGTTCCACATTCCCAAACCAAATAACTCAAGGTTATTGGTGGAGATTCTCTCAGCGGGCTGCTGCACCACCCCCATGCTTTTTCGATACCTCATCTGAAATCAGATAAATCAACAGACCTGGAGGAAGGGCAGAGCTACAACCCCCCCTTTAACACCCTCAGGGTTCAGCAAACGTTACAACGTGTAGTCAGTCATAACTAATGTTACCAATAATATGTGATTTTATAACGATATTAATGATTACAGTTAATAATGATAATATTTTTGGGATGAAATTTATATTCATTTATTGTCCGCTTAATACTAGGGTTGCGGGTGGACATCTCTGGGCACACACTGATAGGAGAACATGCTAAGCACCAAGTCACCACGCCATCCTATATATATATATCCATCCATTATCTTCCGCTTCATCCTCTATTAGGGTCGCGGTGGGGTTCCCCATGCCCATCCAGAGGAGAACGTTTCGGGCGCTGGGCAGATAGGACACCAATCTATCACTGGGCACACACTCACTCACACAGACACACTCTATATGGGGCAATTTGGAGAACTCAATTGACTTGATCCATGTTTTTGGACTGTGGGAGGAAACCGACATGGACACGGGAAGAACATGGAAACTCAACCCAGATTGGGATTCGAATCTGGAATCCCTAGTGCTGAGAGGAGAACATGTTAAGCATAAATATATATATATATCCCTCCATCCATTATCTTTCTCTTTATCCTCTACTAGAGTTGTGGTGGGGTTCCCCATGCCCATCCAGGCGTTCCGGGCGCTGGGCAGATACACCAATCTATCACTGGACACTCACTGGACTGGGCGCCAATCTATTACTGGACACTCACACACACACACACACACACACTATATGGGGCAATTTGGAGAACCCAATTGAAATTGACCTTAATCCATGTTTTGGATTGTGGGAGGAAACCTGAGAACCCGGAGGAAACCTACACGGACACGAGGAGAATTCGAACCGGGAATCCCTAGTGCTGAGAGGAGAACATGCTAACCACTAAACCACCGTGCCGCCCTGCCCTTATATGTATTTTTATATATAAATTCATCATTATTAACGTCGTTTCCATGCTGCTGTATATGACGCTGTGGTTCTATAAGCAGGTTAAATGAATGCACACATGCTTTTAAAAGCAAATCGCAGCGAGAAATAGGATCTTTTGCCCAAAGAACCAGCCTTTAAGAGTTTATACAAGAAACCAGGAGAACCAATTAAAACGAATGTGCTGCTGGGCCACCGCGCAACGTGCTTCAGAATACATTATCACACAGCGACAGCCTGAACTCTTTCAGGTGCCGAGCTGGGATGAGGCCAAGTCATGAATTTTAATGCCGAGGTTGTCTCCAAAAGTAAAGAGAGCAAAACGAGGCAGTCTGGGTGATTAGTGTCGGCGGGAAAGCTTTTCTGAATCTTCTATAAAATTGCCCCAAAAGACGCCATCTTCCCATAAAGACTCGCTTTCTGATCGACTCCTGGCCTTTTTGTTATTTAAGCGGTCAGTGGTAACCCTCAGCTGGTAAAATACCCCGTAGATGAACACTCACTCCTCACTTACCCCATTACGGCTGTAACAAAGGTGCAATTTGAGCTCAGCCTCAAATCAATAGCGAGAAATCTGATAAAACGGTTATGTTGTCGGGGGCAACACTTTCATCACATGTCCTCCTCTCACAGGGTCGTCGATACTGCATTATGAATGTGCCCGTCAGCCAAAACCACAGCGCAAAATGAACACTTATGCTCTGAGCAGCAGGTTCTGACCGCCGCACTCCAGAAACCCGGACACGTCAATATGAAACACGACCGCCGCTGATCAGGAGAACATCCATCCATCTACTCATCCAATATCTTCCGCTTATCCTCTATTAGGGTCGTGGGGGGGATTCCCCATACACATCCAGCGGAGAACGTTTCGGGCGCTGGGCAGATACACCCAGGACAGGGGGGCAATCTATCACTGGGCATACACTCACTCACACAGACACACTCTATATGGGGCAATTTGGAGAACGTAATTGACTTGATCCATGTTTTTGGACTGTGGGAGGAAACCGGAGAACCCGGAGGCAACCCATGTGGACACGGGGAGAACATGGAAACTCCACCCAGATGGGGATTCAAACCGGGAATCACTAGCGCTGAGAGGAGAACATGCTAAACCACTAAACCACCGTTAGTTTTATTGGATAAAATGAAATAACATGTGAAATGTGTGTCAGCAGTGGATATCACATTCAGTTCTAATAAATGATGGTTTTGGCTGAAACATTTTGAATAAATGAAGCTGAGCTTCGGCAGAAAAGCATGAATCTGTTTTACGAGTCACAGATGAGACAGTTTTAAGGTTTTGATTTAAATGCCGTAACTTTGAGACAGTTTGAGCCTTCAGAAAAAATTCAGACGGTTTCTGAAAGCTGAGAAGCTGCTCATTACAGCCAACATACAGTTATTACGGTAACTTTACTCCCGATACTGCTGAAAAAAACCTGACTTCCTCAAACACACACACACACACACACACACACACACACAGAGAGAGAGAGCTTAGAAACACTGGGTGTGGTAGCTCAGTGGTTAAGGTGTTGGTTTGTCAATCTGAAGGTTGAGGGTTCAAATCCCAGGTCCACTGAATTTACCAGTGTGGGTCCTTGAGCAAGACCCTTAACCCTCATTGCTCCAGGGATGTTGTGATGAACCCTGTGCTCACCTTGTAAGTCGCTTTGGATAAAAGCGTCCAATAAATGACCAAATGGAAATGTAATGTAAACACAAACAGCTGGCAGTGACTCCATCGTTCAGTCCAGCTGCTGGAGGAGAGGCAGCAGAGAAAGCTGCTCTCATTTGATCCGGGGCTATAACCCCGAAAGCCCAGGTCTAACGACGCCCCTGATGTAAACTGGCGTGGTAGCTCAGTAATTAGGGTGTTGGGCTGTCAATCTGAAGGTTGTGGGTTCAAATCCCAGGTCCACTGAAGTTACCAATGTGGGTCCTTGAGCAAGACCCTTAACCCTCATTGCTCCAGGAATGTTGTGATGAACCCTGTGCTCACCTTGTGAGTCGCTTTGGATAAAAGCGTCCAATAAATGACCAAATGTAAAGTAATGTAATGAAAGCACAAACAGCTGGCGGTGACTCCATCGTTCAGTCCCGCTGCTGGAGGAGATGCTGCAGAGAAAGCTGCTCTCATTTGATCCGGGGCTACTGACAAAACACCCGGGGCTATAGCCCCCAAAGCCCAGGTCTAACGACGCCTCTGGCTTATAACACTGTAAAGCTGTGGGGCGTGGTAGCTCAGTGATTAGGGCGTTGCACTATCAATCTGAAGGTTGGGGGTTCAAATCCCAGGTCCACTGAAGTTACCAGTGTGGGTCCTTGAGCAAGACCCTTAACCCTCATTGCTCCAGGGATGTTGTGATTAACCCTGTGCTCACCTTGTAAGTCGCTTTGGATAAAAGCGTCTGCTGAATGACCAAATGGAAATGTAAATTACAGTAAATGTAAAACTGCTTGGTGTCAAATGTGCTATTGTAAAAAATAAAGCTCTATAAATAAATGACTTCAACTTTTAAACCTACGAATGGAATCAGTTGTTCTGTGAGCCGGCAGCGTTGAAACCGCGGGTGTGTCGGTGTTTTGCGACTTGCTGAATCTATATGCACTCGCATGTTCATTTAGTGACGGAACTTCCTCTGTGGTTTAAAGAGCAGGAACGCTGACTCAGCAATGCAAAGACACCGCTCTGTTGCTCGGGGTGAAGCTAACATACTGCATTATGATATGATATGAACATCTCATTACTGTCTACAAACAAACATAACATATAGCAGCACGGTGGCTTAGTGGTTAGCATGTTCTCCTCTCAGCGCTAGGGATTCAGGTTCGAATCCCCATCTGGGTGGAGTTTCCATGTTCTCCCCGCGTCCGCGTGGGTTTCCTCCGGGTTCTCCGGTTTCCTCCCACAGTCCGAAAACATGAATCAAGTCAATTGAATTCTCCAAATTGCCCCATATAGAGTGTGTCTGTGTGAGTGAGTGTGTGTCCAGTGATAGATTGGCGCCCTGTCCTGGGTCTATCTGACCAGCGCCCGAGACATTCTCTCCTGGATGGACATGGGGAACCCCACCGCGACCCTAATAGAGGATAAAGTGGTAGATAATGGATGGATGGATCTACATGATGGATTTCAGTGGAACTGAAATATCACACAGTGAGGGTAGAACTGAGGGGGTGGACCTGGACAAAGCGTCTGCTGAGTGTACAACAGTGCTCCCTGTGTTCACAGCTTTAATTGAATTTGCACATTTCTGCACATGCAGACTGGAATCATGGGAACAGCTGCTGCCATGCGACATGTTAAGCACACTGGTGTAACTCACTTCATCAGCAGTGACATGCAGCCTAAACACAGCGAATAATACATACAGTTACGCTCGGAGTTCCCCCCCGACAGCTGGAGGACGCAGACCGTGCTTCCTGCTGTGCGCCGGTCGCAGCACAAAGTCGTTATGATGCACCGAAGAGCCGGAGTTCTGAAGACACGTCCCCATAAAGTGTTTACAGTGAGCATTACACAGCTCTCTGAAACACAGAGCAACCGCAGGGAGGGTTTAACTGTCCTCACATGATTACGTCCACGTTCAGGAGACTAATAAAGAGTTTAAATGAACATTACAGGACAGGAAGAACACGTCTGAGTCCAGCTGACCTTCCAGTCTGATGCACAAGAGAGCAAGACGAGAAATAAACGGCTGAATGGAATTAATATGACAACAACATAGGATATTATATAATATATATATAAATTGCCCCATATAGAGTGTGTCTGTGTGGGTGAGTGTGTGCCCAGCGATGGATTGGCACCCTGTCCTGGGTGTATCTGCCCAGCGCCCGAGACGTTCTTCCCTGGATGGGCATGGGGAACCCCCCCCCACGACCCTAATAGAGGATAAAGTGGAAGATAATGAATGAATATATATTTAATTTTGTATATTTTTTATTTATTCATATATATATATATATATATATATATATATATATATATATATATATATATTGTACATATATACACACTGAATTTATATATATATATATATATATTAATATATATATAAAATCAGTTCCTCAGAAAGTGGAACTGAGAACATGGAGAATAAGTAGAGCAAATTGGGGGAGTGGCCAAACTATTGACGGGTATCGCAAACACACACAATAACAGTCAACAGTTTGGCCACGCCCCCTTTCTGCTCCTCTTATGCTCCATGTTCTCAGTTCCACTTCCTGTAAAGATGGACTTTGTAGTTCTACAATTCCAGACTGTAGTTCATCTGTGTGTGTTCTACAGTACATACTGTGTACGTTCCCTTTACTCTGTTCTAATGCTCAGAACCCTAATAGTAGCACCACAGAGCAGGGGTTATTTGGTGGGGGTATTATTTCTATCCCAGCAGTGTCACTGAGGTGGAGAAATGAAACTCCAGCAGCACTGCTGCACTAAACCCCCCCTCACCACATCAGTGTCACTGCAGAACTGACAAGAAACAATCCACCACCCAAATGATACCTGTTCTGTGATGCTGCTGACCAACAGAGAACAGAGACCCAACAGGGACCAACAACAACAAAGAACACAGATGGACTACAGTCTGGAATTGTAGAACTACAAAGTCCATCTATATCTTCTTGCTTCAATACTCACACTTACTCGCTCACACAGACACACAATACAGGGGCAATTTAGAACGGCCAATTCACCTTGAATCCATGTTTTTTTTAAGACTGTGGAAGGAAACCAGAGAACTCAAAGAAAACCCACGCGGACACAGGGAGAACATGGAAACTCCACCAAGATCGGGATTGGAAACCAGCGCTGAGAGGAGAACATGCTAACCACTGCACCACCAGCGCACACTCCATCATGTGATTTCAGGCACTTGGGATTCCCGGTTTAAATACCCATCTGGGTGGAGTTTCCATGTTTTCCCCGTGTCCATGTGGGTTTCCTACGGGTTCTCCAGTTTCCTCCCACAGTCCAAAAACATGGATCAAGGTCAATTGAGTTCTCCAAATTGCCCCATATAGAGTGTGTTGAGTGAGTGTGTGTCCAGTGATAGATTGGCACCCTGTCCTGAGTGTATCTGCCCAGCGTCCGAGATGTTCTCCCCTGGATGGGCATGTGGAACGCCCACCCCCCTCCGCGACCCTAATAGAGGATGAAGCGGAAGATAATGGATGGAGGGATGATTTCAGGCATAACATCCATCCATCCATTATCTTCTGCTTTGTCCTCTATTAGGGTCGTGGGGTGGGGGGTTCCCCATGCCCATCCAGGGGAGAACTTTTCGGGCACTGGGCAGATACACCCAGGACAGGACGTCAATCTATCACTGGACACACACTCACCCACACAGACACACTCTATATGGGGCAATTTGGAGAACTCAATTGACTTGATCCATGTTTTTGGACTGTGGGCGGAAACCTGAGAACCTGGAGGAAACCCACGCAGACACGGAGAGAACATGGAAACTCCTCCCAGATGGGGATTCGAACCGGGAATCCCTAGCGCTGAGAGGAGAACATGCTAAACACTAAGCCACCGTGCCGCCCTGATTTCAGGCATAACATGAATTACTAAATGAAGGTGGTGGTTGATTTATTAACAGAGAGAGATCAGGCTGCTGATCCCACTTCCTCTGTTTGCTTTTAATCTGCAGAACCGATCGGTCGGTCGTCAGATCCTCAGATTAGACCTGATCAGCGGCGGATCGCTGCTCACGCACCTGCAGGCCGTGATTAAACCCCTTTAATGGAGCGTTAGAAAGAGGAAAGTTCAGAACAATCAGAGGAAACGCAGTTGGACTGAAGAAACCAGAACTTGACATTTTCAGTGTTCTTGTTGAAGTGTGCTCCAGGTTCAACTGACGGCGCAGAGCACTTCCCCTTTAACGGAACATGCTACGGCCGTTTTGCATTCAGTTTCCCACAGAAACTCGGACGAACGTCACGTCAGCATCAAGGTCCACCGCAAATCCCGTCCTTCAATCAGAGAAGGCCACAGTGTTGGGTTGCACAACTAGAACATGTTCTTCTACACGACGTTTTAAACGGGCAGCATGGTGGGGTAGTAGTTAACACAACTGCCTCTCAGAGCAGAGGATTCCAGGTCAATTGGCTGCTTTAAATTGCCCCTACAGCATGGTGGCTTAGTGGTTGGCATGTTCTACTCTAAGCGCTGGTTAGAATCCCAATCTGGGTGGAGTTTCCATGTTCTCGTGTCCACGTGGGTTTCCTCCAGGTTCTCCGGTGTTTTCCCGCAGTCCAAAAACATGGAAGTGAGTTCTCCAAATTGCCCCATATAGTGTGTGTTTTGGGTGTGAGTGTGTCCTCAGTGATAGATTGGCCCAGATCTGCCCAGCGCCCAAAACATTTTCCCCTGAATAGGCATGGGGGAACCCCCCTCTACCCTAATAGAGGATAAAGCGGAAAACATTGGATGGATGGAATTTGCCCCTAGATAGTGTGTGTGTGTGTGTGTGTGTGTGTGTGGCCACCTCGTCTTGGGAGCATCAGCCCAGCGCCCGAAATGTTCTCCCATGGATGGGTATGGGGAACTCTAAAGGAGAAAAAAAAGCAAGATCCTGCTAGGGATCCAGGTTCGAATCCCAATCTGAATTTCCATGTTCTCCCTGTGTCCATATGGGTTTCCACCATGTTCTTCGGTCCAAAAAAATGGATTCAAGGTGAATAGGCTGATCTAAATTGCCTTGATATAGCGTGTGTGAGTGAGGTAGATTGGCACCCTGTCCTGTGTGCATCTACCCAGGGTTAGGTTCCCCATGCCTATCCAGGGGAGAACGTTTTGGGTGCTGGGCAGATACACCCAGGACAGGGCGCCAATCTATCACTGGGCACACACTCACTCACACAGACACACTCTATATGGGGCAATTTGGAGAAGTTTATTAACCTTGATCTATGTTTTTGAACTGTGGGAGGAAACCGGAGAACCCGGAGGAAACCCACGCGGACACGGGGAGAACACTCCACTCCCACTTTATCCTCTATTAGGGTCGTGGTGGGGTTCCTCATGCCCATCCAGGGAGCGTTGGGCAGATACACCCAGGACAGGACACCAATCCATCGCTGGACGCACACTCACTCACACACACACACTCTATATGGGGCAATTTGGAGAATTCAATTGACTTGATCCATGTTTTTGGACTGTGGGAGGAAACCGGAGATTGGGATACAAACCAGGAATCCCTATCACTGAGAGGAGAACATGCTAAACCACTAATCCACAGTGCCGCCCCTAATCAAATATTAGTATTTGATACTCATAAATCCCGTCAATCTATCGATCTGTCTGTGGATCTGTTTTCAGTTGTTCCTCAGAGATGCTGATGTTCTGTAAAGTTCTTCACCTGCAGAATGATTAGTCGATAAAAAAAAGAGCCGAAACGCCGAAAAAAAGGAAGCGGCTCTCCAGCTGAGCAGGACGTTCTGGTTGAGGAAAGAAGAAAGGGCAGATGCGAAAGTGCCATGAACTACAGCTTTTACTTCTGCAACTGACGAGAAGACTTCTGAGAACTATATTCAGACAGCAATAAACAAGCCACCGAGGCAAACGGAAGGATCTGAAACGTCGCCTCCGTCAGCGTGGGGCAACAACACAGAGGAATACAGACACGTGAGGGGTTCTACAAGCAGCACTCAACTCAGATCTGATGGACACATCACTGCAGCCGGCACGGTGGCTTAGCGGTTGGCATGTTCTTCTCTCAGCGCTAGGGATTCAGGTTCGAATCCCAATCTGGGAGGAGTTTCCATGTTCTCCCCGTGTCCACATGGGTTTCCTCCGGGTTCTCCGGTTTCCTCCCACAGTTCAAAAACATGGATTCAAGGTCAATTGAATTCTCCAAATTGCCCCATATAGAGTGTGTGTGTGTGATGTGAGTGTGTGCCCAGTGATAGATGTGTGATAGTGATAGGCGTCCTGTCCTGGGTGTATCTGCCCAGCGCCCGAAACGTTCTCCTCTGGATGGGCCCCCCCCGCGACCCTAATAGAGGATAAAGTGGAAGATAATGGATGGATGGAATACACACCTCTGAACGGTAGAGGTTCATCTTTGTGATTTCGCTACTAGATGGCAGTATATGATCATTAGAGAAATTGGAATCCTGTTACTTAGTGCTCAGCGTTCACTATAAAAACTGGACTAGATTATGTCACGGAAGAATATTATTAACAATTTTGCAATTTTGAAACATTCTCCACTGGATGGGCATGGGGAACCCCTCCCCCCGACCCTAATAGGTTAGAGGATAATGCAGAAGATAATGGATGGATGCTGATTATTTACCAGTAGGAGATTAACAAAGAGTGTATAAAACAGACAGACTACAGAATGTAATATTAGAACTACAAAGTCCATCTATATGATAAGAGGATCTGTAGAACAGAGAGAACATGCGCTAGATCAGACCCTTCTTGACTGAACATGCTACCCAACTGCTTGTTCAAGCCCTAGTCCTATCCCGGCTTGATCCACAATCCGACCTCTTCAACTAATTCAAAACTCTGCAGCCCGGCTTGTGTTTAACCAGCCCAAGCGAACTCATGTCACTCCATTACTCGTTTCCCTCCATTGGCTCCCTGTAGCTGCTCGCATTCAGTACAAGTCACTGACTCTGGCCTACAGAACCATTTCTGAATCTTCCGCCTCCTACCTTCACTCTATCTTTTCAAAATACACTCCGACTCGTTCACTTCGCTCCAGTGATGATTGCCGCCTGGCGATTCCACCTCACCGAGGAGCTCATTCTCACTCTGTGGCGTTCACCTCTGCAAAATGGTAGAACGATCTTCCCAACTCTGTTTGTAAGGCAGAATCAGTAAGCAGTTTTAAGAAACTACTGAAGACGCACCTTTTTAAGAAATATCTGTTGTTAAAAAAATAATAAAGAAAAGAAAAGGGGGGGCAGCATTAAATAACAATCAGGTTTGATGAATTTACAGTATAGTTGGTTTTGTGCAGGCAGCACGGTGGCTTAGTGGTTAGCACGTTCGCCTCTCAGCGCTAGGGATTCCCGGTTCGAATCCCCATCTGGGTGGAGTTTCCATGTTCTCCCCGTGTCTGCGTGGGTTTCCTCCGGGTTCTCCGGTTTCCTTCCACAGTCCAAAAACATGGATCAAGTTAATTGAATTCTCAAAATTGCCCCCTATAGAGTGTGTGTGTGAGTGAGTGTGTGCCCAGCGATGGATTGGCGCCCTGTCCTGGGTCTATCTGCCCAGCGCCCAAGACGTTCTCCCCTGGATGGGCATGGGGAACCCCACCGCGACCCTAATAGAGGATAAGCGGGAGATAATGAATGATTGAATGGTTTTGTGCATAACTTCTGACTTGTGTTCTCATTTGTAAGTCGCTTTGGATAAAAGCGTCTGCTAAATGTAAATGTAAATGTAGACTGAGCCGGATGGTTCTTACAGAACACAGACTGTATGTCCTGTGACGGTGGTAGCAGTTGGTTCCCCGACATGAGAACACACTTTGCAGACAGTTGTTAACAGATGTCGAGTCCAGCAGAGCGGGTGAGAACACGCCCGGTCACTACACAGCCATCGCCAAAAAGATAGATCAAGTTCTTTCATTGAGGTTCCGGCAGCAGCTCGAGATCTTGACGCTCTTCCAGCATTGAGACATCTGGAATATTGGTTCCTATCCCGGCAGTAACAGAACTGAACAATTTAGGTTTCATTCAAACGGACTCAGAACTGAGAAAACAACACGAGTCAGAGAGCTACAGGAGAACCTGCTAATCTGAGTGGAGTTTCCATGTTCCCACCATGTCACATGGGTTTCCTCCGGGTTCTCCACTTTCCCCCCACAGTCCAAAAACATGGATTCAAGGTGAAATCGGCTGTTTTTAATTGCCCCTATATAGTGTGAGTGAGTGAGTATGTGCCCAGTGATAGCCTGATGCAATGTTCTATGTGTATCTTAAACATTCTTCCTGATTGGGCATGGACACCCCCCCCCCTCATGACCATAATTTGGGATTAAGCAGAAGATTATTAGATGAAGGAATGAATAATTAATTTCATGAAATATTATTTTCTTCTACCCAGTGATAGATGGCGCCAGCGCCCGAAAAGTTCTCCCCTGGATGGGCATGGGGAACCCCCCCCGCGACCCTAGTAGAGGATAAAGTGGAAGATAATGGATGGATGATTTTCTTTCAGAGCGGCACAGTGGTGTAGTTAGCATGTTCTCCTCTCAACACTAGGGATTCCCGGTTCGAATCCCAATATGGGTGGAGTTTCCACGTTCTCCCCATGTCCGTGTGGGTTTCCTCCGGGTTCTCCGGTTTCCTCCCACAGTCTAAAAACATGGATGAAGTCAATTGAGTTCTCCAAATTGCCCCATATAGAGTGTGTGTGTGTTCAGCGATTGATTGGCGCCCTGTCCTGGGTGTATCTGCCCAGCGCCCGAAACGTTCTTCCCTTGGAGGATTTGTTGGCAATGGGGACCAATCCGGTCAAGTCCCAATCTGGGTGGAGTTTCCATGTTCTCCCCGTGTCCGCGTGGGTTTCCTCCGGGTTCTCCGGTTTCCTCCCACAGTCCAAAAATGTCCTGTAGTCTGTGGTATTGCTGCCATTCTGTAGGCTCTTTGCTCAGAAGAACCCTTTTGAGTTTTCACTGTCAATTATTTCTGCTCATTGATGCCAGAAGGGTCCTCGGGATGGAACTCGGCCGTCACACAGATGAGTGGTGATTGCGTCTGTGCACCGAGTCCCACAGCAGCATAATGACTGTTATTAAAGCTATGATATTCAGCTCCAACACTGCCCAACACTGACAAACAGGCTTCTAAAGAACACATTCCCCTGTGGTGTGCGGCTCCTGTGGTGGGAATGTGAAAATGTTTACATGGCTGCTGGAATTCAGATGAAAGAGCTCTGATGAGTTCCACAGCAGAACGCAGAGGAACAGAAACAGATTCCTGAGTAAATTCATAAAGAACACAGACTGACGTGCAAAAGAACACATCTCAGACATACATAGGGTTCTGGTCCTTAAATCTGATTGGCTGAGCTGTTTGTCCAGTTGGGGCAATGCATCGTCTAAGTCAACGTAATCCATCCATCCATTATCTTCTGCTTTATCCTTTATTAGGGTCGCGGGGGGGTTCCCCATGCCCATCCAGGGGGGACTGTTTCGGGCGCTGGGCGCACACTCACATACAGTATGTAGGGGCAATTTAAAGCAGCCACATTGAATCCCTGTTTTTGGACTGTGGGAGGAAACCTGAGAACCTGGAGGAAACCCATGTGATATAGTGAGAACGTGGAAACTCCACCCAGATCAGGATTCAAACCTAGATCCCCAGCACTGAGAGGAGAACATGCTAACCATGGGAGGGGGGGGTTCCCCATGCCCATCCAAGGGGAACGTCTCGGGCGCTGGGCAGATACACCCAGTACAGGACGCCAATTAATCACTGGACACACACTCACTTACACAGACACACTCTATATGGGGCAATTTGGAGAATTCAATTGAGCTTGATCCATGTTTTAGAACTATGGGAGGAAACTAGAGAACCCGGAGGAAACCCACGTGGACACGGGGAGAACATGGAAACGCCACCCAAATGGGGATTTGACCTGGAAATCCCTAGCGCTAAGAGGAGAACATGCCAATCACTAAGCCACCGTGTCGCCCCTCGACGTAATCGATTATGGAGAAAAAATAAATAAATAAATGTATAAATAAAAAAAATTGTATAAATAAAACATTCATTCATTCATTCATTATCTTCTGTTTTATCCTATATTAGGGTCGTGGGGGGGGGGGGTCTCCATGCCCATCCAGGGGAGAACGTTTCGGGCGCTGGGCAAATACACTCAGGACAGGGCGCCAATCTATCACTGGACACACACTCACTCACACAGACACACTCTATATGGGGCAATTTGGAGAATTCAATTGACTTGATCCATGTTTTTGGACTGTGGGAGGAAACCGGAGAACCCGGAGGAAACCCACGCAGACACGGGGAGAACATGGAAACTCCACCCAGATGGGGATTCGAACTGGGAATCCCTAGTGCTGAGAGGAGAACATGCTAACCACTATGCCACCGTGCCGCCTATAAATAAAACAAATGTATAAAATAGAGAAATAAATAAAGAAATAAAAATTGTATAAATAAAATTAATTAATTAATTAATTAATTAATTAATTAATTAAAATAAGATCAAATAAAATAATAAAAAACGATGCGTCAGCAAGATGGTGGCGCACTACTGAAAAAATTGATTTATCCGAAGCACAACAGCTAAAAATTAGCCGCGTGAATCTAAAGTGTGGAAGCACTTCACACAGATACAACGGCGTGATGCTCTGTCAGATTTACAAAGTGGAGATAACAGTACGACTGCGGAACATCAGCGCGATGTCTGCGCAGCCAAACAGTGACACGTTCAGTTCACTCTTTCTCGTATCTTAGCATATTATTTTAAGACCTTTAACACATTTAACATGTTTCTGTTGTTATTATTACATTACTAACCGTTTCCTCATTCGAACCTGAATCCCTAGCGCTGAGAGGAGAACATGCTAAACCACTAAACCACCGTGCCGCCCCTGCTTCTATATAGTCCAGAAAATTTTTATAGTCATAAAAATATGTTGTTTTTTTTTAAGAGAGAGAGAGAGAGAGAGAGAGAGAGAGAGATGGGTCGTGGGGGGAGGGGGGGGTTCCTCATGCCTATTCAAGGGGAACGTTCCAGGCGCTGGGCAGTTACACCCAGGACAGGGCGCCAATCTATCACCGGGCACACACTCACTCACACACACACACTCTATATGGGGCAATTTGGAGAATTCAGTTGCCCTTGATCCATGTTTTTGGACTGTGGGAGGAAACCGGAGAACCCGGAGCAAACCCACGCGGACACGGGGAGAACATGGAAACTCCACCCAGATTGGGATTCGAACCGGGAATCCCTAGTGCTGAGAGGAGAACATGCTAACCACTAAGCCACCGTCCGCCCTCGTTCCGTTCAACCTGCTCTTATTATTTTTCAGCGCTGCAGGTGACGTAAGCGGTAACGAAATTGCGAGTAACGTATTAATGGTGCGACACATTCATTCATTCATTCATTATCTCCCGCTTATCCTCTATTAGGGTCGCGGTGGGGTTCCCCATGCCCATCAGGGGAGAACATCTCGGGCGCTGGGCAGATAGACCCAGGACAGGGCGCCAATCCATCGCTGGGCACACACTCACTCACACAGACACACTCTAAATGGGGCAATTTTGAGAATTCAATTAACTTGATCCATGTTTTTGGACTGTGGGAGGAAACCGGAAAACCCGGAGGAAACCCACGCAGACACGGGGAGAACATGGAAACTCCACCCAGATTGGGATTCGAACCGGGAATCCCTAGCGCTGAGAGGAGAACATACTAACCACTAAGCCACCGTGCCGCCCTGGTGCGACACACCGAATCGATAATGCGATTCATGCTCGACACTTTTCATAATCGAAAAGTCCGACACGCCCAGCGCGCCGTCATGACCCGCTCACGCCACAAACTGTGAGGAACGCTGCCGTAACCCAGAATACACCAAACCCATGTTTGGATGACGCATGCACACCCCACATGAGCACCCCTGGCTCCAACGCTTCGCTCTGCTCCGTTTCCATCAGCCGCCTCATTGTTTGCGGCTCTTCATGCTGCTATTGTGTGCAGTCGGCGTTCTGACAGCCTCTGCTTCATACCCATAATTAGCATCATCACGGCGCCGGGTCCGACCCCGTTATTACAGCCGCCGAAAACAAGCCGCTACACTCTGAGAACGATATGATGAGCGACGGGAGCGGGGCGCATCAAAACATTATGGTAGCTGAAGGAGACAGACGGGTCCATCTTCCCTCATCTTGCTTACAAGTGTCTGCCAGAGTCCTCCATCCAAACGCAAATGCAGCCGGGCACCAGAAAGCCTCTCTCATCCGTCCACAGCGGGAATTAACAGACACACGGGAGCTGAGGCTTCAGGCTTCTCTGTGGACGCCTCAGCAGAATGAATCCCGCAGCACATTGTAATATAGATCCCCCCCTTAGTGGTTAGCATGTTCTCCTCGCAGCGCTAGGGATTCCTGGTTCAAATCCCCATCTGGGTGGAGTTTCCATGTTCTGGCCGTGTCCGCGTGGGTTTCCTCTGGGTTCTCCGGTTACTTCCTACCTACCTATCTTTCTATCTAACTAGCTACCTACCAAATTCTCTATGTATCTATCTATCTGTCTACCTTTCTACCTAACTATCTGTCCACCTACCTACCTACATATCTACCAAACTAACTATCAATCTGACTAGCTACCTAACTAACCAACTAACTATATCCTGAGTTTTCTACCTAACTAACCATCTTCCTACCTACCTATCTTTCTATCTAACTAGCTACCTACCTAACTATCTATGTATCTACCTATCGGTCTACCTTTCTACCTACCTACATATCTACCTACCCATCTCTCTGACTACTGAATTTTCTACCAAACTAACTAACCAACCAACCATCTTCCTACCTACCTATCCTTCTATCTAACTATCTACATATCTACCCGACTAACTGTCTGACAAGCTACCTAACTATCGACTGAATTTTCTACCTAACTAACCATCTTCCTACCTACTTATCTTTCTAACTGTCCAACTAGCTAACTAACTATCTACTGAATTTTCTACCAAACTAACTAACCAACCATCTTCCTACCTACCTATCTATTCCTGTATCTACCTATCGTTCTACCTTTCTACCTACCTACCTATCTGACTATCTACTGAGTTTTCTACCAAACTAACTAATCAACTAACCATCTTCCTACCTACTTATTTTTTTATCTGTCTAGCTAACTAACTATCTAGCGATCTTTCTAACTAACAATCTACCCGTCTATCTATTAATCTATCAGTTTGTATGTTTTTAAACCTTCTATCTTGCACTGAATCAAGATGGCTTGTGGAGTTGAAGCAACAGAACCATTGAGCTCAGCGTGGGGGGGGTGGGGGGTGTTAAGTTGTGGGGTGTTAAGGTGTGAGGTGTTAAG
>JAFMOD010000750.1:29928-74788 GCA_019802435.1 Corydoras maculifer
TATACACACACACATACACATACACACATATACACAGGGCGGCATGGTGGTGTAGTGGTTAGCATGTTCTCCTCTCAGCGCTGGGGATTCCCGGTTCGAATCCCCATCTGGGTGGAGTTTCCATGTTCTCCCCGTGTCTGTGTGGGTTTCCTCCGGGTTCTCCTGTTTCCTCCCACAGTCCAAAAACATGGATCAAGTCATTTGAATTCTCCAAATTGCCCCATATACAGTGTATCTGCCCAGCGCCTGAAATGTTTTCCCCTGGATGGACGTTTCGGGTGCTGGGCAGATAAACCCAGAACAGGGCAACCAATCAATTGCAGGGCACACACTCACATTATCCATCCATTATCTTCCGCTTTATCCTTTATTAGGGTCGCGGGGGGCACACAGTCACTCACACAGACACACTCTATATGGGGCAATTTGGACAATTCAATTGACCTCGATACATTTTTTTTGACTGTGGGAGGAAACCGGAGAACCCGGAGGAAACCTATGTGGACACGGGGAGAACATGGAAACTCCACCCAGATTGGGATTCGAACCGAGAATCCCTAGCACTGAGAGGAGAACATGCTAAACACTAAACCACCGTGCCACCCGAAATGATAACGATCATCCATCCATTATCTTCTGCTTTATCCTCTATTAGGGTCGCGGGGGGGTTCCCCATGTCCATCCAGAGGAGAACGTTTCGGACACTGGGCAGATACACTCAGGACAGGGCGCCAATCTATCACTGGACACACACTCACTTACACAGACACACTCTATATGGGGCAGGAGAACCCGTAGGAAACCCATGTGGACACGGGGAGAACATGGAAACTCCACCCAGATGGGGATTCGAACCGGGAATCCCTAGTGCTGAGAGGAGAACATGCTAACCACTAAGCCACCGTGCCGCCCTCAATCAGATTTAAGGACCGTATACAGTATGCAGTCTGTTAACCTATCAACACGTTCGCTCTTTAAAACCAGAAACGCAGGAAATGCACTGCAGAGAACGCTGCAGGAGCTTTACACCTGCGGCTACAAACTGAATACAACACCTGAATACAGTGATTAAGAGCCCTGTCTCAATACTTTTGTCCATACAGTGTATGACGTCACTCAGGTTTGTCCAACCACTGCAGCACATTTCCAGTTCCACCTTTAATTTGACCTAAGAACCTCCATCTGTCCTGTTTGGAACGCTTAAGTAACCCTTTTCACATCCGAGACAGTTGAGAACTCCTTCCGGACGTGTGATGGGCCTATCCCGGTCACACCCGAATACTAAGCAATGCATCAGCTCTTTAAACTTATGACAATATGTCCTCTCAGCTCTGAGACACGCGAGCCAGCGACGAAGACGCGGGACAAACAGGGTGTCGAGTCATTAGCATTCTCATGATCGACCTCCGGTTCCACGTACCGCTGTTCTAATTCAGCTGAATTTACATGTACATGAATAAACCCTGCTCACTTGCCCCAAGGGATGAGACAATGAATCGTTTTTACGATTAATCGTGATTTAAAACAGCATAATAAATAAATCATGAGCATCCCGTGACATCAGCATGATGGCGTTCGTGAGAAAAACACGTGCAGGTAGCCGGAACAAAAATACATTTACTTTGTTGTTACAGGAATTTATTTTTAATTCAGAAATTGTATTTTAAGGGCGGCACAGTGGTTTAGTGGTTAGCATGTTCAGCGCTAGGGAGTCCGGGTTCGAATCCCAATCTGGGTGGAGTTTTCATGTTCTCCCCGTGTCCGCGTGGGTTTCCTCTGGGTTCTCCGGTTTCTTCTCACAGTCCAAAAAAACGGATCAAGGTCGATTGAATTCTCCAAATTGCCCCATATGGTGTGTGTGTGTGTGAGTGAGTGCCCAGTGATAGATGGGCGCCCTGTCCTGGGTTTGTGTGTGTGTGTGGGGGGGGGGGGGAGACTGCAACCCTATGGAAGATAATGGATGGAAATTGTATTTTATATTTTTATAAATTGTGTTAATCATAATTCTTGCTTTGCTTAAGCGATTTGTATCAAATACTTTTTTTTTTATTGTGAATTTAACACAATTTTTTACTAAAATAAATTATATTTTTGTGTTATAAAGAACAATTGGGGTCTATTTTCAGCCGTGTGTTTTGTTTTCATTAACAAAACATTATTTCATGCTTACATTTAATAAATAACAAACCGTTTTTGTGATTTCTGGCCTTTTTTTGGATACGTTATAATACGTAATAATCTTATGATTCAAATTTTTGATGATATTCAGATTCTGGTTGTCTCATGGCTACTCGACGGTTCGGACCTAAATCCCGGCAGCAAAACAACAATCAGAGGCACATCCCTGTTGTTTGGGGGAAATGAATAGGTGCTGCCTGCGTGCTCAACGCCAGCTCTGTGCCAGCGGGCAAGATGTGACCTGCTGTGAGGCTGGATACACAACAAACGCTGACTCAGCAATCCAGTTCTGCATCACAGCCATGAATCAGTTCACATCAACAAATTACCATAATTATTATTGTTTTTTTAACAGTATCTGTCTGGGTTCAGGTGATGACCGCGCTGTGTCCTCCTCTGTCTCACTGTCTAAAACGATAACTCTCAATCCCGGTTCTAAAGGATTACAATGTCCACCTTCTATTGATCTCCTGTCTTTAGGTCTGTAATGAGCGTATAGTCTGGATCAAACGTTTTGGAAACAGGGAGTCCATGGCATTCAGGTTCTAAGATAAGATAAGATACGACCTTTATTTGTCCCTCAACGGGGAAATCTACATTCTCAGCAGATTCAAGATTCAAGAAAATTTTATCATCATTTATTTCACATGTGGGGGGGGCACGGTGGCTTAGTGCTTAGCATGTTCTCCTCTCAGCGCTAGGGATTCCCGGTTTGAATCCCAATCTGGGTGGAGTTTCCATGTTCTCCCCGTGTCCGTGTGGGTTTCCTCCGGGTTCTCCTGTTTCCTCCCACAGTCCAAAAACATGGATCAAGTCAATTGAATTCTCCAAATTGCCCCATATAGAGTGTGTCTGTGTGAGTGAGTGTGTTCCCAGCGATGGATTGGCGCCCTGTTCTGGGTGTATCTGCCCAGCGCCCGAGATGTTCTCTCCTGGATGGGCATGAGGAACCCCCAACCCCCACCCTAGCAGAGAATAAAGCTGAAGATAACGGATGGAGGTATGGATGGTCTTCAGTAATGTATTAGAGACACCAGATCAGCCGTTCTGCGATCTAAAATCACTAAAACGTGACTGCAACTCTTTCAGAAACTGCAATATGCTCCGTGTGCTCTTGTGCCAATAAGATTATCTGTGCTGAGTTCTGATGAGCACCGGAACAGGGACTCAACACAACCCACTGGCTCCTCATTCCCATTCTGTCCATCCATTTACATTAAAGTGACACGTTCCAATCAGCAGGCCAGGCAGAACAGCCCCGCTCCATTATGAGCTGAATCCTCTGGCCAAATTTTATTTTCATTCATAATCTCCCGCTTTATCCTCTATTAGGGTCGCGGGGGGGTTCCCCATGCCCATCCAGGGGAGAATGTTTCGGGCGCTGGTCAGATACACCCAGGACAGGGCACCAATCTATCACTGTACACGCTCACTCACACAGACACAGACACACACACACACACTCTATATGGGGCAATTTGGAGAATTCATGTTTTTGGACTGTGGGAGGAAACCGGAGAACCCGGAGGAAACCCACACAGACACGGGGAGAACATGGAAACTCCACCCAGATGGGGATTCGAACCGGGAATCCCTAGTGCTGAGAGGAGAACATGCCAACCACTAAGCCACCGTGCCGCCCCCCACATGTGACATAAATGATGATAAAATTTTCTTGAATCTTGAATCTGCTGAGAATGTAGATTTCCCCGTTATGGGACAAATAAAGGTGCTAAGAGGTGAACATGCCAACCACTAAGCCACCGTGCCGCCCCTAATTCTATTTTCCTTATTAATAATATGGAAACGGGGCCCTGTGGAACCCTAAAGGTTCCATCACATGCAAAACACAATGATTCTGCCACAAACTCGTTTCATTTCGGTAACATTATTATAACATTATCAGCCGCTGACCCACCCATGAGGTATACCATCGCAGAACCTTTAGTTCATTATAAGCTGAAACTCATCTCAACTCATCATCTTCTACCTTAATCCTCTACTAGGGTCACTCACGGGGTCGGGGTGGGGTACCCCATGCCAGAATCAGCTTTATTTGTCACATACGCAGATATACAAAGTACAGCCAGCAGTGAATTTCTTTTCTGACTTCTCTACATAAAGTTTAAATTTAAGGATAAGAAAAATAGATTGAAAATAAAAATAAAATAAAATTTAACTATGTATTTACACTAAATTTTAAAAATAGGAGAACTGTACAATTATCACACTGACAGATATGAACTGAAATGGTCTTATAAGTTAAAAGGTGAAGTGAGTTGTGCTTTTATGTGCAAATAATGCAGTGCAGGGTTAAAGGTTGTTTTAGTTCTGAAGGTGTCAGTCCAGCAGAGAACGTTTTGGGTGCTGAGTGAATATACCCAGGACAGGGGAACGTGCTAACTACTACCCCACTGTGTCGCCAAGTTTATATCTCATTTCATTTCTTTATTCATTCATTATCTACCACTTAATCCTTATGGTTGCAGGGGGGTTCCCCATGCCCATCCAGGGGAGAATGTTTCAGGCACTGGGCAGATACACCCAGGACAGGGCGCCAATCTATCACTGGGTATACACACACACACACACACACATATACTATATATATATATATACATACACACACACACACACTATCTTCTGCTTTATCCTCTATTAGGGTCGCAGGGGGGGGGTTCCTCATGCCCATCCAGAGGAGAAAGTTTCGGGCGCTGGGGCGATACACCCGGGACAGGGCCCCAATCCATTGCTGGGCACACACTTACACAGATACACTCTATATGGGGCAATTTGGAGAACCCAATTCACTTGATCCATGTTTTTGGACTGTGGAAGGAAACCGGAGAACCCGGAGGAAACCCACGCGGACACGGTGAGAACATGGAAACTCCACCCAGTTTGGGATTCGAACCGGGAATCCCTAGTGCTGAGAACATGCTAACCACTACGCCACCATATATATATATATATATATATATAGGGGCAATTTAGAGCAGCTAGTTCACAATGAATCCATGTCTTTGGACAGTGGGAGCAAACCAGAGAACCTGTAGGAACCCCAGGCAGACACATGGAGAACATGGAAACTCCACCCAGGTTGAGATTCGAACCTGGAACCCCAGCGCTGAGAGGCAGAGGTGAAACCACTAAATCTATTGTGTGAATGGAGTGGAAAATGTTCTGCTCAAAATACAGCCTGATTTCAGAAGTTGGCGATGGAGAGATAATAAAATAAAGAACTGAGTGCTTCCCTCATTTAAACTGTTCCAATTAGTGATTCATTCTGAAATTATAAGCTGATAGAGACGCAGAGACGAGAACGTCCTGCTAATCAAGCACTAAACCACCGACAGTTAACGTCTTCCATAAAGAAATAGAAGCAGAGATGTGTAACGCAGCTGACTCTGAGTTAGAAATCACAGAACTTTGTTGTTACGTAACTCTTGTTGTGTATGATGTAAGCTTTGGGTTAAAGAAGCAGCCTTGTGACCTGAAGGTCCCCGGTTCGAATCCCGGTCCCACCAAATACTGGCTGAATGGCTGAAGTGCCCTTGGGCAAGGCACCTAACCCCAATTACTCCTCGGGTGCCGTATATAGGGCTGCCCACCGCTACGGACACGTGTGCTCACTTCACCCAGTGTGTGTGTGTGTGTGTGTGTGTGTGTGTGTATGTGTGTGTGTGTATGGAGGACACACTCCTCTGTGGGTAAGTACAGTAGATCACTTTACATTGCCCTTTATATGGCATGATGGCATAACGGTTAGCACATCCGCCTCACAGCGCTGGGGATCCAGCCGTGTCTGTGTGGGTTTCCTCCGGGTTCTCCAGTTTCCTCCCACAGTCCAAAAAGCTGGATTCATTGGATAAGCTGTGCTAAATTGCCCCTATATGGTTTGAATCCCAATTTGGGTGGAGGTTCCATTTTCTCTTCATGTCCACATGGGTTGTTGCAGGTTCTCCGGTTTCCTACCACAGTCCAAAAACATGGATTCAAGGTAAATAGGATGCTTTAAATTGCCCCTATATAGTGTGTGTGTCTGTGTGAGTAAGAGTGTGCCCAGTAATGGATTGGCACCCTGTCCTGGGTGTGTCTGACCAGCACCTAAAATATGCTGAGATAATGAATGATCATGATTTCCTCCCACAGTCCAAAAACATGGATTCAAGGTGAATGGGTTGCTTCAAATTGCCCCTATGTAATGTGTGTGTGTGTGTCTGTGATGTGTGCCCAGCGATGGATCGGCGCCCTGTCCTGGGTGTATCTGACCCCTGTAGAGGATTAGGTGGAGAATAATGAGATGAGATCAGATAATGAATGATCATGATTTCCTCCCACAGTCCAAAAATATGGATTCAAGGTGAATGGGCCGCTTCAAATTGCCCCTATGTAGTGTGTGTGTGTGTGTGTGTGTGTGTGTGAGTGTCTGTGTGAGTGGTGTGTGCCCAGCGATGGATCGGCGCCCTGTCCTGGGTGTATCTGACCCCTGTAGAGGATTAGGTGGAGGATAATGAGATGAGATGAGATAATGAATGATCATGATTTCCTCCCACAGTCCAAAAACATGGATTCAAGGTGAATGGGTTGCTTCAAATTGCCCCTATGTAATGTGTGTGTGTGTGTGTCTGTGATGTGTGCCCAGCGATGGATCGTTGCCCTGTCCTGGGTGTATCTGACCCCTGTAGAGGATTAGGTGGAGGATAATGAGATGAGATAATGAGAAGTCCTAGCTGTGTTGAATCTTGTGTCAGGAGCAATGTTCTGGCTGTGGAACCACCAGCTGATGGGCTGCAGGGTTCTCCCTGATGGAGATCACATCCATCTGTTGGAATCAAAGCCAACATGTTGCCCCTGTTCTGCCCGGGGTTGTGATGGCAGCAGGCGGCGTGTGGTGCAGCAGGATTGGGGTGGATGTGATGGACGGGAGTAAACGGGGTTCTCCTGCAGCACAACACCGCAGTCCTCTCTGTTCCTCTCACTGCAGAGAACCACAGCACGCCAACTTTGTCCCCGGAGCCCACGCCGACATGCCCACGCTGACATTCCGTCCACGCGTTCGTTCAACAGCAACTTCGGCAGAGGAACGTATGCGGAATCAGACGCACTCACCCTGCCACGATGTCCACGATGTCCACGATGTCCACGACGTCCACGGAGCCACGCACTGCGAGCGACGCACACGAGCGCTCCGGTTCTGGTTCTGGTTCTGGTTTACAGAGAGCCGTTATCGCGACGCTGTCTCTTCTGAGCGCCGCTGCGCTGATGTGACATACCGGCTGCGCGGAGCTCTCACACCCGCTCACTCCTCCACCTCCCTCCACCTCTTCTCACACAGGGGGGAGTGACAGCTCCCGCCGATTAGCGAGCGAGCAGAGGCTCATGGGAAATGTAGTTCCAACACACACACACACACACACACACACACACACACACACACACACACACACACACACATCCAGGAAAAAAACGTTTCGGGCGCTGGGCAGATACACCCAGGACAGGATGCCAATCTATCGCTGGGCACACACTCACTCACACACACACAATCTATATGGGGCAATTTGGAGAACTCAATTGACTTGATCCATGTTTTTGGACTGTGGGAGGAAACCGGAGAACCCGGAGGAAACCCATACAGACACGGGGAAAACATGGAAAGTCCACCCAGATTGGGATTCGAACTTCGAACAGCTCGTATATATATATATATATATATATATATATATATATATATATATATACACACACACACACACACGCACACACACACAGAGCGTCCTGATACAGGGTTAGTTTGTTTGGGTTTTGAATATTGAGTCTCTGTCAACTAAGAAATAATATTAGTGTGTGTGTTTGTGTGTGTATATATATATATATATATATAAGGGCAGCACGGTGGCTTCGTGGTTAGCATGTTCGCCTCTCAGCGCTAGGGATTCCCGGTTCGAATCCCCAACTGAGTGGAGTTTCCATGTTCTCCCCGTGTCTGCGTGGGTTTCCTCTGGGTTCTCCAGTTTCCTTCCGCAGTCCAAAAACATGGATCAAGTCAATTGAGTTCTCCAAATTGCCCCATGTAGTTAGGGTGAGTGAGTGAGTGCTTAGCAATAGATTGGCGCCCTGTATTGTCCCACCGCCTGAAACGTTCTCCGGGCATGTGGAACACCCCCTCGACCCTAATAGAGAATAAAGCAGAAGATAATGGATGGATATATACACTAATACTTAATGTAGTACAACTAACCTAATGAAATTAATGTAGTACAATTGTGTATTGTGTAAAACATTATATATATATATAATATAACTACAAAGTCCATCTTTACAGGAAGTGGAACTGATAACATGGATCATCAGTGGAGCAGAAGGAGGCATGTCCAAACGTTTGACTGATACTGTATATATACAACATGTCATTCTGCTGTAATTTATACTACAATGAACTTCCTGCCTGACGTCTGCTGTAAGAATGACTTACTGAGTGAGTGTATTATTAGCAGCACAGTACCTCAACAGGTCACTTCTAAGACAGGAGTATTATGGGCTGTATGTACACAGATGAACCACATCTTGTAAGTGTTGTGTTGCCAATCTATAGCTGGGCACACACTTACTCACACACACACACACTCTATATGGGGCAATTTGGAGAATTCAATTGCCTTGATCCATGTTTTTGGACTGTGGGAGGAAACCGGAGAACCCGGAGGAAACCCACGCAGACACGGGGAGAACATGGAAACTCGACCCAGATTGGGATTCGAACCGGGAATCCCTAGCGCTGAGAGGAGAACATGCTAAACACTAGGTCACCATGCCGCCCTACGAACACTAATCAAATAGTCATTCATGGGGCAATTTCCTCCTTCATTATCTTCCGCTTTATCCTATATTAGGGTCGCGGGGGTTACCCATGCACATCCAGGGGAGAACGTTCGGGCGCTGGGCAGATAGACCCAGGACAGGGTGCCAATCTATCACTGTACACGCTCACTCACATAGACACACTCTACATGGGGTAATTTGGAGAACTCAATTAACTTGGTCCATGTTTTTGGACTGTGGGAGGAAACCGGAGAACCTGGAGGAAACCCACATAGACACGGGGAATCCCTAGTGCTAAGAGGAGAACATGCTAACCACTAAGCCACCGTGCCGCCCAATAATAATAATAATAATAATTATTATTATAATTATAATAATAATAATTATAATACAGTGATAGATTGGTGCCCTGTCCTGTGTGTATCTGCCCAGCGCCCGAGACGTCCTTCCCTGGATGGGCATAGGGAACCCCCCCCCCCCACGACCCTAGTAGAGGATAAAGCGGAAGATAATAGATGGATGGATAGTAATCATAAAAAAGGTTCTCCGGTTTCCTCCTACAGTTCAAAAACTTGGATTCAAGGTAAATCGAATGCTCCAAATTGCCCCATATACTGCGGAAGTTAATAAATAAATGAACAATAATAATAATAATAATAATAATAATAATAATAATAGTAATAATAAATGCATCTAAAAAGTGTCAATCAAATTTAATGTCTTAGTAGCTATAAAATAGTAACAGCGTGCAGCTATCATTTTCTCAGTGTTAGTAATACATTGAGGATGGTTTTGCACTACATTACATTACATTACATCATTTTGCTGGTGCTTTCATCCAGGAACTTCTCTATTAGTTGAGTAGTGCTCTACTAACTCTCTTTTATTCTATTAATATGTAAGAAAAAAAATAAAAGATTAATAATAGGGACACGTTTGGTATTTTTTTAATCTGCCCGTAATCTTCCTATTTGATTGAGTCTGTTTATTTAGACCAAAAAACATATTAACAAAATTAATAAATCATAAAATCCTATAATATTCATTCATTATCTTCCTCTTAATCCTCTATTAGGGTCGCGGGGGTGGGGGGTCCGATGCCCATCCAGCATAGTAAGAACATGGCAGATCCATCCAGGACAGGACACCAATCTTCCACTGAGCCCACACTCACTCCAACACACACACTACTGTATATAGGGGCAATTTAGAGCAGCCAGTTCACCTTGAATCCATGTTTTTGGACTGTGTGAAGAAACCAGAGAACCCACAGTAAAACGAAAACAGCATTTAACCCTTGTCATACAGGCAAGCCCAGTCTCCTGTGTGTGCCACTGTATTGTTGCGAAGTTGCTGAACTAATTTTGGAGCGCATGCATCAGCTCGTATTACAATTGTTCGTGAAAGCGGAACCAGCTATCAGAGGGAGTTTCAAAGGAAACACGGTCTTTACCAGTTAGTCTAAATATAGAGGATCTTGTGTATAATGTGTTTGCCTCAACGGAAAGTAGAGTAGACAGAGGCAAGACAGCATTCTCATTATAGAAGGTGATATTTACAAGAACAGAGTTCCTCTACACAATGATACATTTTTTAACATCTATTCTCATCTCATTATCCATCCATCCATTATCATCCGCTTTATACTCTATGAGGGGGGGGAGGGGGTTCCCCATGGGAGGGGGTTCCCCATGTCCATCCATGGGAGAACGTTTCTGGTGCTGGGCAGATACACCCAGGACAGGGCACCAATCTATCACTGGGCACACACTCACTCACACACACACTGTATATGGGGCAATTTGGAGAATTCAATTGACTTGTTCCATGTTTTTGGACTGTGGGAGGAAACTCGACAACCCAGAGGAAACCCACGGGGACACGGGGAGAACATGGAAACTCCACCCAGATGGGTATTCAAACCTGGAATCCTTAGTGCTGAGAGGAGAACATGCTAACCACTACACCACCGTGCTGCCCCCATCTCATTATTCATCTATTCATTCATATATTCATTATCTTCTGCTTTATCCTCTATTAGGGTCCTGGGGGGGGGGGGGTCCCCATGCCCATCCAGGGGAGAACGTTTCAGGCGCTGGGCATATAGACCCAGGACAGGGTGCCAATCTCTCACTGAACCCACACACACTCACTCACACGCACACACTCTATATGGGGCAATTTGGAGAATTCAATTGACTTGATCCATGTTTTTGGACTGTGGGAGGAAACCAGAGAACCTGGAGGAAACCCACACGGACACGGGGAGAACATGGAAACTCCACCCAGATGGGGATTCGAACCTGAATCCCTAGCGCTGAGAGGAGAACATGCTAACCACTAAGCGAACATGCCTTCTGAATCAGTTTATTTATTATTAATTATTAATTATTATTAAACACCGGAGGATGATTCCCACACTGAGCCTCGGTCCTCACAAGGAGTCTTCCTTAAAAACGAACAACACCAGGGAGTTTTGCTCAACGCTGTCACTTCAGCCTGTTCTTTAAGGGTTCAGAACACTGTAAGACTGCATTGGAAAAATAAAATAGAGTAATGACTCTGTATAAATAAATAAAGTTGAACTTGAAACTTGACCTGCACAGAGCCCTGACCTCGACCCCGTCACAAGTCTAAACATCTCATCCATCATCGGTGTCTGATCCTGAATGTTCTTCAGGATAAATGGACAAAAAATCCCCACCCACACACAGACACACACTAGAACATACTGCAGAAAGCTTTCCCAGCAAACATACGGATGATTAAATGTCATAAAGGCTTCTGTGGATGTAATGTGATGTGATGTCATCACCAAAAAAATAACAACAACTCAGCAAAGTTTCACAGTAATAGTTCCCCATGACAACATTCATTCATTCATTCATTATCTCCCGCTTATCCTCTATTAGGGTTGCGGTGGGGTTCCCTATGCCCATCCAGGGGAGAACATCTTGGGCGCTGGGCAGATAGACCCAGGACAGGGCGCCAATCCATCGCTGGGCACACACTCACTAACACTCTATATGGGGCAATTTGGAGAACTCAATAGACTTGATCCATGTTTTTGGACTGTGGGAGGAAACCAGAGAACCCAGAGGAAACCCACGCAGACACAGGGAGAACATGGAAGCTAAGAGGAGAACGTGCTAACCACTAAGCCACCGTGCCGCTCCCCATGACAACAATCAAATAAAACATTTATTTCTTAACGGTAGCTCAGTGGTTCGGGTGTTGGGTTATCAATCTGAAGGTTGGGCATGGTTCAAATCCCAGGTCCACTGACGTTACCATTGTGGGTCCTTGAGTAAGACCCTTAACCCTCATTGCTCCAGGGATGTAGTGATTAACCCTGTGCTCACCTTGTAAGTCGCTTTGGATAAAAGCGTCCAATAAATGACCAAATGGAAATGTAAATTTCTTGCAGACATTTTTAACAGTCGGGTGGCCCGGTGGTTTAGTGATTAGCATGTTCTCCTCTCAGCACTAGGGATTCCCGGTTCGAATCCCCATCTGGGAGGAGTTTCCATGTTCTCCCCATGTCTGTGTGGTTTTCCTCCAGGTTCTCCCGTTTCCTCCCACAGTCCAAAAAACATGGATCAAGGTCAATTGAATTCTCCAAATTGCCCCATATAGAGTGTGTCTGTGAGTGAGTGTGTGCCCAGCGATAGATTGGCGCCATTTTCTGGGTGTATCTGCCCAGCGCCCAAAATGTTCACCCCTGGATGGGCATGGGGAACCCCCCCGTGACCCTAATAGAGGATAAAGCGGAAGATAATGGATAAAGTTGGGCAGCACGGTGGCTTAGTGGTTAGCATGTTCTCCTCTCAGTGCTAGGGATTCCAGGTTCGAATCCCCATCTGGGTGGAGTTTCCATGTTGTCCCCGGGCAGGATCAAGGGCAATTGAATTCTCCAAATTGCCCCATGTAGAGTGTGTTTGTGTGCATGCCTGTGTGAGTGAGTGTGTGCCCAGTGATAGATTGACGCCCTGTCCTGGGTGTATCTGCCCAGCGCCCGAAACATTCTACCCTGGATGGGCATGGGGAACCCCCCGCGACCCTAATAGAGGATAAAGCAGAAGATAATAAATGAATAATGGATAAAGTTAAAGTATATTTATTGTGGAATAATAGTATTGTCTGTTGTTATTCCAGAAAACATTTACTTTTAGTAGAGTTACTTAGTTGGTGAAATGGCTCACATGTATATGTGCACAAAAATATGTTTAAATAATAAAGAATTCGGGTTAAAGGCTACTAAACAAATGATTGTTAACTCTACACCATGTTTTTTTAATGACTGGATAGACTTCAAACTAATCGCTATCAAATTGCGCCACCGCGTGGTCTCACGACGTACACCAGTTGCGTTTACAAGTTACAGGTATAATATCTTTATTTTAACCGATTAAAACGCCAAAATATTATCTTTAACGTTTACAAACACAATTTATGAATTATTTAAGTTTTACTGAGAAAGTTGTGAAACTATAGCGGTTTGCTGAGGGCTGATTCTCAAATGGCTACTCATTCCCTACATAGGTCTACTACATAAGCGTGAGTCAATGAGGCGCTGTGGACCCTGCGTAGTGCGCTACAGCTGTAATTGGAACCAGGCCCCGGTGCCGGCGGAAACGCGACAGAAACAACATGGCAGCGTTCAGGGGCTCCGTGGTGCTGAAGACTGTGAAGAAGATAGTCGTTCAGTTTTGTCCGTTTGAAAACAACGTGCGCTCCACGAGGTAAGAGTCATTAACACGATGCATTAATTAAAGGTTTTCTATGTTAATCTTACAGATAAATTGTTTCGAGCATTTATCTTTCACTGACCTTACAGTGTTCTGTGTTATCTGTAACATTCATTCATTCATTATCTCCCGCTTATCCTCTATCAGGGTCGCGGTGGGGTTCCCCATGCCCATCCAGGGGAGAACATCTCGGGCGCTGGGCAGATAGACCCAGGACAGGGCGCCAATCCATCGCTGGGCACACACTCACTCACACAGACACACTCTATATGGGGCAATTTTTGAGAATTCAATTAACTTGATCCATGTTTTTGGACTGTGGGAGGAAACCGGAGAACCCGGAGAACCCGGAGGAAACCCACGCAGACACGGGGAGAACATGGAAACTCCACCCAGATGGGGATTCGAACCGGGAATCCCTAGTGCTGAGAGGCGAACGTGCTAACCACTAAGCCACCGTGCCGCCCTATCTGTAACATTTAACTGTTAATTAATTCATTCATTCATTATCTTCCGCTTTATCCTCCATTAGGGTCGTGGTGGGGTTCCCCATGCCCATCCAGGGGAGAACGTTTTGGGCGCTGGGCAGATACACCCAGGACAGGGTGCCAATCTATCACTGGGCACACACTCACTCACACAGACACACTCTATATGGGGCAATTTTGGAGAACTCAATTGACCTTAATCCATGTTTTTGGACTGTGGGAAACTGGAGAACCTGGAGAAAACCCACGCGGACACGGGGAGAACATGAAAACTCCACCCAGATGGGGATTCGAACCGGAAATCCCTGAAACATTTAACTTCTTATAGATAATATTAACTCAATGCATACTCATTACAGACAGTGCTAATAAGTATTGTCTGCTTTTTATATTCATTTATTCTCATTTTAAGTAGAAAGCTGATGTCCACCACTTTACGTCATATGCAACCATATGCAGGCTAAAGTTTGGCCACGCCCCCTTCCTGCTCCATTCTCTATTTCCTCCACTTATCATATAGATGGACTTTGTAGTTCTACAATTCCAGACTGTAGTCCATCTGTGTTCTTTGTTGTTGTTAGTCCCTGTTGGTTCTCTGTTCTCTGTTGGTCAGGAGCATCACAGAACAGAAGTTCAAGTAATTTATTTATAGAGCGCTTTTTACAACAGTACAGTGTCACAAAGCAGCTTTACAGAATTAAAAGCCTTTAAACCTCCAAAGAGCAGCCGAAGCGACAGTGGCAAGACAAAACTCTCTGTTATGTTGTTATTTAAGGAACAAAATTTTTATTGATAACATATAAAATTCTACATAATCAGGCTCCACAGTATCTGAGTGAGCTGATTCAGTTGTACAAGCCAACACGTGAGCTCCGATCTCAAGGTGCTGGTTTACTCTTAGCTTCTAGAAAAAATAAAATGGCTGCTGGTGGAAGAGCGTTCTCCCACAAGGCTCCTCAACTTTGGAATAGCCTTCCAGTTACTGTTCGTGATTCTCAATCACTATTCATCCATCTCCTGCTTTATCCTACATTTGGGTCACGGGGGGGGGTTCCCCATGCCCAACCAGGAGAGAACGTTTCGGGCGCTGGGCAGATACACCCAGGACAGGACGACAATCTATCGCTGGGCACACACTCACTCACACAGACACACTTTACATGGGGCAATTTAGAGAACTCAACTCATTTGGAGAACTTGTTCCATGTTTTTGGACTGTGGGAGGAAACCGGAGAACCCGGAGGAAACCCACGCAGACACTCCCTGTCTTATTGGCAAAAGTGCACACGAAGCATATTGCAGTTTATGAAAGAAGTTTTTAGATCGCAGAACGGCTGATCTGGTGTCTGCTGCAATGATGTCTCTAATACAATACTAAAGACCATCCATACCTCCATCCGTTATCTTCAGCTTTATCCTCTATTAGGGTTGCGTGGGAGGGGGGGGGGGGTGGTTCCTCATGCCCATCCAGGGGAGAAAGTTTCGGGCACTGGGCAGATGCACCCAGGACAGGTGCCAATCACACACTCAGTCACACAGACACACTCTATATGGGGCAATTTGGAGAACTCAATTGACTTGTTCCATGTTTTTGGACTGTGGGAGGAAACCGGAGAACCCGGAGGAAACCCACGCGGACACGGGAAGAACATGGAAACTCCACCCAGATGGGGATTCGAACCAGGAATCCCTAGTGCTGACCATGCTAACCACTAAGCCACCGCCTAAATCACTATTAATCTTTCGAAATAAATGAAAAACACATTTATTAAATAGTTGACTTTAACTTTACACTCCGGTGACTTTTGATCTTCTTTACAGAGACTTTCTGTTCTTGGTGGGATCGGAAAAAGTCCGAGCTACTAATATGAACTGTGAAGTGGTAACAGAAGTGAAACATGACCGGTCAGAGCCTGTGGTTGACATCACGTTCTGTAAGTGTCATGTGTCATGTGCACTCTGGCTTTTGTCTCGATGTATAAATGTCTTCTGCCTCTTATAACTCCCCAAACAAATGTCATGCAGCTATGGGATTCATCTCAACTCCCTTTTTTTTGCAGTGGATGGTGAAAGGTTAGTGATGAAAGGAGCCAGGCTGACCAGCCAGGAGATGCTTTCTGCCCTACACACACGCTGCGTTGCTAAAGACCCCCAGTCGAAAGTTGCTAGGAAGAAATAGACATGTTTTGCATGAGTTATGTTTATATATTTATTAAAAATAAAACAGATGTTTCAAATTCTCTCTCAATTTGTATTTTATAAAGTATTGGTAAAGTTTTTGTTTCAGTCACAATACATTCATTCATTATCTTCTGCCTAATCCTCTACTGGGGTGGGGCGGGGCGGGGTGGGGCGGCCCATGCCCATCCAGCGGGGAACGTTTCGGGCGCTTGACAGATACACACAGGACAGGGTGACAATCTATCGCTGGGCAAACACTCACACACACACACACACTATATGGGGCAATTTAATTTTAGAGCATTGAATTTACCTTAGGCCCGGTTTCCTTCCACAGTCCAAAAACATGGATTCAAGGTGAATAGCTGCTTTAAATTGCCCCATATGTAAGTGTGTGTGCCCAGCGATTAATTGGCACCTTGTCATTGGTGGTTAAGTGGTTAGCATGTTCTTCTCTCAGGACTAGGGATTCCTGGTTCGAATCCCCATCTGGGTGGAGTTTCCATGTTCTCCCCGTGTCCGCGTGGGTTTCCTCCGGGTTCTCCGGTTTCCTCCCACAGTCCAAAAACATGGATCAAGTCAATTAAGTTCTCCAAATTGCCCCATATAGAGTGTGTGTGTGTGTGTGAGTGAGTGTGTGTCCAGCGATGGATTGGCACCCTGTCCTGGGTGTATCTGCCCAGCGCCCAAAACATTCTCCCCTGGATGGGCATCTGGAACCCCCCCGCGACCCTAATATAGGATAACCTTGAATCGATGTTTTTGGACTGTGTCCACATGGGTTTCCTCCGGTTTCCTTCCACAGTCCAAAAACATGGATTCAAAGGGGAATGGCTGCTTTAAATTGCCCCATATGTAAGTGTGTGTGTGTGCCAAGCGATTAATTGGCACTCTGTCTTTGGTCTGCAGAGCAGCTAAAACGTTCTCTTTCTAATTCAAAGGTATGTGACACTGAGAGGCCTGGACCTGCTTACATCATCAGTACTGTTCTTTAGATGTATGTTACATTAATATAACAAGCTATATTACATATTTAATACTTATATATATATGTAATATTTATTAACTGCTCCCTGTTAATTAAAAGGACAAGTGGTACTTATATATATACACCTCATATAGGACAATTCAGGCCATTCACCTTGAATACATGTTTTTGGACTGTGGAAGGAAACTGAAGAACCTGGAGAAAACGCACATGGACACTGGGTTGAGGGTGAAAGGGTTCAGGGGAAAACATAGCGGCTGGGCAGATACACTCAGGACAGGACACTATCGTTGGGCATGGTAGCTCAGTGGTTAGGGTGTTGGGCTATTAATCTGAAGGGTGAGGGTTCAAATCCCAGGTCCACTGAAGTTACCAGTGTGGGTCCTTGAGCAAGACCCTTAACCCTCATTGCTTCATGGGGACTGTCCCTGTGTTCTGACCCCAGCAATCAAGATACGTGTAAGTCGCTTCGGATTAAAGCACGGTGGCTTAGTGGTCAGCACGTTCGCCTCTCAGCACTAGGGATCCAGGTTCGAATCCCAACCTGGATGGAATTTCCATGTTCTCCCTATGCGTGGGCTTCGTCTGGGTTCTCAAGTTTCCTCCCACAGTCTAAAAATATGGAAGGTAAATTGAATGCTTAAATTGCCCCATCTAGTATGTGTGAGAAGGTGTGTCCAGCGATAGACTGGCGATCTTGGGAAGATTAAGTGGAAGATAATGAGTAAATGAATAAAGCTATCCATTCATTCATTATCTTCTGCTTTAACCTCCCCATTCAGGGGAGAACGTTTCGGGCGCTGGGCAGATACACCCAGGACAGGGTGCCAATCCATCGCTGGGCACTCACTCACACAAACACAATCTATACGGGGCAATTTGGAGAACTCAGTTGACCTTGATCCATGTTTTCGGACTATGGGAGGAAACTGGAGAACCCGGAGGAAACCCACGTGGACACGATAAGAACATGGAAACTCCACCCAGATGGGGATTTGAACTGGAAATCCCTAGAGCTGAGAGGAGAACATGCTAAACACTAAACCACCGTGCTGTCTTGAATAAAGCTAATATTCAAATATTTTTATATTTAGTTTTACAAATTTGTCTTCAGGGGCGCTTCAGCACATTTAGCATGTTCTCTCAGCGCTAGGGGTTCCCGGTTCAAACCCCAATCTGGGTGGAGTTTCCATGTTCTCCCCATGTCCACATGGATTTCCTCCGGGTTCTCCGGTTTCCTCCCACAGTCCAAAAACATGGATCAAGGTCAATTGAATTCTCCAAATTGCCCCATATAGAGTGTGTCTGTGTGAGTGAGTGTGTGTCCAGCGATAGATTGGCGTCCTGTCCTGGGTGTATCTGCCCAGCGCCCGAAACGTTCTCCCCTGGATGGGCATGAGGAACCCCCCTTCTTCCCCTCGGACCCTAGTAGAGGAGAAAGCAGAAGATAATGGATGGATGGATGTAAATTCGTATTCAGGATGCTTTAACATGATTCTGCAGCGTGAACTTTTCTCTCATTCTTCTCTGAGAAACACAACGGCGTGACGTCGGCTTCACTGATTGGACCGCCGAGTCGCGCGCGTGCAGCCTGAAGGCTATATAAGCGGGAGCGATGCTGGAGCGCGGAGTCGGGGTTCGGTTCTCTGTTCGGTTCGGTTCTGCGGAAAAGTTCGCTTTAAAGATGGTGGAGACATTTGTAGGAACATGGAAGATGGTGACCAGCGAGAATTTCGACGAGTACATGAAGGCTCTGGGTATGTTAAAAAAAAAAAAAAAAAAAAAAAAAAAAAAAAAAAAAAAAAATATATATATATATATATATATATATATATATATATATATATATATATATATATATAACTTTTTTTTGCATGACGACCGACCTTCTACAATTAGCACCAAAAACACAACTGCTGTTATTAGTAGTTGTAGTAAAAAGTGACAAAAATGTCATTAATTTCATTGTAATATATGTTTATATATATATTTATATAATATATATGTTTTTAATTTGCTCTTGTGATATAATTTAGTTTCTTTCTACTGAAGTTTTGCACGAGTTTTGTAAAAAAAAAAAAAAATCATTTATTTATTTACTTCCATGCATTCATTATTTTCCGCTTTATCCTCTACTAGGGTCGTGGGGGGTGGGGTGGGGGTGAGAACATTTCGGGCGCTGGGCAGATACACCCAGGACAGGACGCCAATCTATTGCTGGGCACACACTCACTCACACAAACACACTCTATATGGGGCAATTTGGAGAATTCAATTGACCTTGATCCATGTTTTTGGACTGTGGGAGGAAACCGGAGAATCCGGAGGAAACCCACACGTACACGGGGAGAACATGGAAACTCCACCCAGATGGGGATTCGAACCGGGAATCCCTAGTGCTGAGAGGAGAACATGCTAACCACTAAGCCACCATGCTGTCCTATTTATTTACTTATTTTTATTAATATTATCCATTATGAATGTGCTTCTTCTCTCAGGTGTGGGCTTTGCTACGAGACAAGTTGGGAACCGGACCAAGCCCAACTTCATCTTCTGTGTGGATGATCAGGGAACAATCTGCATGAAGTCACAGAGCACCTTTAAGACCACTGAGGTTAAATTCAAGCTCAACGAGTCGTTTGAGGAGACCACCGCCGATGACCGAAAGACCACGGTTAGTCCTCAGAGGCCGTATCTCATTCACATCTGTGAGTCCGTCATAGCCCTCGGACTTAACCTTCATGTCTCTTACTGTGTGCAGACCGTGGTGAGTCTCGAGAATGGCAAACTGGTCCAGAAACAGACTTGGGATGGCAAAGAGACAACACTGGAACGAGAGGTGATCGATGGCAAACTAGTAGCGGTAAGAATCTCCTTTATTCTTGAAATCAGTTTGAGTTTCTTTAAGACGTGTACTTTTATATTGATCATAAGAAAGAGTTACGATTCTGCAGAAGTGGTTATTTTAACTTGCACTGTTTTGAAACTTTTCTCTACAGACGTGCAAGATGGGCGACGTCGTGGCAGTAAGAACCTACGTGAAAGAGTGATGCTGGATTGATCCTGAACTGATTTAAAGATGACCAGCTCAGTTCAATGAGCAACTTTTGAGCAAAAAAAGTTCCTGTATTTCTTTGTCTTCCTGTTTGCCACCAAAGCCAATTCATGCACTGTATTGTGAAAGCATCAAGATGGAATGTCATGCTTTTAATAAAGTCTTTATCTTTATTTAGTATTCTGAGTATCTTTTTGTATAGCATCCATCCATCCGGCGGCACGGTGGCTTAGTGGTTAGCACGTTCGCCTCTCAGCGCTAGGGATTCCCGGTTCGAATCCCCATCTGGGTGGAGTTTCCATGTTCTCCCCGTGTCTGCGTGGGTTTCCTCCGGGTTCTCCGGTTTCCTCCCACAGTCCAAAAACATGGATCAAGTCAATTAAATTCTCGAAATTGCCCCATATAGAGTGTGTGTGTGAGTGAGTGTGTGCCCAGCGATGGATTGGCGCCCTGTCCTGGGTCTATCTGCCCAGCGCCCGAGATGTTCTCCCCTGGATGGGCATGGGGAACCCCACCGCGACCCTAATAGAGGATAAGCGGAAGATAATGAATTAATTCATCCATCCATTATCTTCCGCTTTATCCTTTAGTAGGGTCACAGGGGGTCCCCATGCCCATCCAGGGGAGAACGTTTCGGGCACAGGGCAGATACATACATTGTCATTCAGCAGACGCTTTTATCCACAGTGACTTACAAATGAGAACATTACAAGTCAGAAGTTATGCACAAAACCAACTATACTGTAAGATCATCAAACCTGATTGTTATTTAATGCTGTGTCCCGCCCCCCCCTTTTTTCTACAACAGATACACCAATTACAGGATGCCAATATATCACTGGGCACACACTCACTCACACAGACACAAACACACTCAATATGGGGCAATTTGGAGATTTCAGTTGACCTTAACACTGCTTTACCTGGACCCTTGAAATTCTGAGGACACAGCCCCCCTTTTTTCTAACCATTAAGAGGTCATTAGGCAGCTATTCATATGCATAACCACCTACAGCCCATCCACCCCCTCTGCCTCACAGCTGAAACGCTCGGTAAAAAACTGAATTCGAAGGTAAATTCCCTGAATTTCAGTCTAATGTGATGCTGTAACAGACATTCTGCAATGAGAGTTTAGTGAAATTGAACCTACTTTCAGGGCGGCACGGTGGCTTAGTGGTTAGCATGTTCTCCTCTCAGCACTAGGGATTCCCGGTTCAAATCCCAACCTAGGTGGAGTTTCCATGTTCTCCCCATGTCCGCGTGGGTTTCCTCCGGGTTCTCCGGTTTCCTCTCACAGTTCAAAAACATGGATCAAGTCAATTGAATTCTCCGAATTGCCCCATATAGAGTGTGTGTGTGTGAGTGAGTGTGTGTCCAGTGATAGATTGGCACCCTGTTCTGGATGTATCTGCCCAGCGTCCGAGATGTTCTCCCCTGGATGGGCATGGGGAACCCCCCCACGACCCTAATAAAGGATAAGCAAGAGATAATAAATGGATGATTGTTTGAAAGGGTTAGTTTACTGTCCTCAACCAATCACTGAAAAACAGATAAGGCCATTTATATTCTTTAATTGTACTTTAAAAGAATGCATATGATGCTTCTGGTGGGACAATACCAGTCAAAAGTTTGGACACGCCACCTTGATGCGCCGTTGTCTACTATTAAAATCAGCTGCGTACCAAACTGCTGACAGACAGGCTTATCCCAGCCATGAATAGTTTTCTATTACAATGGCAATGGGGAACAATGGCAACATTCATTAGGCTTAAATTATCAACGTGTGGTTCAGGGAGCATGAGGAGTCATTTTCGAACAAAGTTACCTATCAGAGTCCTAACGGTTTAAATCTCCGAAAAAACTTGGGTAAGTTGAACATATTGACAGCATCAAGGACATAAAAAAACATGTACAAATCTGGAGAGAAATAACTGATGTTACGTATAAGGTTGAAACAATGCTGTGGCAGACTCAGGGTTTTCACTTCCTAAAAGTAACAAAATAAAAAAAATGTAGAATACTATTTCTTGGAGGCACGGTGGCTTAGTGGTTAGCACGTTCGCCTCTCAGCGCTAGAGATTCCTGGTTCGAATCCCCATCTGGGTGGAGTTTCCATGTTCTCCCCGTGTCGGCGTGGGTTTCCTACTGGTTCTCCGGTTTCCTCTCACAGTCCAAAAACATGGATCAAGTCAATTGAATTCTCCAAATTGCCCCATATAGAGTGTGTATGTGTGCGTGAGTGCGTGCCCAGTGACGGATTGGCGCCCTGTCCTGGGTGTATCTGCCCAGTGCCCGAAACGTTCTCCCCTGGATGGGCATGGGGAACCCCCCCCTCCACGACCCTTATAGAGGATAAAGAGGAAAATAATGAATGAATACTATTTCTCATTATCTTTAGATCTATTTTCACTATATATATATATATATATAACTAAATCCTTCACTAGGGTGGCCTGCAGGGGGAAGGGGGTGTTCCTATAGCCATTCAGGACAGTGCACCAGTCAATCAATGGGTCACCCACATTATATTGGTGCAACTACATAGCCAGTTCACCTTGTATCCATGTTTTTGAACTATGGGAGGAACCTGGAGAAAACCCAATATGGAAAACTTCACCCAGATCATATCAGGTTTGCAAAAAGTCAAAGGCGATTGGTAGGTGATAAAAGACAGAGGAGGCAGACGCCAACGTAAGTGTTTATTTACAGTGGCTTAATGATGAACGCAAGATAGGGTTTCACATGAAGTGGAGTCTTGAACAGAAGACACAGGTCCAACAGGTAGATTCACCAAGCAGGGCAACTGGAAGGCAAGAGGACACGGAGGTAAGTACCAGCAGAGCAGATGGAGGTAGACAGGCGGAGTGAGGCTTCCACAGGTGGTTCCACAGCAGGTAGTGAGAGGTCTTCCAGTAAGGGAAAGAGAGAGAAAGGTAGAGAGAGAAGTTAATAACACTCAGGTAAAAGGAACTGCAAAACCACTGGAGAAACTACCATCAGGTACAGGATGCTCCAGTGAAGATCAGCTCTCCAATGCAGCTCTTATAAAGCCTTTAGGAACTCATCAGCAGAATTAGTTACACCTGCCCTCAATTAGAGCTGTTGACCAATTAGCTGCTGACCAATTAGTAGGAGGAGCAGGTGAAACTCACAGGATGTCACAGATCACCAGCACTGAGAGGCTGAGAGCGCTGGGAGCGGAGGTGCAGTACTGTAGATCTATACACTGCCATCCTACATTTATACAAATAGATGAACCACAGTCTGGAATTGTAGAAGTACAAAGTCCATCTTTACAGAAAGTGGAACTGAGAACATGAAGCAAAATGGGGCGTGGCTAAACTTTTTACAGGTACTGTGTATGTATATCTATCCGCTTTATCCTCTATTAGGGTTGCGGGGGGGTTCCCCATGCCCATCCAGGGGAGAACGTTTCGTGCGCTGGGCAGATACACCCAGGACAGGGTGCCAACCTATCGCTGGGCACTCACTCACTCACACAGACACACACATTCTATATGGGGCAACTTGGAGAATTCAGTTGACTTGATCCATGTTTTTGGACTGTGGGAGGAAACCGGAGAACGCGGAGGAAACCCACACAGACACAGGGAGAACATGGAAACTCCACCCAGATGGGGATTTTAACTGTGAATCCCTAGTGCTGAGAGGAGAACATGCTAAACACAAAGCCACGATGCCACCCTGTTTATGTGTGTGTGTGTATATATATATATATATATATATATATATATATATATCAAGGTCAATTGAATCGAGGTCAATTGAATTCTCAAAAATTGCCCCATATAGAGTGAGTCTGTGTGAGTGAGTGTGTGCCCAGTGATGGATCTGCCCAGCGCCCGAAACGTTCTCCCCTGGATGGGCATGGGGAACCCCCCCGCGACCCTTATAGAGGATAAAGTGGAACATAATGGATGGAGATATATATATATAATATTAGATGTTTTAAATGTATTTCTATCAACAAAATCAAAATCGGGTAATAATGAATGAATAATCTGGTTGGATTATTAATCTGTGTATTGCATGCTCAGCTGTAAAGCTGTACCAGTGAGGGTACACTGTCATGCTCGGCAGTCGCCAGGCGCAGTATTACTTGCCAGTTCTCTCCATGTCAACTTTATACAGCTGAGGTAAGAGGAAAAGGCATTGTTTCTTATAAAGGATGAGGGGAGTGGTTCAGAATCCACCTGTTTCAGCTGCTTTTGCAGTTAACCACAATCACAGTCTCCTCGGTTTCCTGTCCTGGAAAAGCAGCCGTCGCTGGAACATTCTTTGATTGCAGGTTAAAGGCAATGATGTTATGGGGACATGATTCCTGCAACGTTCTCCAAACACTGACGTGTCCCTCAATCATGCAAGTGCTTTTACATTTACTGATTTCCTTAACAATATATTAAAAGCATTTATTGCAATGATAATGGTTTTGAGGTTTATATACATTTATATACAGTGGCCACGCCCCTTTTGGCTCCATGTTCTCAGTTCCACTTCCTGTAAAGATGGACTTTGTAGTTCTACAAACTCAGACTGTAGTTCATCTGTTTGTGTTCTACAGTACATACTGTGTACGTTCCCTTTACTCTGTTCTAATGCTCAGAACCCCAATAGTAGCACCACAGAGCAGGGGTTATTTGGTTGGTCCCCCGCTCCAAAAACTTGGATTCAAGGTAAATTGACTGCTCTGAATTGCCCCATATAGTGTGTATCTCTGTGAGTGAGTGTGTGCCCAGTGATAGATTGGCACCCTGTCCTGGGTGTATCTGCCCAGCGCTCAAAACGTTCTCCCCTAGATGGTCATGGGGCAGTCCCTTCCCCCCAGTATAGGATTACGCAGAACATAATAAATGAGAGAATAATCAATCAATATTTATTTTCTTTTAATAAACAGTAACAAATTGGGAGGTGGCACAGTGGCTTAGTGGTTTAACATGTTATTCTCTCAGCACTAGGGATTCCCGAGTTTCCATGTTTTTCCCGTGTCCGAGTGGGTTTCCTCCGGGTTCTCCGGTTTCCTCCCACAGTCCAAAATCAGTTCTCCAAATTGCCCCATATAGAGTGTGTCTGTGTGAGTGAGTGAGTGTGTGCCCAGTGATAGATTGGCGTCCTGTCATGGGTGTATCTGCCCAGCGCCCAAAACATTCTCCCCTGGATAGGCATGGGGAACCCCACCGTGACCCTAGTAGAGGATAAAGTGGAAGATAATGGATGAATGGAGTAACAGATTAGTATATACAGCATCAGTCCAACGTTTGCCCACGCCCCTTTTGCTTCTCAATTCCACTTCCTGTAAAGATGGACTTTGTAGTTCTACAATTCCAAACTGTAGTCCATCTGTGTGTGTTCTGCAGTACATACTGTGTACGTTCCCTTTACTCTGTTCTAATGCTCAGAACCCCAATAGTAGCTCCACAGAGCAGGGGTTATTTGGTGGGGGTATTAATTCTATCCCAGCAGTGTCACTGAGGTGGAGAAATGAAACTCCAGCAGCACTGCTGCACTAAAACCCCCCTCACCACATCAGTGTCACTGCAGAACTGACAAGAAACAATCCACCACCCAAATGATAAAAATAAAATACTACAGTGAACATGAATACGTATAACAAACCCGGGCGTCACGGTGGTTTAGTGATTAGCATGTTCTCCTCTCAGCGCTAGGGATTCCCGGTTCGAATCCCCATGGAGTTTGGGTGGAGTTTCCATGTTCTCCCTGTGTCTGCGTGGGTTTTCTCCGGGTTCTCCAGTTTTCTCCCACAGTCCAAAAACATGGATCAAGTCAATTAAATTCTCGAAATTGCCCCATATAGAGTGTGTTTGTGTGAGTGAGTGTGTGCCCAGCGATGGATTGGCGCCCTGTCCTGGGTCTATCTGCCCAGCGCCCGAGACGTTCTCCCCTGGATGGGCATGGGGAACCCCACCGCGACCCTAATAGAGGATAAAGCGGGAGATAATGAATGAATGAATGAATGAATGTAACAAACCTGCTTTGAAGACAATGCACAGATGCGGAGATACCGGATTGTGGCGGCGGTGTGGCCTCGGGCAGGATGTTGTGTATGTATGGAGAGTTTATTGATACAGTGCACTTCTGTGATGTTGCTTTGAGCGGGACCATGTTTGGCCTGGATAGATAGTTATTATAAGAATAAAGTCACATCCTTAGAGCAACATCTGGAAGGCTACTCTACAGGACATCATTCCCTCCCTTCCGCTGTCCTTTCTCATTGTCACATACTCACAATGCTGTTACACAGTCCAGCTAGCTCAGTCAAAGCTCAAGGTCAAGGCTCCTGTACCACACTTTCTCAGCGTTCCGTAGTATTTGAACAATGCAAGAGGCAGTCGAGAGCAGCATTTAAGGTCACACATTCATGCATGCCGCAGTGAAATACCAATTTCCCCCCCAGTGTTTACCTTTATAGTAATGCTGTATTAAAGCGAATACTACTTCATAATTGAGGTCAGAGTGCAGGGTCAGACCTGATACAGAACCCCTGGAGCAGCGGGCATTTGAGTCCTGATCAAGGAGGAGTTCTCCGGTGACCTCCCACAGTCCAAATACATAAGTTGAAGTTGAATTGGTTGCCCCTATATAGCATAGTGTTTGTGTAATTGAGTGTTTGGACAGCGATAGATTGGCACCCTGTTCTGGGTGTGCCTGCCCGGCGCCCGAAATGTTCTTTTCTGGATGGGCATGGGGAAACCCCAACCCACGTGACCCTAGGTGGAGTTCTCCATTTGTCAGGGTTCTCCAGTGACCTCCCACAGTCCAAAAACATGAGTTTAAGTTGAATTGGTTGCCCCTATAAAGTGTTTTCATCCATTATCTTCTGCTTTATCCTCTATTAGGGTCGAGGGGTGGGGGGTTCCCCATGCCCATCCAGGAGAGAACATTTCAGGCGTTGGGCAGATTGACCCAGGACAGAGTGCCAATCTATCACTGGACACACACTCACTCACATAGATACACACACACACACAAACACACTCTATATGGGGCAATTTGGAGAATTCATGTTTTTGGACTGTGGGAGGAAACCAGACAACCCGGCGGAAACCCACGCGGACATGGGGAGAACATGGAAACTCCACCCAGATGGGGATTTGAACCGGGAATCCCTAGCGCTGAGAGGAGAACATGCTAACCACTAAGCCACCGTGCCGCCCTCATTAGAGTTTTAACAAATGTGATCATCAGATGCTTTCTCACATTCTTGTGAACGCAGGCTTCTGGCCCTGTGAGCACATCATGTCCCAAAATGCAAACTTAATCACTTTTTAATGAAAGTCCTGGCAGCGAGCCGTCACTCAGTTAGCCTCGCACATCCCCCTGACCTCGCTCCCGCTTCCCGCTGCGCTGCTGATAGGCATCTCTCAGTACAGAGTTGGCTCTAACACAGCTTCATACAAAAGAAAACAATGAAAGCAGTCTACACAACATTTATTTCCTTAAATTTCTCAACTCCCGTGACGTCAGCTTTACCGAGTCAAAGCATGTACGGTGAGTGTGTCCGCAGTGATGGATTCGGGCCTGTCCTGGATGTCTGAGATCTGCTGAGGTGCAATCACCGGGCGGCATTTATCACTAGAGCGAAGGGAACGAGTCCGAGTGTATTCTGGAAATATAGAGTGGAGGTAAGAGGGGGTAGATCCAGAGATTGACCTGTAGGTCAGAGTCAGTGCCTTGTACTGAATGCAGCAGCTACAGAGAACCAATGAAGAGAGAGAGGGGAGTAATGGAGGGACATGAGGGACAACATACTTGGTTAGTCCCAATTTCTTTGTTCTATAAAAAGTACATAGCGAATGTCTTAGATCTTTGAGTTCAGCTCATTTAAATTTGGAGTTCAGTGGATGTACTATCCATCCATTATTTAAGATTCAATAATATAAATAATATATATAGACACGGCGGCACGGTGGCTTAGTGGTTAGCACGTTCGCCTCTCAGCGCTAGGGATTCCCGGTTCGAATCCCCATCTGGGTGGAGTTTCCATGTTCTCCCCGTGTCTGCGTGGGTTGCCTCCGGGTTCTCCGGTTTCCTCCCACAGTCCAAAAACATGGATCAAGTTAATTGAATTCTCAAAAAATTGCCCCGTTTAGAGTGTGTCTGTGTGAGTGAGTGTGTGCCCAGCGATGGATTGGCGCCCTGTCCTGGGTCTATCCGCCCAGCGCCCGAGACGTTCTCCCCTGGATGGGCATGGGAAACCCCACCGCGACCCTAATAGAGGATAAGCGGGAGATAATAATGAATGAATAATATAAATAATATATATAGACACCCAGGACAGGGTGCCAGATTGGGTGGAGTTTCCATGTTCTCCCCGTGTCTGCGTGGGTTTCCTCCGGGTTCTCTGGTTTTCTCCCACAGTCCAAAAACATGGAGGGGGGGGGGGGGGGGGGGGGGGGGGGGGGGGGGGGGGGGGGGGGGGGGGGGGGGGGGGGGGGGGGGGGGGGGGGGGGGGGGGGGGGGGGGGGGGGGGGGTATATATATATATATATTCATTCATTCGTTATCTCCCGCTTATCCTCTATTAGGGTCGCAGTGGGGTTCCCCATGCCCATCCAGGCGAGAACGTCTCGGGCGCTGAGGAGATACACCCAGGACAGGGCGCCAATCCATCGCTGGGCACACACTCACTCACACATACACACTCCACATGGGGCAATCTGGAGAATTCAATTAACTTGATCCATGTTTTTGGACTGTGGGAGGAAACCGAGAACCCGGAGGAAACCCACGCAGACACAGGGAGAACATGGAAACTCCACCCAGATGGGGATTCGAACCGGGAATCCCTAGTGCTGATTGGCGAACATGCTAACCACTAAGCCGCCCCTTATTGGAGAGTTTCAAAAAAAAATGTAAAAAGTCAAAAATCCAACACAGGCTCATGGGACTCAAAAAAAACCATGATGCATAGTGCAGACAATGTTCTCACACTCCTCTGCAGTACATCTGCAGTCAGCCACACCTGCCTCTCCGCTGTGCTGTTTTAATGTAGAGGAGGACAAAGAGCAGCACATCCACCGCTCCATACCGAGCGCAGCTCCCGCTGAGGGTTACTGATTACACGCCCTCTGAGAGAGCGGGGGCCGACTTAAAAGCCGGGTTCATTCATGCTGGCATAACAGAATTCCAACATCATGGCTGAACTTATCCGAGTTCAACAGTAACAAAGCAATGAAGTCGGTCACAGATGAGGTCTCCATTAAGAACATCTACACTTACCCGGCGGCACGGTGGCTTAGTGGTTAGCATGTTCTCCTCTCAGCGCTAGGGATTCCCGGTTCAAATCCCAATCTGGGTGGACTTTCCATGTTCTCCCCGTGTCTGTGTGGGTTTTCTCTGGGTTCTCCGGTTTCCTCCCACAGTCCAAAAACATGGATCAAGTCAATTGAATTCTCCAAATTGCCCCATATACAGTGTGTCTGTTTGCCCCATTTAGAGTGACTGGCCCTGTTATCCAACCCCATCACTTTTTGTGTTTTGTGTGGGAAAGCAACACACACACACACACACACACACACACACACACACACTCCCACCTACAGGTAATGTCTCATCTCATTTTATAATCTTCCACTTAATCCTCTTTTAAGGTCGCGGGGTGCCCATCCAGAGGAGAACCTTTTAGGTGATGGACAGAGGAACAGGACAGTGCGCCAATCTATTGCTGGGCTGGACACCCACTCACACAGACACACACAACATATATATATATATATATATATATATATATATATATATATAGGGGCAATTTAATCCCACTCTGGGTGAAGTTTCCATGTTCTCCCCGTGTCCGCGTGGGCTTCCTCCGGGTTCTCCGGTTTCCTCCCACATTCCAAAAACATGGATCAAGGTCAATTGAATGCTACAAATTGCCCCATGTAGAGTGTGTTTGGGTGAGTGAGTGTGTATCCAGAGATATATTGGCGTCCTGCCCTGGGTGTATCTGCCCAGCGCCCAAAACGTTCTCCCCTGGATGGGCATGGGGAACCCCCGCCTCCGCCACCCTAATAGAGGATAAAGTGGAAGATAATAGATGGATGGATGAATATGAACCCCTGCATTATGACACACCAAACGTTATGTTTTCACAGCTTTGTTTTTGGATTCTGTTGCACTCAGCTGTCTTAGCTTTTAGGTCCAGAATAAGTCTGAGAACCGGGAACTGTCTTTCAGTGATTTAGGGAACTTTAAAGGAAAAAACAAAAAAAAAGCCTTCTGGCTCTCACATGGGAGTAGATAAGGCAAAGGGGAAGAATCCAAAGAATCCGAGATGTTTGAGGAAGAAGGTCAAGCGAAAGATTAAGACTCTAATGGGAACTCGGGTTCAATCAAAAACCCCCAATTCACCCCGAACATTTCAGGATTCGCTGCTGGTCAATGAGGCGGCTCAATGTTGATCCTGCTCCTTGTTTTTCATGGATCTGTTCCAGCCGAAACAAAGACGGAGATTTCCCGTTCCTGTAGGAAAGAGTTAGAGAATATACGCAACTTAACATGTCAACAAACACTTGTACAGTCCTCTCCAGACAAACATTAACGCCTCTTAAGAACCCTGATTTCTTTTCCGACACCGTGTCCTAAATCATTTTTGTGAGTTAGTTTGTAAAACAGTCTTCGAAAGTCCTTTGATTTCCCTCCATCACAGAGATGTCCACGCTGCCGGGATGCGATAACACCGACTCTGTGCCGAGGAAACAGGAAGCCATCTGTCACTCTCTAACCTTTGATTCTTTTCAGACATGAAGACGGACTTGACGAATTCACCTTCTATTTAATGTCTAACTGGGATTTAAACTCACAAACAAAGCCAATCGGGGGTGGGGGGGTAGGGTTAGGGGGGGTATCCTGTACAACCAAACCACAAAGAGGGTCGACGCCAAATTTGGCAACACTACTCATTACTCATGAGGGACGGATTTGGGACAAAGACTGGAATCAAAAGTCAGTGGAGGGAACGTATAGCACAGCTGTATGTTAGAAAAGCAAACATCATTGTCAGACGTTGTAGACCGAGCTCTTTCTCATGGTTCACTTTTGATCTCACGTGACGGATGGGGCCACTCTCCATAGAGCTGAACAGTGTTCTCCACCTCAGTCACACTGCTGGGATAGGAATAATACCCCCACCAAATAACCCCTGCTCTGTGGAGCTACTATTGGGGTTCTGAGCATTAGAACAGAGTAAAGGGAACGTACACAGTATGTACTGTAGAACACACACAGATGGACTACAGTCTGGAATTGTAGAACTACAAAGTCCATCTTTACAGGAAGTGGAACTGAGAACATGGACCCTAAGAGGAGCAAAAAAGAAAGCATATATTCATCCATTATCTTCCACTTTATCCTCTATTAGGGTCGTGGGGGGGTTCCCCATGCCCATCCAGGGAAGAATGTTTTGGGCGCTGGGCAGATACACCCAGGACAGGGTGCCAATCTATCACTGGACACACACTCACTCACACAAACACACTCTATATGGGGCAATTGGGAGAATTCAATTGACCTTAATCCATGTTTTTGGACTGTGGGAGGAAACCAGAGAACCCGGAGGAAACCCACGCGGACATGGGGAGAACATGCAAACCCCACCAAGATTGGGATTCGAACCGGGAATCCCTAGTGCTGAGAGGAGAACATGCTAACCACTAAGGTGTATACAGTATGTGTGTGTATATATATATATGTATACATATATATATATAGGCGGCACGGTGGCTTAGTGGTTAGCACGTTTGCCTCTCAGCGCTAGGGATTCCCGGTTCGAATCCCCATCTGGGTGGAGTTTCCATGTTCTCCCCGTGTCTGCGTGGGTTTCCTCCGGGTTCTCCAGTTTCCTCTCACAATCCAAAAACATGGATCAAGTTAATTGAATTCTCAAAATTGCCCCCTATAGAGTGTGTCTTTGTGAGTGAGTGTGTGCCCAGCGATGGATTGGCGCCCTGTCCTGGGTCTATCTGCCCAGCGCCCGAGACGTTCTCCCCTGGATGGGCATGGGGAACCCCACCGCGACCCTAATAGAGGATAAAGCGGGAGATAATGAATGAATATATATATATATATATATACACACACACACGGCCATTTTATTAGGTCCTCAGTTCTACACTAACTGTCTGATCATAAACATGGACTCTACACGTGTTTTTAGTCCACTTTAGGATGTTCTCCACTGATCAGGCATGATCCCCACAGAGATGTTTGAGACCGAGTGCTTTCTCATGGTTAACTTATGATCCAGAGAAGGGGTGAGCGAGCGGTGAGGGGGGGCGGCTCACGTGACGGATGGGGCCACTCTCCACATGCCGAGCTGAACAGTGTTTCGGAGAGATCAGAGGGCTGAGGTGGTGGGAGGTATATGAGGCCAGACGGCTGGACGCTAAGCCCTCTGACAAGCCTTTGACCCTGGAGTCGGAAAAATCAGATATAATTTACTTAATTGGCCGAAGTGTTACATCTGTACAACAAGTGCCAGATCTCAGAAAAGTACACAATGTAGTCATCTGGAAAAAAGTCTAACGTTTGGCCACACCCCCAAGATTGGCCACATTCAGTAATAACTGTATGTTGGCTGTAAAGAGCAGCTTCTCAGCTTTCAGAAACCGTCTGAATTTTTTCTGAAGGCTCAAACTGTCTCAGTTATGTTATTTGAATCAAAACCTTAAAACGGTCTCATCTGTGACTCGTAAAACAGATTTATGCTTTTCTGCCGAAGCTCAGCTTCATTTATTCAAAATGTTTCAGCCAAAACCATCATTTATTAGAACTGAATGTAATATCCACTGCTGACACACATTTCACATGTTATTTCATTCATTCATTATCTTCTGCTTCATCCTCTATTAGGGTCGCGGGGGGGTTCCCCATGCCCATCCAGGGGAGAATGTTTCGGGCGCTGGGCAGATACACCCAGGACAGGGCGCCAATCTATCACTGTACACACACTCACTGACACAGACACACTCTATATGGGGCAATTTGGAGAACTCAATTGACTTGATCCATGTTTTTAGACTGTGGGAGGAAACCGGAGAACCCGGAGGAAACCCACGGGGAGAACATGGAAACTCCACCCAGATGGGGATTCAAACTGGGAATCCCTACTGCTGAGAGGAGAACATGCTAACCACTAAGCCACTGTGCCGCCCTCTTATTTAATGTTATTTAATTTTATCCAATATAACCAATAAATGATCAAACAAAATGAATGTAACAACAGTTTGAAAAATGGATGAATACACTCATTCATCCATCCATTATCTTCTGCTTTATCCTCTATTAGGGTCACGGTGGGGGGGGGAGGGGGTTCCCCATGCCCATACAGGGGAGAACATTTCGGGCGCTGGGCAGAAACACCCAGGACAGGACGTCAATCTATAGCTGGGCACACACTCACTCACACAGACACACTCTATATGGGGCAATTTGGAGAATTCAATTGACTTGATCCATGTTTTCAGACTGTGGGAGGAAACCAGAGAACCCGGAGGAAACCCACGCAGACACGGGGAGAACATGGAAACTCCACACAGATGGGGATTCGAACGGGGAATCTCTAGCGCCGAGAGGAGAACATGCCAACCACTAAGCCACCGTGCCGCCTAAATACCCTCATGAAAGGGCAATTCTTAAAGAGGAATAAGGGATCTGGGCTAAAGCCCCTGATGTTTCTAAAGCCTAAAATTGCCCCTGGATGGATGGATTGATCTCATGGTTGAAATCAGAAGACAGCATGAGGTCTCTGATAGAGGTCTCTGTGTTCTCCGGTTCTTTCACAATCTGCCTCAGCGCCTTTAAACCGAACATGCGTGTTTCACTTCTGACACCACACTGTTGCAGAAGGACTGATCTAAACCCTTGAACAGCATGACCCCGGGGCACGAACTAAAGCCGGCATCAGGCTCTGTATCAACTCTGATCCTCGGTGTCTCATCAGCCACCACACACAGACGCAGACCAACCAAAAACCCGCTCCCATAATCCTCAGCAGCCAGCTGCTTTCATGGCGGTCAGCATTTGCTGGAACCAGCTTTGGTATGACCTCATCGCAGCGTGCCGCATCAGACGTGATCAGAACCCAGTCTGCTCAGTTTGTTTCCGCCTGGAGGCCTCAATTCACCGAGCGGCGGAGGAGCCGAGTGGAGCTTACTCATAGTTCCAGTGGCGCCTAGTCAGCGAATAAAGCACTGACATTGAAAACACACTAATGCCACCGACACAATCTCACACCCCGACTGGGTTCTGTGATTCGGATGGAAACAATGTCCTCAGAACTGCAAATAAGAGACGCATGCTCCAGCAGGGCTAGTGATTATAAGGGTCATGTGATCAGGGGGTCTTGAACTAATGTTACTAAACCTACAGCATGTTTGCATTTATTTATTCATCCATTATCTTCTGCTTTAGCCTCTATAAGGATCGCGGGGGTGGGGGGGTTGCTCATGCCCATGCCCATGCCCATGCCCATCCAGGGGAGAATGTTTCGGGCGCTGGGCAGATACACCCAGGACAGGGCACCAATCCAACACTGGGCACACACTCACTCACACAGACACACTCTATATGGGGCAACTTAGAGTGTTCACTTGACCTTGATCCATGTTTTTGGACTGTGGGAGGAAACTGGAGAACCCGGAGGAAACCCACATGGACACGGGAGAACGTGAAAACTTGGAACATGGAGTCCCCGTGTCTATGTGGGTTTCCTCCGGGTTCTCCGGTTTCCTTCTACAGTCCCAAAACATGGATTCAAGGTGAATGGGCTGCTCTTAATTGCTCCATATAGTGTGTGTGTGTCTGAGTATATGTGTGTGTGCCTAGTGATAGATTGGAGTATTGTTCAGCACACAAAATGTTCTCCCCTGGATTGGATGGACATGGGGACCCCCCCCCCTCCACACACACACACACACTACCCTAGCAGAGAGTAAGAAGATGAATGAGATGAGATAAACATTCATTCATTCATTCATTATCTCCCGCTTTATCTTCTATTAGGGTCGCGAGGGGGTTTCCCATGCCCATCTAGGGGAGAACGTCTTGGGCACTGGGCAGATACACCCAGGACAGGGCGCCAATCTATCACTGGACACACACTCACTCACACAGACACACTCTATATGGGGCAATTTGGAGAATTCAATTGACCTTGATCCATGTTTTTGGACTGTGGGAGGAAACCGGAGAACCCGGAGGAAACCCACGCAGACACGAGGAGAACATGGAAACTCCACCCAGATGGGAATTCGAACCGGGAATCCCTAGAGCTGAGAGGCGTACTAACCACTAAACCACCGTGCCACCCCATGAGATATACAGTACCAGTCAAAAGTTTGGCCACGCCCCCTTCTTTCTCCATTCTCTGTTTCCTCCACTTATCATATAGATGGACTTTGTAGTTCTCCAATTCCAGACTGTAGTCCATCTGTGTTCTTTGTTGTTGTTGGTCCCTGTTGGGTCTCTGTTCTCTGTTGGTCAGCAGCATCACAGAACAGGTATCATTTGGGTGGTGGATTGTTTCTTGTCAGTTCTGCAGTGACACTAATGTGGTGAGGGGGGTTTAGTGCAGCAGTGCTGCTGGAGTTTCATTTCTCCACCTCAGTCACACTGCTGGGATAGGAATAATACCCCCACCAAATAACCCCTGCTCTGTGGAGCTACTATTGGGGTTAAAAATTAAAACTGAGAAGCATTTTGCTGTAAAAAAAAAAAGACAATGCTGCCTCCTTCTGGTTTTTATTTAAATAGCACCCTATGAATTGTACATCTTAGGATGTATAACATAACAAAATAATACAATCGTGATTCTTTAATTACATATAAATATATATTTGTGTAAAAAAATATTATTAGAACTTTTATTAGATCCCATCACTGTTAATATATTAATAATTAATCAGAGTATGATCATACTGAACCAAACAAATCTGAATCTGACGATATTACATTTACATTTAGTCATTTAGCAGACGCTTTTATCCAAAGCGACTTACAAATGATATTTTAAATACTTTAATTAAATATATTTATTGATGGCGGCACGAATGGCTTAGTGGTTAGCATGTTCTCCTCTCAGCGCTAGGGATTCCCGGTTCTAATCCCCATCTGGGTGGAGTTTCCATGTTCTCTCCGTGTCTGCGTGGGTTTCCTCCGGGTTCTCCGGTTTCCTCCCACAGTCCAAAAACATGGATCAAGTTAATTGAATTCTCAAAAATTGTCCCATATAGAGTGTGTCTGTGTGAGTGAGTGTGTGCCCAGTGATGGATTGGCACCCTGTCCTGGGTCTATCTTCCCAGCGCCCGAAATGTTCTCCCCTGGATGGGCATGGGGAACCCCACCGCGACCCTAATAGAGGATAAGCGGGAGATAATGAATGAATGAATATTTATTGATATATTTGCAGATATTATCAGGAAACCAATCAAAAGATTATGATGCAAACTTATACACTATATTCATCCTTTAAACCCGAGATTTCCCCCATGTTTTTCTGATTTTTTTAAAGATTAATTAATGTAATTAATTTTAAATACGTCATTATATTTGATCAGAACTTTAAAGTCTCACACAATCGAACCGACAACAAACACAAACCGACGACTCGAATCGGCTTGATTAGTAAGCCTGTTCAGTTCAAATCAATTTGAGCCGACTCATGACCTTTGAATCAATCGAATCGTTTTAGAGAGTCAATTTCGAATTTGTTAAATATTATTATTATTATTGATAATATACCAACAACAATTATAATGATTACCCGACCTTGGTCTGTTCCTCATACCCATTACAATAATAATAATAATAATAATAATAATAATAATAATAATAATAATAATAATAATTATTATTATTATTATTGTAATTACCATTCTAAATAATCTAAAGCCAAAGTGCAATTTTTATACAATAATAATAATGCATTCTAATCATTGTAAGAATAAATATGTTCTTTTCTTTATTTATTACAAATCATATTTTTATGATTATATACATATATATATATATATATATATATATATATATATATATATATATATATATATATATATATATAATCTTATGACGTTCTTATGTATATTTGATTATTCATTCATTCATTATCTTCCGCTTATCCTCTATTAGGGTCGCGGTGGGGTTCCCTATGCCCATCCAGGGGAGAACGTCTCGGGCGCTGGGCAGATAGACCCAGGACAGGGCGCCAATCCATCGCTGGGCACACACTCACTCACACAGACACACTCTAAATGGGGCAATTTTTTTTGAGAACTCAATTAACTTGTTCCATGTTTTTGGACTGTGGGAGGAAACCGGAGAACCCGGAGGAAACCCACGCAGACACGGGGAGAACATGGAAACTCCACCCAGATGGGGATTCGAACCGGGAATCCCTAGTGCTGAGAGGCGAACGTGCTAACCACTAAACCACCGTGCCGCCCACTATATTTGATTATATACAGTATATTATATATATACTGTATGTTTTATTTTAGAACATAAATTTAAAACATACTATTAAAAAAGTTAAATAAGAAATATAAAAATATACACTTTATTACATTTTATAGAGAAGTATACAATTTAAAATAAAAAATGCTGGAATTAATTATTACATGTTACTCTCTTGGGCAGCACTGTGGGTTGTCTCACTGCTGGGGATTCAAGTTCCCATGTTCTCGCTGTGCCCCTGTGGGTTTCCTCCGGGTTCTCCGGTTTCCTTCCACAGTCCAAAAATCATGGATTGAAAGTAAATAAAGTGCTCTAGATTGCCCTATACAATGTGTGTGTGTGTGTGTGTGTGTGTGTGTGTGTGTGTGTGTGTGTGTGTGTGTGTGTGCTCAGGGATAGTTTGTGGCCCTGACCTGGATGTATCTGCCCCCCCTAAAAAAATTGCTAGTAGAGGATTAAGTGGAAGGAAACGAATGAATGATGACACGTCAATGGGTTTTTTGAGTAAATGTTATCAGGTGCGGGCAGCACGGTGGTTTAGTGGTTAGCATGTTCTCCTCTCAGCACTAGGGATTCCCGGTTCGAATCCCAATCTGGGTGGAATTTCCATGTTCTCGAGTCTCTTGTCTGCATGAGTTTCCTCTGGGTTCTCCGGTTTCTTCCCACGGTCCAAAAACATGGGTCAAAGTCAACTGAATTCTCCAAATTGCCCCATATAGAGTGTGTATGTGTGTGTGAGAGTGAGTGTGTGCACAGCGATAGATTGGTGCCCTGTCCTGGGTGTATCTGCCCAGTGTCCGATGGGATGGGCATTTATCTCCCCTGGATGGGCATGGGGAACCCCCCCGGCGACCTTAATAGAGGATAAAGCGGAGGATAATGGATGGATGGATGGATTATCAGGTGGTTGGTCACCATATTCTTCCAGTTTCTCGTACTGTGAACCGAAGCAACGTCACCGAAGAACCGACTCCCTTCATTTGGCTCGCTTGTACGTTGCGGCTTAGGGAATCGGTTCGTTTGTAATCGTCGTGTTGTGAGGTGCAGGGTTGGGGCTGTTGTTTGTTAAACGGCGGTGTTAGAGCCTCGGCTGCGTTTTTAAGATGGAAACGGAGCAGAAGGACGACGGCATGGCGCTGAGCGGGGCCGTGGCGACGTCCACGACGGAGTACTGCGCGCGGCTGCGGGAGTGGATGTGGCAGTATTACTGCGGCTACGGCAGCTGGCAGAGCTGCATGATGATGGCGGGGCTGCCCCTCACCCCGTGTTACCCCTCGTGTTACCCCCCGCAGCAGAACCCGGCGGCCGCAGACATGACCCGCTGGTACCTCCAGCTCAGCAGCCCGCGGCAGGTCGGCGCTCTGGCGCTCGCTCGGTCTGGAGCCTCAGCCGCAGAGAACGCCAACACTGCGCCCCCTGCAGGTGAGACGCGTTAGCTCCAGCGCTAACGGGCTAGCGGCTCAGACGATGACGACAGAACTCATGTTTATACTTAATTAAAGTTTGTTTTTTTTTAACTCCTAAAGCGGTCCAAAGATTGTAACGCAACCTTTTTGGTTATATAGATGGAGGGCGTCACGGTGGCTTAGTGGTTGGCATGTTCTCCTCTCAGCGCTAGGGATTCCCGGTTTGAATCCCAATCTGGGTGGAGTTTCCATGTTCTCCCCGTGTCCGTGTGGGCTTCCTCCGGGTTCTCCGGTTTCCTCCCACAGTCCAAAAACAGGGATCAAGTCAATTGAATTCTCCAAATTGCCCCATATAGAGTGTATACCCAGAGAAAGATTGGCGCCCTGTCCTGGGTGTATCTGCCCAGCGCCCGAAACGTTCTTCCCTAGATGGGCATGGGGAACCCCCCCCCCCCACGACCCTAATAGAGGATAAAGCAGAAGATAATAAATGGATGGATTCTTCCTCCATTCTCTATTTCCTCCACTTATCATATAGATGGACTTTGTAGTTCTCCAATTCCAGACTGTAGTCCATCTGTGTTCTTTGTTGTTGTTAGACCCTGTTGGGTCTCTGTTCTCTGTTGGTCAGCAGCATCACAGAACAGGTATCATTTGGGTGGTGGATTGTTTCTTGTCAGTTCTGCAGTGACACTGATGTGGTGAGGGGGGGTTTAGTGCAGCAGTGCTGCTGTAGTTTCATTTCTCCACCTCAGTGACACTGCTGGGATAGAAATAATACCCCCACCAAATAACCCCTGCTCTGTGGAGCTACTATTGGGGTTTTGAGCATTAGAACAGAGTAAAGGGAACGTACACAGTATGTACTGTAGAACAAACAGATGAACTACAGTCTGGAATTGTAGAACTACAAAGTCCATCTTTACAGGAAGTGGAACTGAGAACATGGACCATAAGAGGAGCAGAAAGGAGGTGTGTCCAAACTTTTAACTGATACTGTATGACATATATATATATATACTGATCATATAGATGGACTTTGTAGTTACAGTTACAGACTGGACTGTATTCTCATTGCTGCACATTTTCTTTTCAGAGTAAAGAGAACTAACAGAGAGTGTAGAGATGGACAGATGGACTACAGGCTGTAATTATAGAACTACAAAGTGCATGTTAATGAAAGTAATCAATCCATCAATTATCTTCCACTTTATCCTCTATTAGGGTCGTGGTGGGGGTTCCCCATTTCCATCCAGGGGAGAATGTTTCGGGCGCTGGGCAGATACACCCAGGATAGGACGCCAAGCTATCACTGGGCACACACTCACTAACACAGGCACACTCTATCTGGGGCAATTTGGAGAATTCAATTCACATTGATCCAAGTTTTTGGACCGTGGGAGGAAACCGGAGAACCCGGAGGAAGCCCACGCGGACACGGGGAGAACATGGAAAGTCCACCCAGATGGGGATTCGAACCGGGAATCCCTAATGCTGAGAGGAGAACATGCCAACCACTAAACCATCCAATGAAAGTAATAAAAAAATTTTTAATAATGAATCACATAATGCAAGATGTTATTGCATTTCTATATCAAAAGCTTCTTTTTGTTTCATGTCTAAAGCCCATGTCTAAAGTCTTGTTCTTGGGTTTCAGGTCGAGAGTATACTATTCCATCACCTTTACATAGGTTTCTGGCAGAAATGGTGGATTTCTTTATCCTGTTTTGTGTCAAAGCAACCATAGTGCTGTGGATCATGCACCTCAGTGGAATGAAGTAGGTCACTCTAATGTTTCGGCTTAAGAACAGAGACCACAGTCCTTCCTCACATTGTTTATTACGTACTCTATTCCATTTTTGTAATCAGCTAATGTAAACATCGGATACAATGTGTGTGTGTGTTTTTTTAAATTTATTTATAATTAAACATGTTTATTATGGTATTAAAAAGTGAGGGTGGGACCAAACCCACGTCTCATTGCTTTCAACTTTATAATACAGTGGATTAGTTTAGTGCTAAAACTGTGATGATGGTTTGCAATACTTCCAACCTTATTGTGACCGGTAGAGATGAGACGATTAATCGGTTTTGCAATTAATAGCAATTTAAAACATTACAATCAATTAATTGTGAGATCAAGGGCGGCACGGTGGCTTAGTGGTTAGCATGTTCGCCTCTTAGCACTAGGGATTCCCGGTTCGAATCCCCATCTGGGTGGAGTTTCCATGTTCTCCCCGTGTCCGTTTCCTCCCACAGTTCAAAAACATGGATCAAGCTCAATTAAATTCTCCAAATTGCCCCATATAGAGCATGTCCGTGTGAGTGAGTGTGTGCCCAGCGATAGATGGGCGCCCTTTCCTGGGTCTATTTGCCCAGCGCCCGAGACGTTCTCCCCTGGATGGGCATGGGGAACCCCCCCCCCCCACGCGAGCCTAATAAAGGATAAAGCGGAAGATAATGAATAAATGAATGAATAATTGTGAGAACAACTAAACATCATCATGTTGACATTTATGAGAAAAATCTTCTATCTGAATTCTATCAGTAACCGGAAGTTTTAAATGGTGCAATGCACAAGGAAAAATAATGGTGCCACTTGCCCAAACTGGAGACTTGTTACTCTGGGTCAGTGTTTACATCATGGCAGAGCAGGTTATTAGGGATTTAGCTTTTAATAGGATTTTACATTAATTAATCAAACCTTGTTTTTTTATTGCAGTGTGTTTGTAACTGTTTTATAAAAGCAGTAAGGAACTCGAGGTTGGGTATTATTGTGAATAAATCACGGGAAAGAGGTATAATTGTAATCCCTCGCGTCGTGCCTAGTAAGACTTCACAATAATGCCACGCCCTCTCGTACCTTATTGCATTATTAATAGTGATCATTAATAATGCTGGTTCTCATAGTGTGAGTGCACAGTTACGTTGATTCACTTCAAAACTAAAGAACTCGGGATGTTGTAGTGATTTACTCTGCTGTTGAGCTCCTTCACCCTCATTGGAGTTCAACATGTTCAGTTTCAGGTGGTGGATCATCACCGTGGTGCTCCGTGCAGGTCAAATCATTTTTGCAGAGCTTGCATGTTACACGTTCTTTATTTGTGTGAAGTGTGACATTTTCGGATAAAGCCAAAGCTTTATCATCATTTTCCGTCGCAATTTGTAGTTTTCATTTGTAGTTTATTAAACTTTGTTCAACTCGTTTTTAACGTTTTGAACATTTATCGTTTTTAACGAGATTCCGCCTCGTTCCGTTCAAACCCGTTATTATTATTATTTTTCAGCGCTGCATGTGACGTAAGCGGTTACGGCATTGCAAGGAACGCGTAAATCGTGCGACACAACGAATCGATAATGGAATTCGTCGTCGATACTTTTCATAATCGATTTTTAATTAATTTTATCGTTTCATTGTTGCCGCCATAAATCCATTCATCCATCCATTATCTTCCGCTTTATCCTCTATTAGGGTCGCGGTGGGGTTCCCCACGCCCATCCAGGGAAGAACGTCTCGGGCACTGGGCAGATAGACCCAGGACAGGGTGCCAATCCATCGCTGGGCACACACCCACACACACAGACACACTCTATATGGGGCAATTTGGAGAACGCAATTGACTTGATCCATGTTTTTAGACTGTGGGAGGAAACCGGAGAACCTGGAGCAAACCCACGCCGACACGGGGAGAACATGGAAACTCCACCCAGTTTGGGATTTGAACCGGTAATCCCTAGTGCTGAGAGGAGAACATGTTAACCACTAAGCCCCTGCCCTAAAAATCATACCATCAATATCTGTACTTGTCTCATCCCGAGTGACCTCTGAGTTTTTTCTTTCTCTTGTTGGACCCTTTTGAATGTAAAGGCTTTTAAGCATTAATCTGTTAACAAGGGAACTTTGTTTTCTTCTGCGTTAGTAAAACCCGGTTCGTCTCCACAGGGACATCTCCAAAATCGTCATGCAGTTTGTGGTGGAGGAGATCGATGAGAACACATCACTGGAGGACTTGCAGAAAATGATGGTGGTGGCGCTGATCTACAGAGTTCTGGTTTGTTTTTATGAGGTCAGTGGGAGGAGTTCTTTACATTGCTGAGCTATTTGTCCTTCATGGTACATTACAAATACATCTGGCAGACGCTTTTATCCAAAGTGAATTACAAGTATCCAAACTTGGTAGTTGGGGTCAGAACACAGGGTCAGCCAAGTGCACTTGGGCAAGGCACCCAACACTAGCTGCTCCCCAGGTGTGCTCACTTCACTTAGTGTGTGTGTGTGTGTGTGTTCTGCATGCATGGGTTAAATGTGGAGGACACACTCCTCTGTGTGTAGGTACAGCAGGAAAAATCTTTATCCTTTATTGGGGGGTTCCCCATGCCCAACCAGGGGAGAATGTTTCGGGAGCTGGGCAGATACACCCAGGACAGGACGCCCATCACACCGACACTCTACTAAATGGGGCAGTTTGGAGAATTCTATTGACCTTGATCCATGTTTTTGGACTGTGGGCGGAAACCGGAGAACCCAGAGAAAACCCACGTGGACACGGGGAGAACATGGAAACTCCACCCAGATTGGGATTCGAACCTAGAATCCCCAGCGCTGAGAGGAGATCATGCTAACCACTAAGCCACTATCACGTTATTAGTTTAATACAATTCCACAATTGTTTTCTTATTTTGTCTTGTTCCAGATTATTTGCATTTGGGGGGCAGGTGGCGCTACACCGGGAAAGTTTCTGCTTGGTCTGCGCGTTGTCTCCTGTGACTCAACAGTCATGGTGCGACCCAACAGGGTTCTGGTGGTACCAGCATCCAACGTCACCTTATCAGCGTAAGTCTTTTCTTTTCTATGCATCTGATTCAGAGAAGAGGGAAGAGGGACGACACTTAATGTGAAGGTCCAGCTCTCAGTTAAAAACATCTGTCTGCTGAAACATGACTTTAAAATTAAGCCAGCTAAAAGTTCACCCCGTTCTCCCCGTGTCCGCGTGGGTTTCCTTCGGTTTCCTCCCACAGTCCAAAAACATGAATCAAGTCAATTGAGTTCTCCAAATTGCCCCATATAGTGTGTTTGTGTGTGAGTGAGTGTGCCCAGCGATAGATTGGTGCCCTGTCCTGGGTGTGTCTGCCCGGCGCCCGAGACGTTCTCCCCTGGATGGGCTTGGAGAACCCAGGATAAAGCGGAAGATAATGAATGAATGAATATATATACATATTATATTATAGGTCCCAGGTTCGATTTCTAGTTGTTTAGATTAAAAAAAAAAAGATTAAAAAAAAAACTTTGGTCTGAATGTCTGAGAGGGTTTTCTCAGGGTACTCTGGTTTCCTCCCACATTAGAGATTAGATATACTAATGCCCCTCTGATTGTATTATTTGTAAACCATGGTTAAGGAAAGGCTTGGTGTCATATATCATAAAAATCCTCCATCATTAAACTCTATGGGTCAGAGTCATTATAAACTGGACTAAAGAGTATCATAAGGGTTGGGTACGACTGACC
>JAFMOD010000750.1:79460-99763 GCA_019802435.1 Corydoras maculifer
AAAACATGACTTCAAGGTGAATTGCCCCATCTAAAATCACCCATTTCACGCTGGTGACCACTTTGAAGGGCAGTAAGAGGTGCAAACGTGGAACTCTTTTGTATCAGTTGTGAATAAATCGTTGCCACTATTTCAGTTCCAACCCTCGTACTTTTAAATGAGTTCTATTAGGTTTACATAACTTATTTGTTTGTTAGTATATTTAATGAACCTCGTCAGGTGGTCGCTGTTCGATACGAGCGCTGCGGGATTCTCCTGACGTCTCTGCCACACAACCTGAAGATTTCAAAGTCACGTTAAACAATCAGTCTTTAGACTCTGATTTCTAGCTTTCAGACGGAACGTTTTGGACCGTGTGGCAGACTCCGTGAGTCTTTTTCCCCCCAAATGCTTTTCATTAACGTTATCCGGAATTGCACTGATGGCCCGGCCAGACGCAGCTGGTATCAATTGCCCCGCTGTTCGGGAGATCGGAGGCCGTTCGTCAGCCGAGCACCGGTTCTGCGCCGTGCTTTCGTCTCCTGCATGCCACGGTCTGTAATGCTACCCTTATTAAAACCATCAGTGTCGGGAAGACTGGAAACATTTCAGCCCTGTCTCTTTGTATCAGTCTCTCCGGAACAAACAGCAAGATGGAATGATGACCAGCGGGGGGTGGCGGTGAGTTCCATCAAATATGTCCATCACGTTGGCCTCAGCTGAGGACTTATTGTTTTCTGTTTGCAGTCTGTTTTCTATTGAATGAATAAAAATGTCTGTAATATGGAACTGGAACACGCGTCAACCTTCACCTGTCAGCTGACACTGCGTCCTCTGATAATTAAGAGGACTTTGACTGGCACAGCAGTCCACGTGTCCATGTGGGTTGTCTCTGGGTTCTCCGGTTTCCTCCCACGGTCCAAAAACATGGATTAAAGGGGAATTGCCCCATCTAAAATCACCCCTTTCATGTTCTTCCCACGTGCCCAGCGCCCAAAATGTTCTCCCCTGGATGGGCATGAGGAACCCCCCATGCCTTGGTACCTTGTTAGATGATTAAGTGAAAGCTAATGGATGCTCTCCCTGTGTCCACATGGGTTTCCTTCGGGTTCTCTGGGTTTCCTCCCACAGTCCAAAAACATTAAAGGTGAATTGCCCCATATAAAATCACCCATTTCATGTTCTTTCCACGTACCCAGCGCCCAAAATGTTCTTCCATTGATTGGCATGAGAAACCTCCATGCCTTGGTACATTGCTAGATAGCGAAAGCTAATGGATGGATGGATGTTTTCCCTGTGTCCATGTGGGTTCCTCCGGGTTCTCCAGTTTCCTCCCACAGTTCAAAAACATGGATTCAAGGTGAATTGCCCCATCTAAAATCACCCATTTCATGTTCTGCCCAGTGCCCAAAATGTTCTCCCCTGGACAGGCATGAGGAACCCCCCATGCCTTAGTACCTTGGTAGATGATTAAGCGGAACCTGATGGATGGATGTTCTCCCTGTGTCCACATGGGTTTCCTTCGGGTTCTTCGGTTTCCTCCCACAGTCCATAAACATGGATTCAGGGTGAATTGACAACTCTAAATTTCCCCATACAGCTAGTGTCTATGTGTGTGCTCAGTGATGGAATGGCGCGTTGTCTTAAATCTAACTGTCCAGTGCCTTCAGCATTCTTTCCTGAATAGGCATGGAGGACCTCCCCCCCCCCCACGACCCTAGTAGAGGATTAAGCGGAACATAAAGAGATGAGACATTTTACTGATGGAGTTTTAATGTTTTTCCACCTGGATTCCAAAAAATTGCGCAGGCTTAAATAATAAATGTTGTTCTGTGTGTGACCTGCGGTGGCGCCAGCGCTCCCTCAAACCCTGATTGGTTTAAGCAGATAAGAAATGAATGACTGTTATGTGACTGCCAGGTTCTAAACATTCTTCTGTCCAGAGTCTGAGTTACAGAAATATGTTAAGGATGGAGGAATAATATATCCAGCAGAGGGCGCTGTTTCTACAGTTTAATGATTTTAGTTTTGAATGATGCATTTTTCTCTGTATGACTTTCTCAATGCTTCCTAATCTCATCTCATTATCTTCTTAATTCTCTACTAGGGTTGTGGGGGGGGTTCCCTTTGCCCATTCAAAGGAGATACTGTTACTGGCGCTGGGCAGATACACCCAGGACACACACACTCACACTATATAGGGGCAATTTTAAGCAACCTATTTTTTTAATGAGACTGGAAACCAGAGAACCCAGAGTAAACTCATGAGGACACTGCAAAAACAATGACCCAGATCGGGATTCGAACCTGGGACATCCTAATAACATTTACATTACATTACATTTGGTCATTTATTGGACGCTTTTATCCAAAGCGACTTACAAGGTGAGCACAGGGTTCATCACAACATCCCTGGAGTAATGAGGGTTAAGGGTCTTGCTCAAAAACCCACATTGGAAACTTTAGTGGACCTGGGATTTGAACCCACAACCTTCAGATTGACAGCCCAACACCCTAATTACTGAGCTACCACACCCTAATCTTTCCTCCTGTTATTAAACCCCTGAACATCTGACTCAGCACACATGCAATCAAAACCCGACATCGTTTGCACACAGCAGGGTTTCTGCGAATTCAGCCGTACGATTCGTTCATTTTAAAAAAGCGCGTTCGCTTCACCAGCGCCGTTCTCTTCAACACACACTGCTTCTCAAAATAACTAGAAGTTGATCATGAATGTTTAATAGTCATCAGCTCATTAGATTAGCGGGGGCCATTAGGTTTCATCATTCACATCATTACATCTGTTTGATATCTCACACTCGCCGTTTTATAAATGTTGCATTATTTAGTGTTTGTGCTGTACACTTACGTTTCTCTGAACTCGACCTTCGCTTTGCAGCTGCGGTTTTTAAAAAAAAAAATTTTTTTTATAAATTGCAACTTTTTTTTGTTTGTAATTTTTTTTTGGGAGCACAATCTGAGACGATTTCCACCTCAGTCACCTCTCCATTTACTTTCACTCCTTTTCTTTTTCAGCTTCATTTGCTGCGTGAAAGCAATTTGTCGTTCTAAAATTACATACAGTCTCTCTCTCTCTCTTCCTTACATACTTTGTTTGTCGCCTTTATTTTGTTCTTAAATGATTCAGACCCTCTCCCCGTGTCTGTGTGGGTTTCCTCCGGGTTCTCAGGTTTCCTCCCACAGTCCAAAAACATGGATCAAGTCAATTGAATTCTCCAAATTGCCCCATATAGAGTGTGTCTGTGTGAGTGAGTGTGTGTCCAGCGATGGATTGGCATCCTGTCCTGGGTCTATCTGCCCAGCGCCCAAAACGTTCTTCCCTGGATGGGCATGGGGAACCCCCTGCGACCCTAATAGAGGATAAAGAGGAAGATAATGAATGAATGAATGATTCAAACCCCCACAGACTAAACAGAGCAGGTATAATGTGGGTGGTGGATGATTCTCAGCACTGCAGTGACTGTGCCGTGGTGGTGTGTAAAACCCTGAGTGAAACTCACACAGGTATAGGGTCACACTTGTTCAGTTCAACTTGTTCATACACACACAGACACATATATACACACACGTGTGTGTATATATATATATATATATATATATATATATATATATATATATATATATATATATATATATATATATATATATATATGTGTGTGTGTGTATATATATGTGTGTGTGTGTGTGTGTGTGTAATATAAATATAGCTATTTTATATATACATATTTATATACATTTATATATACATATATATATATATTATATAATATAGCATGTTCTCCTCTCAGCACTAGGGATTCCCGGTTTGAATCCCAATCTGGGTGGAGTTTCCATGTTCTCCCCGTGTCCGTGTGGGTTTCCTCCGGGTTCTCTGGTTTCCTCCCACAGTCCAAAAACATGGATCAAGTCAATTGATTTCTTCAAATTGCCCCATATATAGTGTGTTTGTGTGAGTGAGTGTGTGCCCAGTGATAGATTGGCGCCCTGTCCTGGGTGTATCTGCCCAGCACCCGAAACGTTCTCCCCTTGATGGGCATGGGGAACCCCCCCACACACACACACATGACCCTGATATAGGATAAAGCAGAAGATAATGAATATATATATATATATATATATATATATATATATATATATATATATATTCATTCATTATCTTCATTATATAAAAAAAAAAGTATTTTCTTTCTCCCCTTTTTGACTTAGTAGATTAGTGGTCACTGTGATACCCCCCCCCCCCCACAACCCCTACTTTGATGAGCTGTTCTGCTGCTGTGTTGTTAATATTGCTGTCATTGTTTTGGTTACTGTCTCTGCTTGTCCTTTAGAAGGCCACCGCAAACTGCTTAACTGTTGAGGACGTCCTATAGGTCGATCTGTTCACCTCTGACCCGGAGGCAGTGCACCCTCCACGACTCCACACATCTGTCTGCTTCATCTCCAGCCGGATGCTACTGAGCTGCACATCTGTATCGAGCCAAAGCATTTCTGGTAAACTCAGGGCACCGGGTTCTTCTTCATCCTGCCCACACTGATTGGCAGCCTTGGGGCAGCTTGGCAGTTGTACATGGCAGCGAGTGCCGTGGCAACACTAGCTGAGACTGGAACAATGTGTTGAGAATGACATCAGTCTGGTTAGCCGTCTGGAGAGCTGACGCATCATACCGTCATTCGCAGCTGACATGGTAGAAAGATTGTTTTCTATAATAGAATGAAGCAATAAGGTACGAGAGGGCGGCATTATTGTGAATAAATCACGGGAAAGAGCTTTTATTAGGCATGACCTGTAGTGGAGTAAAGTTACATTTCTTTCCCATTACTTCACAGTACTGTAATACACAACCTCGAGTTCCTTATTGCTTCAATAAAACATTTCCAAACACACTATAATAAAAAAAGAAGGTTTCATTCATTAATTCATTTATTAAAAGCAAAATCGCTAATAAACTGGAAGTAATCTAGTCTAGGCGGCACGGTGGATTAGTGGTTAGCATGTTCTCCTCTCAGCACTAGGGATTCCCGGTTCGAATCCCAATCTGGGTGGAGTTTCCATGTTCTCCCCGTGTCCACGTGGGTTTCCTCTGGGTTCTCCGGTTTCCTCCCACAGTCCAAAAACATGGATCAAGTCAATTGAATTCTCCAAATTGCCCCATATAGAGTGTGTCTGTGTGAGTGAGTGTGTGCCCAGCGATAGATTGGCGCCCTATCCTGGGTGTATCTGCCCAGAGCAAGCCAAAGCGACGGCGGCAAGACAAAACTCCCTGTTATGTGGTTACAACTCCTCCCACAAATCCCATCACAGAGCTCGAACCTCAGACGGATTCAGTGGAAAAGTTCCACACTGACCTTGAAGAGTCTCAAAAGCGTTCTCTTTAGACGAAAGCGTATCGCGCGAACTGAATGCTCCTTTCATTAAAGGTTCAGATTGGATGGAATCTGGCGGAAGGAGAAAAAAAACGCTCTGAAGGCGAAACACAAGCATCTGTCTCAGACGGAAAAATGAGTCTGCGTTAATTGTGCGGCTCGAGTAAGACGTGTGCCTAAAGAGAAGCGTGAGGAAGAGCTGAAAGGCGCTGAAAATGAGGAGGCAGAGGGGGAGGAAGATGGAATATTCTCTGTGATCTCTTGACTGAGACTCTAGAGGCCGTAAAGCACCCTTCAGAAATTCATTAAGATTCACAGAGCCTCCACAAAGCTGCGGGTTACATAAGAGTCTAATACAAAACAGTTCAACATTCAATCTGCTTCATTCACTTTAAACTGCGCTTTCAAACAGAACACAGACTTCAGTTAGAGCCAGAATTCTGCACGTTCCATGTTCTTCTCATTTTCATTTTATTTTTATTTTTGCCCTAATGTCATTTCATTAACTGATTTCTGAAGAATCAAATCTGCAAAGGACAACGGTGTCAAGTTAATATGCAAACAGCTAGAAACAAGTAGCCAATCAAGGATCTTAGGACATGTGGAGGACCGAATCTGCATCTGACATCAACATCCATCCATTATCTTCCACTTTATCCTCTATTAGGGTCGCGGGGGGGGGGGGGGTTCCCCATGCCCATCCAGGGGAGAACATTTCGGGTGCTGGGCAGATACACCCAGGACAGGAGGCCGATCTATTGCTGGGCACGCACTCTATCACTCACACACACACACTCTATATGGGGCAATTAGGAGAATTCAATTAATCTTGATCCATGTTTTTGGACTGTGAGAGGAAACCGGAGAACCCGGAGGAAACCCACGTGGACATGGGGAGAACATGGAAACTCCACCCAGATTGGGATTTGAACGGAAAGCCCCAGTGCTGAGAGAAGAACATGCCAAATCACTAAACCACAGTGCCACCCTACATCCATCCATTATCTTCCACTTAATCCTCTACTAGTGTCACAGGGCGGTTCTCATGCTCATCTATCTATCACTGGGCACACTCACTATATGGGGCAATTTTTTATATAGCATCCATCCATTATCTTCCGCTTTATCCTCTATTAGGGTCGCGGGGGGTTCCCCATGCCCATCCAGGGGAGAACGATTCGGGCTCTGGGCAGATACACCCAGGACAGGACGCCGATCCATCGCTGGGCACACCCTCACAAACACACACACTCTATATGGGGCAATTTGGAGAATTCAATTGATCTTGATCCATGTTTTTGGACTGTGGGAGGAAACTGGAGAACCCGGAGGAAACCCACGTGGACACGGGGAGAACATGGAAACTCCACCCAGATTGGGATTTGAAGCGGGAATCCCTAGTGCTGAGAGGAGAACATGCTAAGCACTAAACCACCGTGCCGCCCTGATTGTGATTCCTATAATAAAATGTGTAAGTGTGTAAAAGTTTAGATCCGTTTTGCATTATTATTATTATTATTATTATTATTCATTCATTCATTATCTCCCGCTTATCCTCTATTAGGGTCGCGGTGGGGTTCCCCATGCCCATCCAGGGGAGAACATCTCGGGCGCTGGGCAGATAGACCCAGGACAGGGCGCCAATCCATCGCTGGGCATATTATTATTATTTTTTTTTTTTTTTAATTTTTTTTTAATATATTAAATGCATTCAGTAGAATTAAATCCCTAAATTTAGGACGCCGTTGAACCTTTGACCTGTGGCGACGTCTCAGTCTCCGCCTTTCGCCTCTGAACGAATCAGAAACGAGCCGGGGCAGCGTTTACTATCACTCTCGCTCACTCCTCCTAGCTCACTACCTATTGGCTGTCCTCGCGCCCCGTGCCGGACCTGCTCTCCAATCAGAACCGTTCTGGGCCACAAGCATGTGAAGTAGTAATAATGTGGAATGCACTGCTTTGGCACGTGCCGTCAGCTGAACAGCAGGGCAGGGGCAGGGGCAGGGGCAGGTGGGGCTAATTCACTTGATGACAGACAGTTCATGTGCTTAGATCACATAGCAGCCTCAGCTGCTGCACTTTCCTCTCTGTTAAACAAATACGCTTGACCCAGTCGCAGGTCAGATGTTCCGAATTAGATCTCAGCTACATGTATACACAGTTCATCAGCACAGAGAGAACGCTGAGTCAGCAGGTTATATTCCACACAGTGATTTTAGGATGAGCAGAGGATCCATACAAACCTACACTGAAAATATTATATCATTCATTCATTCATTATCTCCCGCTTATCCTCTATTAGGGTCGCGGTGGGGTTCCCCATGCCCATCCAGGGGAGAACGTCTCGGGCGCTGCGCAGATAGACCCAGGACAGGGCACACTCACACAGACACACTCTATATGGGGCAATTTTGAGAGATCAATTAACTTGATCCATGTTTTTGGACTGTGGGAGGAAACCGGAAAACCCAGAGGAAACCCACGCAGACACGGGGAGAACATGGAAACTCCACCCAGATGGGGATTCGAACCGGGAATCCCTAGTGCTGAGAGGAGAACATGCTAACCACTAAGCCACCGTGCCGCCGAATAATATATCAATTAATAATATTATATATATATAGAGCGGCATGGTGACCTAGTGTTTAGCATGTTCTCCTCTCAGCACTAGGGATTCCCGGTTCGAATCCCCATCTGGGTGGAGTTTCCATGTTCTCCCCGTGTCCACGTGGGTTTACTCCGGGTTCTTCGGTTTCCTCCCACAGTCCAAAAACATGGATCAAGGTCAACTAAATTCTCCAAATTGCCCCATATAGAGTGTGTCTGTGTGAGTGAGGGTGTGCCCAGCGATAAATTGGTGTCCTGTCCTGGGTGTATCTGCCCAGCGCCCGAAACGGGACACGGGGAGAACATGGAAATTCCACCCAGATGGGGATTTGAACCGAGAATCCCTAGTGCTGAGAGGAGAACATGCTAACCACTAAACCACCGTGCCGCTATATATATATATATATATATATATATATATATATATATATAAAATTTGGGAAAACACAAACACATAACTTGAAGTTTCCTGATGTAATCAGACTATTTTGTGGACCTGAAGACGTTCTCCTGTGTCTCCTGTGTTCCACACGCTGAAATTAGTTCGTGTCACTTCGTTTCATAAGCGTCTGCCTTCTCGCGCAATCGGTCATCAAGGACACGCCTGCAATAAGCAGACGTTAACGACAGATATGCAACCTGCAGCGAACACATAATGACCTGTAGGGTGTGTGTGTGTGTGTGTGTGTGTGTGTGTGTGTGTGTGTGTGCATGCAGAAGGCCCATCGGTGTCGTGTTACTGGAATGAGCTCAGCTACTGATAATCCTGCTTATGTAGCCATTAAAACCCCCGGCTCTCCGCGGCTCGGTCTCTCTCCCCTCCGGCTTGGCTGGCCTCGCGCTCACTCCTCCACCACACATCACACGATCGCAGGACCACGGCTCGTTCCTCCACAAACACATGCTTCTCCGAGTGGGAAGAGTCAAACCTCTGTGACCCGCGTGTCATGTTCAGAGCATCCAAAGCTTTGGGGAGTTCTTTACATCCATCTGCGCAGATTAAGGACTTACTGAGTCTTAAAAGTAGCAGTTAAATAAAGTGAATAGTAGAACAGAGTGTCAAGCGCATCTGCACCGGGGGCCAAAACCCACTTTAGAACAGAATAAACATTTATTAAACATGATAAAATTAAAGGGCGGCACGGTGGCTTAGTGGTTAGCACGTTCGCCTCTCAGCGCTAGGGATTCCCGGTTCGAATCCCCATCTGGGTGGAGTTTCCATGTTCTCTCCGTGTCTGCGTGGGTTTCCTCCGGGTTTTCCGGTTTCCTCCCACAGTCCAAAAACATGGATCAAGTCAATTGAGTTCTCCAAATTGCCCATATAGAGTGTGTCTGTGTGAGTGAGTGTGTGCCCAGCGATGGATTGGCGCCCTGTCCTGGGTCTATCTGCCCAACGCCCGAGATGTTCTTCCCTGGATGGGCATGGGGAACCCCACCGCGACCCTAATAGAGGATAAGCGGGAGATAATGAATGAATGAATGAATGATAAAATTATATGAATAGGAAGAAAGACAAACAGGAGTATAAATCCACAATAAATAACCTTAAACTTCCATCCATCCATTATCTTCCACTATATCCTCTCCTAGGGTCGTAAGGGGGGTTCTCCATGCCCATCCAGGGGAGAACGTCTACAGATACACCCAGGACAGGACACCAATCTATCGATGGGCACACACTCATTCACACAGACACACTCTATATGGGGCAATTTGGAGAATTCAAATGACCTTGATCCATGTTTTTGGACTGTTGGAGGAAACCAGAGAACCCGGAGGAAACCCACACGGACCATGCATTATTCCTATCCCAGCAATGTCACTGAGGTGGAGAACTGAAACTCCAGCAGCACTGCTGCACTAAAACCCCCCTCACCACATCAGTGTCGCTGCAGAACTGACAAGAAACAATCCACCACCCAAATGATACCTGTTCTGTGATGCTGCTGACCAACAGAGAACAGAGACCCAACAGGGACTAACAAGCAGACAGGACAGGACGCCAATCTATTATTTTGCACGCACTCACTCACACACACACACTCTATATGGGGCAATTTGGAGAATTCACTTGACCTTAATCCATGTTTTGGGACGGTTGGAGGAAACCGGAGAACCCGGAGGAAACCCACGTGGACACGGTGAGAACATGGAAACACCACCCAGATCTGGATTCGAACCGGGAATCCCCAGCGCTGAGAGGAGAACATGCTAAACCACTAAGCCATGCCTTCCCCGGATCTACTCTATCCATTCATCCATTATCTTCCGCTTTATCCTCTACTAGGGGAGGGGGTTCCCCATGCCTATCCGGGGGAGAACGTTTCGGGCGCTGGGCAGATACACCCAGGACAGGGTGCCAATCTATCACTGGGCACACACTCACTCACACAGACACACTCTATATGGGGCAATTTGAAGAACTCAATTGACCTTGATCCATGTCTTTGGACTGTGGGAGGAAAAACGGAGAACCCAGATTGGGATTCGAACCAGGAATCCCTAGCGCTGAGAGGAGAACATGCTAAACCACTAAGCCACCTGCATTATGAATACAGATTTAGTGTTGCCTTTGTGTTTACTGAACTTGAAACAGTCAGCGGATGAGCAACATCCAAACCACTGGGCAAGAATGAACAACTACAGAAGCGTTTCTAATTACTCACATGGCATTGCAAATGAACCCACTTGGTCACTATACTACACTAGGGATTAAATGCCAAGTAATGTTCTACCCCTGGGTGGTGATCACCCCACAGTTACTTGACCTGTACAGCACGTCAAGGTGTCGCCATGATGTCCTCTAATGGAGAGGACGTGCTTTTAAAAGCATTTCAGTGTTTCAGACAGTCTGTGTGTATTTGAAGCCACTTTCCACTCAGATGTCTGTATGTGTTTATGATTCCGGGTTTAAGATAGCGGCCTCGCGCCGTTCTGATGACTCTAACCTTTAACTGGTTTACATCTGTCTCGCAGCACTGAATGGCTAAACACACCTGCCCCACGCTGCCTCACACTGCAGGAGTAACAGCCCCCGTCCCCGTGTCTATTCGCACTCCCTCACTCTCTGCTGAGTATTTTGGTGACGTGAGCCACAGGCATTCTCCCCATGTCCATGTGGGTTTCCTCCGGGTTCTCCAGTTTCCTCCCACAGTCCAAAAACATGGCTCAAGGTCAATTGAATTCTTCAAATTGCCCCATATAGATTGTGTCTGTGTGAGTGAGTGAGTGTGTGTCCAGTGATAGATTGGCGTCCTGTCCTGGGTCTATCTGCCCAGCGCCCGAAACATTCTCCCCTGGAGGGGCATGGGGACCCCCGCGCGACCCTAATGGAGGATAAAGCGGAAGATAATGGATGAACATGAATTATGGACGGGGTGCCAATCTATTTCTGGGCACACAGTCACCCAGACACACACTATTTAGGGGCAATTCAACGCTGGTTTACATCTGTCTGGCAGAACTGAATGGCTAAACACACCTGCCCCGTGCTTAAACGCTTCCTCACACTGCAGTAGTAACCGTCCCCGTCCCTGTCCCCGTCCCCATGTGACTCCCGCCGTCCCTCGCTGTCTATTCACACTCCCTCACTCTCTGCTGAGTATTTTGGAGACGGGAGCCACAGGCATACTGGCATAGAGTTTCAGACACTGCACAGATACACCCAGGACAGGGTGCCGATCTTTCACTGGGCACACACTCACAGACACACTGTATTATATAGGGGCAATTAGACCTTGATTTCATTTTTTGGATTTGTGTATGAGGGGTTTGTCATTTATTGTTTCGTCTCATTGTCTTCCGCTTTATCCTCTACTAGGGTCATGGGGGGGGGGGGGGGATTCCACATGCCCAGGGCGCCGATCTATCACTGGGCACACACTCACTCACACAGACACACTATATTATATAGGGGCAATTAGACAATTTAGAGAGGCCAATTCACCTTAATTTCATTTTTTGGATTTGGGATTGAAGGGTTTGTCATTTAATTTTTCGTCTCATTATCTTCCGCTTTATCCTCTACTAGGGTCACGGGGGGGGGGGGGTGTCCCACATACCGATCCAGGGGAGATTGTTTGGGCTGCTGGGTAAATGCACCCAGGACAGGGCACCAGTCTGTCACTGGGCACTCATTATTTAGAGGGCAATTTAGATAGGGGCAATTTAAAGCAGCCAGATTACCTTGAATCCATGTTTTTGGACTGCGCAAGGAATGATGGGGATGTCATCATCTGTTCCCTATTCCCATCCCGGAAGGACAGTTTAGGGCACAGGTCAAATTCACCCAGGATGGGGTGCCAATCTATTTCTGGGCACACAGTCACCCAGACACACACTATTTAGGGGCAATTCAACGCTGGTTTACATCTGTCTCGCAGCACTGAATGGCTAAACACACCTGCCCCGTGCTTAAACGCTTCCTCACACTGCAGTAGTAACCGTCCCCGTCCCTGTCCCCATCCCCATGTGACTCCTGCCGTCCCTCGCTGTCTATTTGCACTCCCTCACTCTCTGCTGAGTATTTTGGAGACGTGAGCCACAGGCATACTGGCATACAGTACATATCTCCAGCTGGGTGAACCAGGTGTCATGTCTGCAGAGGGCACTAATCTTAGGCTGGATGCTGCGGCCTGCTCCCTTGGCCCGGGCGGCGTGCCCAGAAGTCGAGGGCACATTCGAGTCCCCTGCCTGTTGGAGTGTGACAGGAACAGCAGTTAAAAAAAAGGATATAAATTCAATCCAACATCATCACATCAGACAGTCACAGAAAGTTCAGACAGGAAATTAAAAGAGCTGTAAATACAACACCCTCATCCTGCAAATGAGCTACTAACCTTCCCCAAACACCCTGCTAAAAGTCTAAAAAAAAAAGAAATATAAACACAAATCAGGGCGGCACAGTGGTTAGCATGTTCTCCTCTCAGCGCTAGGGATTCCCGGTTCGAATCCCAATCTGGGTGGAGTTTCCATGTTCTCCCCGTGTCTGTGTGGGTTTCCTCCGGGTTCTCCGATTTCCTCCCACAGTCCAAAAACATGGATCAAGTTAATTGAATTCTCCAATTTGCCCCATATAGAGTGTGTGTGTGTGAGTGAGTTTGTGCCCAGCGATAGATTGGCGCCCTGTCCTGGGTGTATCTGCCCAGCGCCCGAAATGTTCTCCCCTGGATGGGCATGGGGAACCCCACCCCCCACGACCCTATTAGAGGATAAATTGAAAGATGATGGATGGCTTTAAAATGCCCCATATAGCCTGCACTAAGTTGTTAAGCAGACACATTTATCCAAAGCGACTTACAAATAGGGGTGGCACGGTGGCTTAGTGGTTAGCATGTTCTCCTCTCAGCGCTAGGGATTCCCGGTTCGAATCCCAATCTGGGTGGAGTTTCCATGTTCTCCCCGTGTCTGTGTGGGTTTCCTCCGGGTTCTCCGATTTCCTCCCACAGTCCAAAAACATGGATCAAGCTCAGTTGAATTCTCCAAATTGCCCCATATAGAGTGTGTGTGTGTGAGTGAGTGTGTGCCCAGCGATAGATTGGTGTCCTGTCCTGGTGTATCTGCCCAGCGCCCAAAATGTTCTCCCCTGGATGGGCATGGGAACCCCTCCCCCCCCTGCGACCCTAATAGAGGATAAAGAGGAAGACAAAGGATGGACGGATGGACTTACAAATGAGAGAACATCATATTTACACAGACACACTCTATATGGGGCAATTTGGAGAATTCAATTGACCTTAATCCATGTTTTTGGACTGTGGGAGGAAACTGGAAAACCCGGAGGAAACCCACGTGGACATGGGGAGAACTTGGAAACCACCTAGAGTGGGATCTGAAACGGGAATCCCTAGCGCTGAGAGGAGAACATGCTAACCACTATACCACCGTGCCTCCACATATAATAATATATCATATAATATTCATTCATTCATTCATTCATTATCTTCCGCTTATCCTCTATTAGGGTCGCGGTGGGGTTCCCCATGCCCATCCAGGGGAGAACATCTCGGGCGCTGGGCAGATACTCCCAGGACAGGGCGCCAATCCATCGCTGGGCACACACTCACTCACACAGACACACTCTATATGAGGCAATTTTGAGAATTCAATTAACTTGATCCATGTTTTTGGACTGTGGGAGGAAACCGGAGAACCCGGAGGAAACCCACGCAGACACGGGGAGAACATGGAAACTCCACCCAGATGGGGATTCGAACCGGGAATCCCTAGCGCTGAGAGGCGAATGTGCTAAACCACTAAGCCACCGTGCCGCCTATCATATAATAGTAATATATAAATAATATTTAATTTTTGTAATCAGTAAGTTTAATTGAAAAAAAAACAATCCATATCAGTTCCCTGACTTTTTTATGCTGATGACCTCACGTCCTTTCTTCACCTGAGAGCCTGTGCTGGGGTGATGTATGTGTGTGAAATGTAATCTGCTCTCAGATGGTCGACGTCAGCGAATCTGTAAACCTGCCGGCTGACGGCATGCTGCTCGTTTCATTAAAAATAGCTTCACTAAAGCAGATCCAGGGACCACCCAAATAATACGTCCAGCAGGGGCCCGCCATCTGTGTGTATACATGTGTGCGTGTGTGGTTGCCATGACCCTTGGTCTGCTACGTGCAGCAGAAGTCGCAGGGGAGTTGAAGTAGTAAACACTGAGAGGATCTGACTCATGAGCAGCACTTCATACTAAACATGAAACACAGTTCCATCATTCAAATATCAAAGTCATATAATCATTATTATATTTATAATCCATTAACTTCAGCTTTATCCTCTATTAGGGTCGTGGGGGGGGGGGGGGTTCCTTATGCCCATCCAGGGGAGAACGTTTCAGGCGCTGAGCAGATACACCCAGGACAGGGTGCCAATCTATCACTGGGGACACACTCACTCACTTAGTGGTTGGCATGTTCTCCTCTCAGCACTAGGGATTCCCGGTTCGAATCCCAATCTGGGTGGAGTTTCCGTGTTCTCCCCGTGTCCGCGTGGGTTTCCTCTGGGTTCTCCGGTTTCCTCCCACAGTCCAAAAACATGGATCAAGTCAATTGAATTCTCCAAATTGCCCCATATAGAGTGTGTATGTGTGTGTGTGAGTGAGTATGTGCCCAGTGATAGATTGTTGTCCTGTCCTGGGTGTATCTGCCCAGCGCCAAAAACGTTGTCCCTTGGATGGGCATGGGGAACCCCCCCCCGCGCCCCTTATAGAGGATAAAGCAGAAGATAATGAATGGATGGCACGGTGGCTTAGTGGTTAGCATGTTCTCCTCTCAGTGCTTGAGATTCAGGTTTGAATCCCAATCTGGGGGGAGTTTCAATGTTCTCCACGTCCCCACATGGGTTTCCTCCGGGTTCTCCGGTTTCCTCCCACAGTCCAAAAACATGGATCAAGGTCAACTGAATTCTCCAACTTGCCCCATATAGAGTGAGTGTGTGCCCAGTGATGGATTGGCGCCCTGTCCTGGGTGTATCTGCCAGGTGCCTGAGACGTTCTCCACTGGATGGACATGGAAAACACCCCCATGACCCTAGTAGAGGATAAAGTGGAAGATAATGGATGGATGGCTTTAAATTGGTTGTATGCATTTGCCTCTCAGTGCTATTGATCCAGCTTGGATTCCCAATCTGGGTGAAGTTTCCATGTTCTCCTTGTATCTTGGAATGTTCTCCCCATGTGTTGGACTGTTGGACATGGTGAGAACATGGAAACTCCACCAGATCGGGTTTCTAACCTGGATTCTAGGTGCTGAGAGGCAAACATGCTAAACTCCACACCCCTGTTGCCACCCTGAACATGTTCCCATTTTAGAACTTCATGATCGACTTGCAGACATTGCGCAATGAAAAACCGTTCAGTAAATGTTGAACTGTCCGTTAATTGTCCCCGGGGTTTTAAACGGTATTGCACTCGACAGAACCTTAAAATGGACAGAGCGGAGCCAAAGGTGGCTGTTAAGAGTCGCGGATGTAGAGCCACAGGGTGACATTACTCAGGTCATATCATCACTTTGTAGCGCCATCTGGGCAGAGAGGCCGCAGCGGGGGCCTAATTAGGGTTCATTAACACCCTAAGACATCACTCTGGCCCGGTGGGAGAACTAGTATCTCATTCTAGGTGTTCCTACATTAAGACATTTATCATTGATAGATTATACACACACACACACTCACCGGCCATTTTATTAGGTCCATTTCTACCCTAACTGTGTGGAGAACCCACAGAAAACCAATGCAGACACGGGGAGAACATGGAAAGTCCATCCAGATTGGGATTCGAACCTGGATCTCATGCACTGACAGTCGAGGTTGCTGAACACCAAGCCACCGTGGTGCACACTACTGTATATCCATCCATTATCTTCTGCTTAATCCTCTATTAGGGTCATGGGGGGTTCCCCATGCCCATCCAGGGGAGAACATTTCAGGCGCTGGGAAGATACACCCAGGACAGGGCGCCAATCTATCACTGGACACACACTCACTCACACAGACACACTCTATATGGGGCAATTTGGAGAATTCAATTGATCTTGATCCATGTTTTTGGACTGTGGACAAACGGACACGGGGAGAACATGGAAACTCCACCCAGATTGGGATTCAAACCAGGAATCCCTAGTGCTGAGAGGAGAACATGCTAATGAATAAGTGACCATGGTGCCCTTTACTGTATATTGGAAGATTTCATTCGACTTATGTACAATTTTTATTTAATTATATTCATTTGTCAGGTGGCACGGTGGTTTAGTGGTTGGCATGTTCTCCTCTCAGCACTGGGGATCCAGGTTCGAACCCCAATCTGGGTGGAGTTTCCATGTTCTCCCCGTGTCCATGTGGGTTTCCTCCGGGTTCTCCGGTTATCTCCCACAGTCCAAAAACATGAATCAAAGTCAATTGAGTTCTCCAAATTGCCCCATATAGAGTGTGTCTGTGTGAGTGATTGTGTGCGCAGTGATAGATTGGCACCCTGTCCTTGGTTTATCTGCCCAGCGCCCGAAACGTTCTCCTCTGGATGGGCATGGGGAACCCTCCCCCTCCCCCCCTCCCCCCGAGACCCTAGTAGAGGATAAAGCAGACGATGATGGATGGATGGATATTCATTTGTCCTTTTTGGAGAATGATTGTTGTTAACTGTCCCTTAAATCTCTCTGTGTTACAGTTTGGTTCTGGTGATTATTCTACAGCGGACAGCGTATCACCGAAGGCCAGGAAATCACGAGCATTCACGAGCTGATGTTCTGAAATTGTAGCGTGTAGCTGTATAATTCCAGCATACTGTTTTGGTCCGATATTATAGCCTTCTGTATAATCAGGACCGTCTGTATATTTGGAACCTTGCATTGTTGGAGCCAAACAGGCAGCACACACCATGAGGAGAGGTCTGAAGGTCAGTGAGGTCTCAGCACTCACCTCCAGCTTGCTTTTCTGCTTCAGAACCGCCGCCCGGTCCCACCACCCTGCGGTGAGTTCTGTCCCTGTGGCTCCATTCAGAAGATCTCTCACATGAAGAATAACAAAATGTGCAAACACAGGGTTCAGACTGCAGACTCGGTTCTAAACGTAGACCCCAAATTACAGTCGAGCGTAAAGAGTGTGTGGAACGCAAAGCGAGCTCATTCAGAAAAGGCCTGTGTTCTCCAGAGTTCTGCATGTGGGAGTGACGCCACTCTCTGGAGAGTGTGACCTTTGCGTGCATCACTGCATTAACGTTCTATGTTGTTTATGCTGCCGAGACTGAGAATAACCACCCATCCCTCCCTCCATTATCTTCTACTCAATCCTTTACTAAGGTCGCCGGGTCGGGGGAGAACGTCTTGGGCGCTGGGCAACTTTTAACTCTATATGGGGCAATTTGGAGAACTCAATTGACCTTGATCCATGTTTTTGGACTGTGGGAGGAAACATGCTAACCACTAAGTCAACATGCCATTCTCTACTCCATCTATCCATCCATTATCTCACGCTTTATCCTCTAGTAGGGTCACGGGGGGGTTCCCCATGCCCATCCAGGGGAGAAGGTCTCAGGCGCTGGGCAGATACACCCAGGACAGGGCACCGATCTATCACTGGGCACACACTCACTCACACAGACACACTCTATATGGGGCAATTTGGAGAATTCAATTGACCTTGATCCATGTTTTTGGACTGTGGGTGGAAACTGGAAAACCCGGAGGAAACCCACGTGGACACGGTGAGAACACGGAAACTCCACCTAGATTGGGATTTGGACCGGGAATCCCTAGTGCTGAGAGGAGAACATGCTTAACAAAAGCTAGTATATGCCGTATATGGATATTCTGTGTGTGTGTGTGTGTGTGTGTGTGTGTGTGTGTGTGTGTGTGTGTGTGTGTGTGATTTATTTTGCGAGGATTCGAGACAGCGAGCTTGATCTGGCTGTCTGCCACAGGGAGAGCCCTTGACCTAGAAAAGAAGTCAAAAAGGGAGAGAGTCTGCAGTGTCGGTTCTACAGATTCACTGAAACACGGAACATCATCAGAACATCACCAGAACATCATCAGAACATCACCAGAACATCACCAGAACATCATCAGAACATCACCAGAACATCATCAGAACATCATCAGAACATCACCAGAACATCACCAGAACATCACCAGAACATCATCAGAACATCACCAGAACATCACCAGAACATCACCAGAACATCACCAGAACATCATCAGAACATCACCAGAACATCCTCACCTGAGAGAACCTTAAAATATAGACCCTGAGTTTATTCTGCTCTTTTCTCCAGATTTAATGAGAATGTTCTGAATGTGTGCTCCTCCAACTCATCCATCATCTTCCACTTTATCCTCTATTAGGGTCGTGGGGGGGGTTCCCCATGCCCATCCAGGAGAGAACGTTTCAGGCGGTGGGCAGATACACCCAGGACAGGGCGCCAATCCATCGCTGGGCACACACTCACTCACACAGACACACTCCATATGGGGCAATTTTGAGAATTCAGTTGACTTGATCCATGTTTTTGGACTGTGGGAGGAAACCGGAGAACCCGGAGGAAACCCACGTGGACACGGGGAGAACATGGAAACTCCACCCAGATTGGGATTCAAACCAGAAATGCCCCATATAGAGTGTGTATGAGTGAGTGTGTGTCCAGTGATAGATTGGCGTCCTGTCCTGGGTGTATCTGCCCAGGGCCCGAAACGTTCTCCCCTGGATGGGCATGGGGAACCCCACCGCGACCCTAATAGAGGATAAAGTGGAAGATAATGTATGGATGATGGTAGCTCAGTGGTTTGGGTGTTGGTTTATCAATCTGAAGGTTGGGGGTTCAAACCCCAGGTCTACTGAAGTCACCAATGTGGGTTTTTGAGCAAGACCCTTAACCCTCATTACTCCAGGGATGTTGTGATTAACCCTGTGCTCACCTTGTAAGTCGCTTTGGATTAAAGCGTCCAATAAATGACCTAATGGAAATGTAAATGTAATGGATGGATGGAATATGGCACTGTGAGTATGTTGGGTCACTACGCCAGACAGGTGGCGCCATAGCAACGCCATGGTAACTATGTGTAGCATTACTGTGACGTAAAGAGCTTACACTGCAGATAATATGTAGAAACATGCTCTACCCCCCCCCCCCCGTCATGTGATTTGCATTCCAGCTCTTTATCTGTCTCCTTATTGGTCCCTTCCTCCCTCAGAGCACGCATGTTCGTAACTTTACTGACGACGGCAGAGACCATCCGTTTGTTATCAGTCTGATTCCCATGAGCCTCCACATCTGATCAGTCTTTGAACCCCATTGACAGTTCTGTGCTCCGGCGTTCTCCCCCGCCACAGAACCCCGCTCCCGGTTCAGCTCTCATCAGCTGCCACTGCTCTGCTGATCCATAATGCAGCTGTCCTCTGCGTGACCTGTCTTTCGCGGGAACGTATTGAACGTAAGGAGCGCGAGGTGTGTCCTCACACCAGTCAATATTTAACCATCATGCATCAGCACGCTGAGACGGAACACACAGAACAAAGAACACCAAGTCAACTCTTCTGATTTCATTATCTTCTGCTTAATCCTCTACTAGGGTCGCGGGCGGGGGGTGGGTGGGGGGGGGTCATCCAAGGGAGAATCTTTCAAGCCATGGGTTGATCCACCCAGAACAGGACGCCAATCCATCTCTAGGCAAACACACTCTATATGGAGTCATTTTAATAGGGGCAATTTGAGGAAGCCAATTCACCTTAAATCTGTTTTTGACTGTGGGAGGAAACCGAAGAACCCAGAAAGTCCCACACAACATGGAGAAATATGGAACTATCTTTCGCCTAATCCTCTACATGGGGGGGGG
>JAFMOD010000750.1:111066-116066 GCA_019802435.1 Corydoras maculifer
TTAGAGTGTGTCTGTGTGAGTGAGTGTGTGCCCAGCGATGGATTGGCGCCCTGTCCTGGGTCTATCTGCCCAGCGCCCGAGATGTTCTCCCCTGGATGGGCATGGGGAACCCCACCGCGACCCTAATAGAGGATAAGCGGGAGATAATGAATGAATAAATGAATGAATATATATATATATATATATATATATATATATATATACACACACACACACACACACACACACACACACACACATATATATATATATATATATATATATATATAGTATATATATATAGATATAGAGATGCATGTGATTACATGACATTTTTATTTTGTCCAGTAGAGGGAGTGTTATTTCTTGGCTGTGTACTGTATACTTTAAATGCACTCTGGTGAATGATCTGAAAGCCTCTTATATCTCCACCCATGTTAAACTCAAAGGAAAGAACATGCATTATGTATAATAACATATAGAACTGAAAACGTGACAGCGCTTGCAAATGAACACCATGTGTACAATCTTCTTTTGGGCGTTTTACATACCAGCGTGCCATCAGAGGTTTTGTAGTGTGTAAATACAAGCACAGGCCTATTACACTTTCGGGTGGGGCCTGAAACAGACAGAAGCATCTCGACCTGTACACATTCAGGAAAAATGTCAGAAATGTTCCTGAGTTAATGTTTCGCTTCTATGTATTTCCATTCGCATTGACTCAGCCGTATGTTTTAATGACTGATCTCCAGAGACACGACATCTGTTCAGCTCAAAGGAAATCACTGCGCTGGGCTAAAAAAGAAACTTAACCTTTAACTGAGATGTCTTTATATGGACCTCTCCTCCAGAACCTTTACGGTTCAGCTCATCTCATCTCCTTCCATTATCTTCTGTCAATACTCTACTAGGGTCGCGGGAGGTTCTGATGCTCATCCAGTCGAGAACGTTTGGGGTGCTGGGTAAATACATTCAGGGCATTTAGTTGCACAGGCCTCCCGCTCTTAATGCTTATTATTGAACGGGTAGTTCCGCTGGGCGGTAGGGTGGTTTAGTGGTTAGCATGTTCTCCTCTCAGAACTAGGGATTCCTGGTTCAAATCCCAATCTGGGTGGAGTTTCCATGTTCTCCCCGTGTCCATGTGGGTTTCCTCCGGGTTCTCCCGGTTCCTCCCACAGTCCAAAAACATGGATCAAGGTTAAGTGAATTCTCCAAAATTGCCCCATATAGAGTGTGAGTAAGTGTGTACCCTGAAATAGATTGCCGTCCTTTCCTGGGTGTATCTGCCCAGCGCCCGAAACGTTCTCGTCTGAATGGCATGGGGAACCCCCCCGCGACCCTAGTAGAAAATAAAGTGGAAGATAATGGATGGATGGATGGATGGGTAGTTCCGGTTCTTAACTCTAATTGACCCACATTTTTGACAATAACTCACACCTCTGAGCGCTTGCCATCCATATCAAGGCCTGGTATACAAATCATTATAATAAATCATAAAATTATATTTAATATAAACAGCAAGCCTATTCCCAATGAACTAATCCTGTTGCGCGTCACGGTGGCTTGGTGGTTAGCACGTTCGCCTCTCAGCGCTAGGGATTCCCGGTTCAAATCCCCATCTGGGTGGAGTTTCCATGTTCTCCCCGTGTCTGCGTGGGTTTCCTCCGGTTTCCTCCCACAGTCCAAAAACATGGATCAAGTCAATTGAATTCTCAAAAAATTGCCCCATATAGAGTGTGTCTGTGTGAGTGAGTGTGTGCCCAGCGATGGATTGGCACCCTGTCCTGGGTCTATCGACCCAGCGCCCGAGACGTTCTCCCCTGGATGGGCATGGGGAACCCCACTGTGACCCTACTAGAGGATAAAGCAGAAGATAATGAATGAATGAATAATCCTGTTGCGGCTGTTGTTTATAAATTGTGTTCTGTAATTTGCCCACTAGATGGCAGTTTTTGATTCTTAGAGGAACCAAAATCCTGTTATTCAGCGATCAGTGTTCAAAAGTGATCAAAAACGTTTCCTCCGACAGACCAAAAACATCTATTCAAGGTGAATTGTTTGCTTTAGTTTGCCCCTATATGGTGTCTTTGTGTGTATATGTGTGTGCACACAGTTATGGATTGTTGCCCCGTCTTGGGTGTATCTACCAAGCACCAATTCTCCCCTGGATGGGAATGAGGGAAACCCCCAGTGAGCCTAGTAGAGGATTAAGTGGAATATAGATGGATGCATGGATGAATGGGAAGAACCCGGAGACAACAAGTACCCCAGCTTGATGGCTTGGGTCAGAGTGCAGGCATCAGTTAGCTCAGTGGTTAGGGTGTTGGGCTATCAATCTGAAGGTTGGGAGTTCAAATCCCAGGTCCACTGAAGTTATCAGTGTGGGTCCCTCACTGGAAACTTTGTGGACATTAAACCCCTAACTTTTAGATTAATGTTCCAATAGTCTAACCATCGAGTCACCACACCCTTCCACATGTAAACAGGATATAAAGACATTTCAGACAGACACCAGTGCTGTGGCAACTGCACGTTCCTGTTCTAGTATGACTGCATAAAACTTGCAGATGGTCACCAGCCATGAGGACGAGGGCTAACGAGGATGTGGAGGAACTCTGGTTTACTGCATAGCAGCCTGACATGAACCCAAAAGGCATTTGGAATGAATATGAATAAGAGCCAGACCTTTTTCTCCACCATCTCACCTTTTTGACTTAATGAGCACAAATTCCCAGACACACCACAAGATTTTATAAAGAAAAAAAGGCTGTTGTCGACACAAGGAGACATCATGTTTCTGACCAGAGTTTTGCGTTCCCTCGTCCTTTTGTATAATTAAAGGTTCAAGGTCCCAAGTTTATGTTAAAGCAGCACAACTTTGATAATGAAGTTTGAATCTCATCTCATCTTACGAGTCACCCATGCCCATCCAGGAGAACGTGTCGGGTGCTGGGCAGATACACTCAGGACAGGGCGCCAATCGCTGGGCACACATTCACTCACACACACATTATATAGGGGCAATTTAGAGCAGCCAATTATCCTGAAATACATCGCTTGGCATACACTCACTCTCACACACTATATAGGGGCAATTCAGAGCAGCCAATTCACCTTAAATACATTGCTTGACATACACTTACTCTCACACACATTATATAGGGGCAATTTAGAGCAGCTAATTTACCTTGAATCCATCACTGGGCATACACACACTACATAGTGACAATTAAGATAGGGGCAATTTAGAGCAGCTAATTTACCTTGAATCCATCGCTGGGAACACACACGCTACATAATGTCAATTTAGATAAGGGTAATTTAGAGCAGCTAATTTACCTTGAATCCATTGCTGGGCAAACACACAAACACAGATACTCACTCACACAGACACATATACTATATAGGGGCAATTCAGATAGGGGATTTAGAGCTTTTAATTTAGAGCTGTCAATGAAATTCACCTTGAATCCATGTTTTTGTAGTGTGGAAGGAAACCAGTATGTAATGTAATGTGTGTATATGCACAGTATATATATATATGTGTGTGTGTGTGTGTGTGTGTGTGTGTGTGTGTGTGTGTGTGTGTGTATAGTATCAGTTTGTTTGCTGCAGCATGTTTGTATACTTGTCTTAAAGTATTTTTTTAACAAATGAATGTGACAAATCTCGTGAGACTAATCCACTCACATTATAAGCTCACATGGCCTCAGGGAGCATCTCATATGAAGCTGCAGAGAAGAGAAATGATTGTCACATGTTGGTCCTCGTCCTCCGTCATGCTCAGAATGTTTTCCCAGACATCACAGATGGACTCATTAGCATAAAGGTAGGATTATCATAATGTTTAATTCATTCCAACTTTGGAAGATATGAAAATACACAGCTTTTAAGTCTGTTGTGCATCAGCAGGCTGTTTGTGTTTTGCATTTTACATAGTATGCTGAGAGAGAGCAGGAATGGAAATGGGGGGGGGGGGGCTTTCGAGGGCTTTCATCATATAGCTCTTTTCTGCCATAATCACAAACGAATGATCACATGTTAGATAAAGGTGGAGGGGGTGTGGATGGGATAGAGGTGAGAACGTTTGGGGCGCTGGAAAGATACACCCAGGACAGGGCACCAATCTATCACTGGACACACACTCACTCACACACACAAACACATTCTATATGGGGCAATTTGGAGCATTCGATTTAACGTGATTCATGTTTTTGGACTGTGGAAGGAAGCCGAAGAACCCGGAGGAAACCCACGCAGGACCCACATGGACCCACGGGAGAACATGGAATCAACATACTTTATTAATCCCTGTGGGATGCGCCATTAGACGTGTTTATATATACAATAGGGCAATATAAAAAATGACAAGCACAGTTAAAATTAAACCAAAAGTACTAAAAATACACAATAAAGTAATAGTAATGTGGCATGTGTACAGTATGAATATCTATTAATTAAAAAAAATATCATTTAAAAATATAGTGCACTGTGTGGCAGATGGTAGAATAAAATAATATTGCACATTTATATAATTATCCTGATTATGTTTATCCTGGGTGGCTTAGTGGTTAGCACGTTCTCCTCTCAGCACTAGGGATTCCCGGTTCGAATCCCAATCTGGGTGAAGTTTCCATGTTCTCCCTGTGTCCACATGGATTTCCTCCGGGTTCTCCGGTTTCCTCCCACAGTCCAAAAACATGGATAAAGTCAATTGAATTCTCCAAATTGCCCCATATAGAGTGTGTCTGTGTGAGTGAGTGTGTGCCCAGTGATAGATTGGCGCCCTGTCCTGGGTGTATTTGCCCAGCGCCCAAAACGTTCTCTCCTGGATGGGCATGGGGAACCCCCCCGCGAGCCTTATATAGGATAAAGTGGAAGATAATGGATGGATGGAGTCTGAAACTCCACCCAGATTGGGATTTGAACCGGGAATCCATAGCGCTGAGAGGAGAACATGCCAACCACTAAACCACTGCGCCACCCCTGCTAGAAGATTGATAGGTTTAATTGGATATAAT
>JAFMOD010000750.1:118566-124018 GCA_019802435.1 Corydoras maculifer
GAGAGATGGGGATGCAGACTGAGGCTGAGGTGTGGAGCATCTCTAAAGATATCAGATGAACCCTCTGACCGACCCTCCTTCCATGTCTGCTGTGCCACATCACTCCTGCAGGTCACTGACTCATGACCCACAGTGGGACCCTCTGCCTGTTAGATTATACGGGTTCCCTATGCCCACCCAGAGGAGAACCTTTGGGGTGCCGGGCAGATAAAGCCAGGACAGGGTGCTGAAATATTGCTGCACACGCGCACACACACACACACACACACACACACACACACACACACACACACACACAAAGTGACAATTTAGATGGGGCAAATTACAGCAGCCAAATTCCCCTTGAATCCATGTGGGAGGAAACAAGAGACGGGGGATACGGACTGAGGCAGCCATGGCTCGTTTTACCCTCATGACCCACTGTCGGACCCTCTGCCTGTTATATTATACGGGTTCCCTATGCCCACCCAGAGGAGAACGTTTGGGGTGCTGTGCAGATAAAGCCAGGACAGGGTGCTGAAACATTGCTGGACACACACATCATGACAATTTAGATGGGGCAAATTAGAGCAGCCAAATTCACCTTGAATCCATGTGGAAGAAAACAAGAGATGGGGGATACAGACTGAGGCTGAGGTTTGTAGAATCTCAGTGTGATCGAGGTTTCTCTAAAGATATCAGATGAACCCTCTGACCAATCCTCACTCTGCTGTGCAACATCACTCCTGTTAGATTATAGGGGTTCCCCATGCCCACCCAGAGGAGAACATTTGGGGTGCTGGGCAAATAAAGCTGGGACAGGGTGCTGAAACATCGCTGCACACACACACAATGACAATTTAGATGGGGCAAATTACAGCAGCCAAATTCACCTCGAATCCATGAGGTTGGGAATAAAGACTGAGGCTGAGGTTTGTAGAATCTCAGTGTGATCGAGGTTTCTCTAAAGATATCAGATGAACCCTCTGACCAATCCTCACTCCATGTCTGCTGTGCCACATCACTCCTGTTAGATTATAGGGGTTCTCCATGCCCACCCAGAGGAGAACATTTGGGGTGCTGGGCAGATAAAGCCAGGACAGGGTGCTGAAATATTGCTGCACACGCACACACACACACACACACACACAAAGTGACAATTTAGATGGGGCAAATTACAGCAGCCAAATTCCCCTTGAATCCATGTGGGAGGAAACAAGAGACGGGGGATACGGACTGAGGCAGCCATGGCTCGTTTTACCCTCATGACCCACTGTCGGACCCTCTGCCTGTTAGATTATAGGGGTTCCCCATGCCCACCCAGAGGAGAACGTTTGGGGTGCTGGGCAGATACAACCAGGACAGGGTGCTGAAACATCGTTGGACACACACACACACACAGTGACAATTTAGATGGGGCAAATTAGCAGCCAAATTCACACCAAATCCATGTGGGAGGAAACGAAAGAACTCCAAGAAAACTCACACAGACAAAAGAAGAACATACATATATATATACACACACAAGCGGCACGGTGGCTTAGTAATTAGCATGTTCTCCTCTCAGCGCTAGGGATTCCCGCTTCAAATCCCCATCTGGGTGGAGTTTCCATGTTCTCCCCGTGTCTGCGTGGGTTTCCTCCAGGTTCTCCGGTTTCCTCCCACAGTCCAAAAACATGGATCAAGTTAATTGAATCCTCAAAATTGCCCCGTTTAGAGTGTGTCTGTGTGAGTAAGTGTGTGCCCAGTGATAGATTGGCACCCTGTCCTGGGTCTATCTGCCCAGCGCCCGAGACGTTCTCCCCTGGATGGGCATGGGGAACCCCACCGCGACCCTAATAGAGGATAAGCGGAAGATAATGAAGATGAGATATACACACACACACACATAGAGACTTTATGGAATTTAGATGGGGCAAATTAGAGCAGCCAATTCTCCTTGAATCCATGTTTTTGGACGGTGTGCAGAGAAACCAGAGAAAATCCCCTATAGACACTGGGAGAACATGCAAACTCCAATCAGATCAGTAATCGAACCTGGATCCCCAGCGCATGCTGCAAGGCTTAAAAAATATATAACATGAAATATAACTTATTTGTTAAAGTAGAGAACAGGGAGACAGGAACACAGGGAGAACATGCAAACTCCACACAAAATAAACCCTGAAATGCAGGAATGGCTGCTTTTCCTGTAAACCGCTGAGCTCCTGCCGGTGTATATGATTTATTATAAACTCTGAATAATCCAGATTAGCATTTGAATGATATTAAGTTCATTAGATAATCACAAAAGGCTGCCATGAATGAAATAGTTATTAAAATCCGCGCGCTCTGCTCATTATCTACATTTTTAATAAAGACAGTGACGCGTGTGCCATGTGTGAAGCCATTCGTTAATGATGTCACATTATTGATCACAATTATTATAACCTGATGGAATTCTAAATTCCTTCTGATTAAAAATGTCTGTATCATTATTATTATTAAAAATAATATTGGTATTTATTTTGGGCATGGGGCGGCACTGTGGCTTACTGGTTAGCATGTTCTCCTCTCAGCGCTAGGGATTCCAGTTTCGAATCCCAATCAGGGTGGAGTTTCAATGTTCTCACCGTGTCCACGTGGGTTTCCTCCGGGTTTTCCGGTTTCCTCCCACAGTCCAAAAACATGGATCAAGGTCAATTGAATTCTCCAAATTGCCCCATATAGAGTGTGTGTGTGTGTGTGTGCGCGCCCAGCGATAGATTGGTGTCCTTTCCTGGGTGTATCTGCCCAGCGCCCGAGACGTTCTCCCCTGGATGGGCATGGGGAACCCCCCCCCCCCCCCCCCTTGCTACCCTAGTAGAGGATAAAGCCGAAGATAATAGATGGATGGATTATTGGCATGGTGGTTTAGTGGTTAGCATGTTCTCCTCTCAGCACTAGGGATTCCCGGTTCGAGTCCCAATCTGGGTGGAGTTTCCATGTTCTCCCCGTGTCCACATGGGTTTCCTCCAGGTTCTCCAATTTTCTCCCACAGTCCAAAAACATGGATCAAGGTCAATTAAATTCTCCAAATTGCCCCCCCGTGACCCTAATAGAGGATAAAGCGGGAGATAATGAATGGATGGATGGATTATTGGCGTGTTATTGAGCGTCTGTCGTCTGAATACTGAGTTAATTGCAGTTGTAATGACGACACAGAGTCTGCACTGGTATGTGTCTCGAGTTGCACCTCCGCATTGCCCCACAGATCTGTTCCTCCACCTCTTCTTTGCCTGCGAGTGCACTTTGAAGGGTGAGACACCCTGAAGTGCTTACGTGGCTAAATCGTGTGGAGCAATCGACAGGTGCCGGCAAGGCTATAGCCTTTCACGCTGGAGTAGCAGTGAAATATGGAGGGGCACACCTCCACCTGCAGATAGTGCTTGCGTAAGGCTGCAGTGATTGACAGTGACAGCATGAGCCAATGGCCACGGAGAGCCAGCCGAACCAGAAATTTGTTTACACACCGCAGGGGTGGGGCCACGGCAACCCGGCTTCACCTTGTTCCCGAGAAGGAGCTGTGCGCTGTGAAAGAAGGCCTATCCAGACAAGCTCTGGGCCCAGGCGCACACTCCCTCAGCTTTGCGTGCGAGACGAGCTGCAGGTTTAGGGTTCCGAGGAGACGGAGAACTCTTTTCTGGAGTATCTGAAGTCATGAGGTCAATTCGATTTATCCTTTAAAGTAGCATTGATCATCAGGATGTGATTCTGCGAGGCATCTCTGACACACTTCGTATGCACAGTGGATAAGCTGTGGCCTGTTGGTATTTGGTTGATGTAGTAGGGACCAGGGTGGCACGGTGGCTTAGTGGTTAGCATGTTCTCCTCTCAGCACTAGGGATTCCCGGTTGGAATCCCCATCTGGTTGGCGTTTCCATGTTCTCCCCGTGTCTGTGTGGGTTTCCTCCAGGTTCTTCAGTTTCCTCCCACAGTCCAAAAACATAGATTAAGTCAATTGAATTCTCCAAATTGCCCCATATAGAGTGTGTCTGTGTGAGTCAGTGTGTCCCCAGTGATGGATTGGTGTCCTGTCCAGGGTGTATCTTTAGCATCTTTTACTTAATACTCTGCCAGGGTCGCGGGGGGGATCCCCATGCCCATCCAAGGGAGAACGTTTTGGTGTTGTGACAGATACACCCAGGACAGGACTCCAGTCCATCGCTGGGCACACACACTATACAGTGTAGGGGCAATTTCCATCCATCCATTATCTTCCGATTTATTCTCTTCTAGGGTCGCGTGTGGGGGGGAGGGGGGGATGCCTATCCAGGGGAGAACGTTTCGAGCGCTGGGCAGATACACCCAGGACAGGGCGCTAATCAATCACTGGGCACACACTCACTCACCAACACACACTCTATATGGGGCAATTTGAAGAATTCTGTTGACCTTGATCCATGTTTTTGGACTGTGGGAGGAAACCGGAGAACTCGGAGGAAACCCACGTGGACACGGGGAGAACATGGAAACTCCACCCAGATCGGGATTCAAACCTGGATCCCCAGCGCTGAGAGGAGAACTTGCTCACCTCTACGCCACCGTGTGCCCGTTGCATCCCATCATGAGCATTCTGTATGAGCATTCTGGATTCTGAATCAGAGCTCCTCTAACTACACGTGTAGTTTACCAGATCGACCACCAGGTTCTGGAGTCCCTGCTTGCAAACCTCGGTCGTGGTGGAACGGCGCGGCTGTTGTCACGTCATGCTTTTACTTACACATGGACGACTGGGACAGGCTCCTCACACCGGTCCTTGGTCTTTAAAGGTCTCACCAGGTGCGAGGTGGAGGAGGTTGGAGTTGGAATGAGTGCCGCTGCCTCTGCAGCCCTTCCCTTCCTTTGGCGCTTTCATGCTGGTGGTGTTCATCCGCTCCCTTCATGGCTGAAGTCCACAGGCGCAGGGCACTTTTGTACTACAGAGCTGCAGAGCTTTTTGATGTCAAGATGAAAAACATTCCTCTCTGTAGTGTGGGGATGTCGGTATGCGCTCCATTCTTCTTCCTCGCAGCTCCCAGTGGCGACGTTCTGCGGCGGATTCCCTCCGCGCGCACCGCTTCACCCGAATGGACAATGTGGCAAACAGGAACGTGCAGCTACAGAGTTTTACAAGACTCTCTAAGAAACCATCCATCCATTATCCTCCACTTTATCCTCTACTAGGGTCACGGGGGGATGGGGGGGGGGGGGGACACACGCATACACACCAAGGACAGGGTGCTAATCTATCACTGTTGAAAAACATGGATCAAGGTCAATTGAATTTTCCAAAATTGCCCCCTATAGAGTGCATTTGTGTCTCACTCGCACGCATACAAACACTCTACCGTATATGGGGCAATTTGGAGAATTCAATTGACCTTGATTCATGTTTTTTGGACTGTGGGAGAGAACCCGGAGGAATCCCACGCAGACACGGGGCGAACATGGAAACTCCACCCAGATGGGGATT
>JAFMOD010000750.1:148469-160491 GCA_019802435.1 Corydoras maculifer
AGAGAGAGAGAGAGAGAGAGAGAGAGAGAGAGAGAGAGAGAGAGAGAGAGAGAGAGAGAGAGAGAGAGAGAGAGAGAGAGAGAGAGAGAGAAAGCATGAGAGCGGGAGTGAGAGTGAGTGAGTGAATGAGTGTGATAGAGAAAGCATGAGTGAAAGCAAGAGAGAGAGAGAGAGAGAGAAAGAGCGAGAGAGAGAGAGGACAAATCCGAGCAGACAGCAGTGGTGAGCATCTGTGGTTCTGAGCGTGGCTAAAAGTGTCATGGAGACGGGGGGTAGGGGGGCAGGGGAGTGTTCCAGGTGTAACAGTGAGAAAGCCGCCAGCCACGGACAGATCGCCAAGTTGGCACTTACAGCACTTGCAGCCGGCGGGTTTAGGGTTCAGTAGTTGTGCGTCTGCGCTGTTCTCTGATTTTCTGATGCGTCGTCATGATCAGCGTTCTGCCATCGTCAATGAGACAAAGAACCAGGATGCTGCAGGTGCTTTAAGAACATCACACCCAGTTCTGCATGAACCGTCACACCGGAACACGAGATCACTGAGCACACACACACACACACACACACACACACACACACACACACACATATCATACACACACATCATACATACACACACATTCATGCACACACATTCACACACACACACACACACACATTCATACACACACACACACATCATACACACACACATCATACATACACACACATTCATGCACACACATTCACACACACACACACACACATTCATACACACACACACACATCATACACACACACATTCATACACACACACATTCATGCACACACATTCACACACACACACACACACATTCATACACACACACACACATCATACACACACACATTCATACACACACACATTCATACACACACATCATACATACACACACATTCATGCACACACACATTCACACACACACACATTCATACACACACACACACATCATACACACACACACATACACACACATTCATACACACTATATATAGAGGCAATATGGGCAATTAATATGGACAATTTAGAGAACCTTGCAGCCATGTTTTTGGACTGTGGGAGGAAATCAGAGAACCCGGAGGAAACCCACATGGACCCGGAGAAACTCCGGTAACGATTTGAACCTGGAAACTCCACCCAGATCTGGATTTGAACCAGAAAACTCCACCCAATCGGGATTGGAACTCCGTCCAGATAGGGATTCCAACCTGGAGACTCCACCCAGATAGGAATTCCAACCTGGAAACTCCACCTATATGGTGATTTAAACATATAAACTCCACCCAGATTAAGATTCGAACCTGAAATCTCAGATTGGCATGCTGGCATGGATTTAGGGGCACAAACCCCTCTGTCAGCTTCTTGCTGTGTGGCAGCGCTCCTCACTGTACGACGGTGCCGTCTCTATTTGGATGCAGTGTTATATTAAGTCCATGGTTATAATTACTGCAGTATGTTCTGGGCTGTGAGCTGATATTTAAGGTGAGTGTACCGCAGCTATGAACTCTCCAGAAGTAATGAGCCTGACCTTCGATGCCTGAATCAGCACGGAGCTTCAGATGCACCACCGACTCGTTGGGACGCGAACTCTCCCGTAACAGTGTCGAGTAACCTACAGCCTCAGTGCCGCACATGTTCTGGAAATTGCTATTTACGGCACGAGGAGCAGAACGTAATAAATATTTATTCATCCATCCATTATCTTCCGCTTTATCCTCTATTAGGGTCGCGGTGGGGGTCCCCATGCCCATCTAGGGGAGAACGTTTCGGGCGCTGGGCAGATACACCCAGGACAGGGCGCCAATCTATCGCTGGGCACACACTCACGCATACAGACACACTCTATATGGGGCAATTTAGAGAACTCAATTGACTTGATCCATGTTTTTGGACTGTGGGAGGAAACCGGAGAACCCGGAGGAAACCCACACGGACACGGAGAGAACATGGAAACTCCACCCAGATGGGGATTCGAACCAGGACTCCCTAGTGCTGAGAGGAGAACATGCTAACCACTAAGCCACCGTGCCGCCCGTAATAAATATTTATTAATTCATTATCTTCCACTTTATCCTATATTAGGGTCGTGGGGGGGTTCCACATGCCCATCCAGGGGAGAACGTTTCGGGCACTGGGCAGATACACCCAGAACAGGACTCCAATCCATCGCTGGGCAGACACTCACTCACACACACACACCCACTCACACTCTATATGGGGCAATTTTGGAGAATTCAATTGACTTGATCCATGTTTTTGGACTGTGGGAGGAAACCGGAGAACCCGGAGGAAACCCACGCGGACCTGGAATCCCTAGTGCTGAGAGGAGAACATGCTAACCACTAAGCCACCGTGCCGCCCGTAATAAATATAGTTGACTGAATAGTGTGAAGGAGGATCAGATGCAGATTGGACTGAAAATAGCTGATACCTGATCCCCCAAAATCGGAGCTGGCTTCTGTTCCAATACAACATCCGGTGATGGAAAGCCCCTTTGTGCAGCATGCACACCATCACTTAGTGGTTTAGCCCACACCGCAAAAACCATGATACACTATATGGACACATTTCCTGGCACGCTGGTCCATTACACTAATGGGACTGTTATGATGTCACAGTCTAAAGCGGTCCCCTGTTTGCAGCTATAACAGGTTTAAGTTTCTGTGGGAAGGATGTCTGAGGTCAGACACTGATGTTGGATGTCTGATGTCTTCTAGTTCTCATCCCGAAGTTGTTTGAGGGTCTGTGTGTCACATGGGTCTTAAGAAATAAAGTCAAAATAAAGTCAAGCCCCTCCTTCATACAGTGTACAGGACTACCCCAAAGTTTGGCCACGCCCCCTTCTGACTCCATTCTCTGTTTCTATATGCTCCTCTTAGCATATAGATGGACTTTGTAGTTTTCCAATTACAGACTGTAGTCCAGGGCGGCACGGTGGTTTGGTGGTTAGCATGTTCTCCTCTCAGCACTAGGGATTTCAGGTTTGAATCCCAATCTGGGTGGAGTTTCCATGTTCTCCCCGTGTTCGCATGGGTTTTCTCGGGGTTCTCCGGTTTCCTCCCACAGTCCAAAAACATGGATCAAGTCAATTGAATTCTCCACATTGCCCCATATAGAGTCTGTCTGTGTGAGTGAGTGTGTGCCCAGCTATAGATTGATGTCCTGTTTTGGGTCTATCTGCCCAGCGCCACGACCCTAATAGAGGATAAAGCGGAAGATAATGGACGGATGGATGGACTGTAGTCCATCTGTGTTCTTTGTTGTTGTTAGTCCCTGTTGGGTCTCTGTTTTCTGTTGGTCAGCAGCATCACAGAACAGGAATCATTTGGGTGGTGGATTGTTTCTGGTCAGTTCTGCAGTGACACTGATGTGGTGAGGGGGGTTTTAGTGCAGCAGTGCTGCTGGAGTTTCATTTCTCCACCTCAGTGACACTGCTGGGATAGGAATAATACCCCCACCAAATAACCCCTGCTCTGTGGAGCTACTATTGGGGTTCTGAGCATTAGAACAGAGTAAAGTACACAGTATGTAATGTAGAACAAACACAGATGAACTACAGTCTGGTATTGTAGAACTACAAAGTCCATCTTTACAGGAAGTGTGTGTGTGTGTGTGTGTGTGTGTGAGATTGACCTGTCTTGAGTCTTTACAGTTTGTGGAATTGATACAATAGTAATAAAGTGATCTGTTTTATATATAGTGCAGTGACACACACACACACACACACACACACACACACACACACTGAGTGAAGTGAGCACACATTCCTGGAGTGGTGGGCAGCCCTGCCTACGACACCTGGTCAACAATTGGGGTTAGTTGCCTTCCCCAAGGGCACTTCAGTCATAGTGCTGAATGACTGGGAATCGAACCGGGGACCTTTAGGTTGCATGACTGTTTCTTCAACCCCAAGCCCACGACTCTCACCCAACCCACTGAATGTCATTGTAGATAACACACGTAATCCAGCGCTATACACATGAACCTGAAGTGAACCCTGAACCGGAGAACGTAAACACTGAGGACCGAGCGTTATCTCTGATATTCCTGAACGATATGAGCAGATAGAGGAGTAAACACTGATAGGACGAAAGAGAGAGTGACACGGCAGACAGATCGTGACCTCATATGAAGAGGACCCTCTCTGCAGCGGGTATTTGTGTAGCGCAGATAAGACGCCGCTCTGTGGCTCGACCGCCTGAACGTGAACATGACGTTATTAATGCGTATCTCAGCGGTTTTACCTCAAATGAACCTCTCGCCGTCTGCAAAGCAGGGGATCTATCTGGTGTAACTGGCGGGTCGGCGGGCTGCGTGCCATGCGCCGCGTGCCTGACTGCCACACTTCCTTCGAGGAAACGAGCGCGAGGGTCGTGCACAGACACGCTCACAAGTCTGCCGCACAAGGGAGTGTGCTTCAGGGCCGTGCGCCGGTTCAGGGGTCGAGTGGAGTTTGGGTACAGTGGGAGGTCCCGCCGCCCTGCAGATTACATCAGAACGTACGTGTCAGAGACGGGCCGGAGCAGCCGCGGGTTCCCTGCGGGATCCTGACTTCAATTGTGTGATATTTTAATGAAGACTGCACGGCGCATAGTGGGTAGTGTCTCTCAGTGCTGGGGATCCAGGATCGAATATCAATCTGGGTAGAGTTTACATGTTCTCCCCATATACACACACACACACACACACACACACACACACACACATATATATATATATTTTTTTTTTTCTCGGCGGCACGGTGGCTTAGTGGTTAGCACATTCGCCTCTCAGCGCTAGGGATTCCCGGTTCGAATCCCCATCTGGGTGGAGTTTCCATGTTCTCCCCATGTCTGCGTGGGTTTCCTCCCACAGTCCAAAAACATGGATCAAGTTAATTGAATTCTCAAGATTGCCCCATTTAGAGTGTGTCTGTGTGAGTGAGTGTGTGCCCAGCGATGGATTGGCGCCCTGTCCTGGGTGTATCTGCCAAGCGCCCGAGACGTTCTCCCCTGGATGGGCATGGGGAACCCCACCGCGACCCTGATAGAGGATAAAGCGGGAGATAATGAATAAATGAATGAATATTTTTTCTCTCTCTCGCTCTCTCTCTCTCTCTCTCTCTCTCTCTCTATATATATATACTCTATATATATGTATATGGGTACACTCACACACACTATATAGGGGCAATTTAGAGCAGCCACTTCACCTTGAATCCATGTTTTTGGACTGTGGGAGGAAACCGGAGAACCCGGAGGAAACCCACGCGGACACGAGAACATGGAAACTCCACCCAGATGTGGATTTGAACCGGGAATCCCTAGTGCTGAGAGGAGAACATGCTAACCACTAAGCCACCGTGCCGCCCTTGGATGTTCACATAAATGTATTTATTTGGAGAACCTCCTTATTCTCTGTATGTAGACGACTTCAGCTACTCTCAGAAACCCCTGATTAATGAAGAACCCATAATAACGTGTGATCGCACTCGCAGCCCATGTGTGATTTACAGAATAAAGAACAATTGCCCCAGACAACGCGGTCAGAGGAACAATAAATGACATGTCTGCACTGAAGAACCACGCAGAGCTTATATTGCTATAGAACCTATTAAGCATTGTTAAAGTGGCACAGCCTAAATAATGCCATGCTGCGCTCACGCTTGGCAACCCGCGATTTAGGACGTAACTTTTCAGACGGCCAGACGGAAGCCGTGCCTCTGTTCTCGTGGGCCCTTTGACATTTAAAGTGGTTTGAACATCATCTCTCTCGCCGTTTGTTTGTTTCTCTTCCTCTGTGTGTTACAACGTCTGCATTACAAACATCCCGTTTATTTATAACCCGCGGATCCGAATGACGTGAGGGAAAACTAAGAAATCAATTAAAACTGGAAAATTAAGCCCATTTCACCAACGAGAAGGAAATTCGTTAAATGTCAGACGTTTGCTTGACTTTGTAACAAAACTGACCAATCAGCAAACAAAGCCTTCAGCATCAGTCACACTGCCTTTGCTTTGCTTTTTCGTGATTTACCCAGAAACCCTCAGGGCTTCCGTCCATCCATCCATCCATCCATTATATTCCGCTTTATCCTTTATTAGGGAAGCAGGGGAGAGGAGGGGGGAGGGGGGGTGTTCCCCATGCTCATCCAGGGGAGAACATTTCGGGCGCTGGGCAGATGCTCCCAGGACAGGTTGCCAGTCTATCTCTGGGCACACACTCACTCACATAGACACACTCTATATAGGGGCCCCATCTATATATGGGGCAATTTGTAGAATTCAGTTTACCTTGAATCCATGTTTTTGGACTGTGGGAGGAAACCGGAGAATTCGGAGGAAACCAATGCCAACAAGGGGAGAACATGCAAATTTCACCCAGATTGGGATTCGAACCAGGAATCCCTAGCGCTGAGAGGAGAACATGCTAACTACACCACAGTGCCGCCCTAAAAGAAAATATTTAATGAATTTAATTATTCATTCATTTAATAGCTTAATCCTCTACAGGGGTCACGGTGGGGTTCCCCATGCCCATCCAGGGGAGAACGTTTTGGGCGCTGGGCAGATACACCCAGGACAGGGTGCCAATCCATCGCTGGGCACACACTCACTTACACGACACACTCTATATGGGGCAATTTGGAGAATTCAATTGACCTTGATCCATGTCTTTGGACTGTGGGAGGAAACCGGAGAATCCGGAGGAAACCCACACAGACACGGGGAAACCCACACAGACACAACATGCAAACTCCACCCAGATGGGGATTCTCACACCCAGCCTCACACCCAGTGCCCGAAATCTGAAATCAAACCAAATTCAAAGTTACCTGGCTGAATGAAAGTTCGCTATCAACTGCAGTGTGCGGCACCTGACGTTCTCCGTGGCCCAGGAGTTCTGGATATACAAGCCCGGATTTTCATTTTGCGTCGGAGTGCAATATCACGCCGTGTAATTTCATTTTCAAATCAGCTGTGGTTTTAAAATAGCAGAGTTTTTGGTTTTTAGAAGTTTGAAAACCCTTCAAGGCTCCTACACGACTGAAATAAACACTGAAATAAATAAACACCGTGTATCAGAAAAGTTTGCAATATGAGTAACAACCTAATGTTGGAGGGAGGGAGGGGCATTTAATCCCTGGTTTATTAGTGTGCAGTTGTTAGTGAACTCGTATAAGTCGCAGCTGATGTTGGATGCTGCAGGACCTGCTGACACCACCAGAGGGAGCTTTTCAGGCTGCAGGCAGAGCGAGGTAGAGGTGTGGATTGTGCGTTATTGTGAATAAATCACAGGAATAAGGTGTTGTTAGAGTGCCGTTACACATCTGGCCCCTGTAGCAGGATGAGCCCCACAGTCAGCCTTGGTCCTCACAAGGGTTATTCCTTGTCAGCCACTGTAGCTTCAGCGATGCTCTTTGGGGGTTCAGAACACTGGACTGGTTTTCCACCAGGTGTCAATGTTCTGATGCTCCGGGTTATCCAGTTTCTTTCCACAGTCCAAGAACATGGATTTAAAGTATATTGAATGCTTTAAATTGCCCCATATAGTGTGTGTGTTTGTGTGTGTGCCCAGCGATAGATTGGTGCCCTGTCCTGAGTGTATCTGCCCAGCGCCCCAAACATTTTTTTCCCCTTTTTGTGCCTGTGCATACATTTTCATGTGTGTGTGTGTGTGTGTGTGTGTGTGTGTGTGTGTGTGTGTCTGTCTGTGTGTGCGCGTACATGTGTGTATGGATACGTACATGTGTGTGTGTTTGCGTACATGTGTGTGTGGATGCGTACATTGTGTATGTATATATCTGTGTGTGCGTGTGTATGTGTATGTGTGGATGCGTACGTTGTGTGTGTGTGTATGTGTGTGTGCGTACATGTGTGTGTGGATGCGTACATTGTGTGTATGTGTGAGCATACATGTATGTTTGGATGCGTACAGTGTGTGTGTGTGTGTGTGTGTGTGTGTGTGTGTGTGTGTGTGTGTGTGTGTACGTACACATTTGTGTCGTGCGTACGTGTGTGTGTGTATGTGTGTGTATACATGTAGCTGTTGTGACATCCACCTTTATTACATAAGCAGGGTTGCCATATAAAGGCCTCAGGAGAGAAGCAGTGTGCAGGTTTTGAAAGGTCTTATATACCGCAGCATACACACTCTCACACACACACACACACACACACACACACACACACACACAGGTGGACAGGGACATCCAAGGACACACACTGGTTGTAGTTTTGCTCCTCAGCGTTTTCTGTTGTGCAGTGAATCACTGACGGTGGACGGTTGTGCGTGTAGTAGTGAGATGTTACGCTGAGCGTGAGTAATCCTAAAGCAGAATAATCAGCAGGAGCAGTGACGTGTTCCTCCCGAGGGAGATTCACACGTGAAGTTCCGTACAGTGCAGCCATACGTCTTCGGGAAAGAACTCGGTGTGGTGGGAGTGTGAAGCCCAGCTTCAAACCTATCTGCATCACTGTTGCTGGGTTTGTTTAATTATGGGTTCCTTGGCAACCCATCCGGGGCGACACGGCGGTTAGCACTGCTCTCACAGCTGGAGGTTCCTGGCTTTGATTTGTGGGCAGTGAGGACGATGTCCTTTCTGTGTCTTGAGTGGGTTTGCTTTGAGGTTTCTGGTCTCCTTTCACAAAATAAGGGGTAATAATTGCCCCATGTCTGCCCCGGAGTATGGCTGTCTGTCCGTGAGGGTTCACTCCGTTAATGTCATCTTAGTTTCTTCCACTTTGTCCTCTAGTAAGGAATAGGGTGGGGTGGGGTGGGGTGGGGGGGGGTGGAGTCCCATGCCCATCCAGGTGAGAACGTTTTGAGCACTGGGCAGATACACTCAGGACACGGTGCCAATCTGTTTCTGGGTGGAAACACTATACAGGGGCAATCCAGAACAGCCAATTCACCTCGAATCCATGTTTTTAGACATGGACCAAAACTCCACCGAGATTAGGATTCGAACCTGGATCTGAGAGGCTGACGTGCTTAACACTACTCCACCATATCTTATTTTATTTCATTATCTTCTGCTTAATCCTCTACTACTGTTGGGGGGGGGGGTTGCCTAATCAGCGGAGAACATTTCAGGCGGTGGGCAGATACACCCAGGACAGGGCGCCAATCTAATGCTGAGCACACACACACTCACACAGTGGGGGCAATTTAGAGCAGCCAAATCACCTTTAATCCATGTTTTTGGACTGTGGGAGGAAACCGGAGAACCTGAAGGAAACCAGCCTGCAATGGGGAGAACATGCAAATAAGTGTAGAAACATTAGTAGGGTGTGTGTGTGTGTGTGTGTGTGTGTGTGTGTGTGTGTGTGTGTGTGTATCAGAGTCTTTGGGCTTTATGGTTCTTAAGATTCAGTAAACAGTATAATAATGATAAACACTGGCATCGTGACAAAGACATGTCTCCTAATCATGTTTTATAAGTTTCCAATTCTCTGTTAATCTACACATATACACATACACACACACATACACACACACACACATACACACACACATACACACACACACACATACACACCTCCACGTCATGCTGCTGCTGTCAGTGTGCTGGAATGCAGTTATAGTATGAGTGGAGCAGCTGTGCAGATCGATGTTCATTGTGGTGTCTCACTCTCAGTGGCAGCAGCCACGCCCAAACAGAACCACCATAGAACCTGCCCCCCCCTCGTCCTGTCCGTCCGTCCGTCCGTCCGTCCGTCCATCTGTCTATAGCTACAAGAACGAAAAGCTTTTCTTGTTCGCTCAGTAAATAAACAGGACTAGCTTGACGGGGGCTTCAGCAAGACATGAAGAAACTCGAGCTAATGGCATGATCTGACTAACATGAGTCAGAATTAAACCGAGTCAGGGTAACCCGAGTCAGAATTAGCCACAGTCAGGCCTAAACCAAGTCAAAGTTAACCCGAGTCAGGGTTAGCCCAAATCAGGATTCACCTGAATCAGAATTAGCCAGAGTCAGGTTTAGTCGGAGTCAGAATTTGCCCAAGTCAGAATTAAACCGAGTCAGGGTTAGCCCGAGTCAGAATTAAACAGTCAGAATTAAACCGAGTCAGGGTTAACCCAAGTCAGAATTAAAGCGTCAGAATTAAACAGAGTCAGGGTTAACCCGAGTCAGAATTAAACCGAGTCAGGGTTAACCCGAGTCAGAATTAAACAGTCAGAATTAAACAGAGTCAGGGTTAACCCGAGTCAGAATTAAACCGAGTCAGGGTTAACCCGAGTCAGAATTAAACAGTCAGAATTAAACAGAGTCAGGGTTAACCCGAGTCAGAATTAAACCGAGTCAGGGTTAACCCGAGTCAGAATTAAACCGAGTCAGGGTTAGCCCAAGTCAGAATTAAACTGAGTCAGGGTTAGCCCAAGTCAGAATTAAACCTGACTCGAGTCAGGGTTAACCTGATTCAGAATTAGCCCGAATCAGGGTTAACAGAGCTGAGTTAACAGAGCATCACGCGTGTCCATGTTGTATAAAGCAGGGCAGGAGTGTGTTTGTGGACTCTTAATACCCCGCTGTAAACCCTAATCCAGCATTGTACCTGAGGTGGAATTAGACTCGGGATTAAGCCGTTGTGTACGGTTGGCTGAGCAGCTGGCAATGAGAGGATTGCTTTAAATAGCTCGCGCTGAATGGAGAAGCAGGTCTTTGTGCTCTGGTGGATGAGACGGACACCTCGTTCTGCAGTGACTCCTCCTGCAGGATTTCATTAGTACGAGTGCAAGCTCCTGATTGGAGGAGAACTGTGTTGTGGATTATTCATTCATTCATTATCTCCCGCTTTATCCTCTATTAGGGTCGCGGGGGGGGTTCCCCATGCCCATCCAGGGGAGAACGTTTCGGGCGCTGGGCAGATACACCCAGGACAGGACACCAATCCATCGCTGGACACACACTCACTCACACAGACATACTCTATATGAGGCAATTTGGAGAATTCAGTTGACTTGATCCATGTTTTTGGACTGTGGGAGGAAACTGGAGAACCTGGAGGAAACCCACACAGACACGGGGAGAACATGGAAACTCCACCCAGATGGGGATTCGAACCGGGAATCCCTAGTGCTGAGAGGAGAACATAATATTTCATGATAATAGATGAATGGATAATAATACTAATAGTTTTAATTTATTTAGCTTGTTGATTTGGCCACGCCCCCTTCTTTCTCCATTCTCTATTTCCTCCACTTATCATATAGATGGACTTTGTAGTTCTCCAATTCCAGACTGTAGTCCATCTGTGTTCTTTGTTGTTGTTGGTCCCTGTTGGGTCTCTGTTCTCTGTTGGTCAGCAGCATCACAGAACAGGTATCATTTGGGTGGTGGATTGTTTGTTTTCAGTTTTGCAGTGACACTGATGTAGTGAGGGGGGTTTTAGTGCAGCAGTGCTTAAGAGGTTAAAGGTGTAATTGATAAAGACAAGAAAGAATGAAGGAAAAGCGAGAGAGAGAGAGATGTATTAGAATGAAGATTCCATCTTCTCGTCGGTCTGACTGTAATATAAACACAGCTGCTTTGTTCAGGAAAAATCCCCTCACTTTACTGTGAACCGGCTCTCTGAGTTAACCGCCTGAAATACACTAACCTCCACCACAGCGTGAGGGTGAACTTCACCTGGTGGTGTTTACTCCGGTCTTTGTCTCTATCTCATGGTGATATGTCCTCTTCTGAGTTAAACGTGGACTGGGTCTTTACCTCTGTAGGGCCGGCGATGGATTGGCCCTGTGTCCTGGGTGTGAATGCCCTGCACACACACTATATGGGGCAATTTAGAGTGTTCAATGTATCTTGAATCCATGTTTTTGTACTGTAGAAAACCCGCAGGAAACTCATGTGGACACATGGAGAACATGCACACTCCATCCGGTTTGGGATTTGTATTTTGGTTGTTGGTTCTTTTTATTTTGGTGGTTGGTTCTTTTTATTTTGGTTGTTGGTTCTTTTTATTTTGGTTGTTGTTTCTTTGTATTTTTGTATTTTGGTTGTTGGTTCTTTGTATTTTTGTATTT
>JAFMOD010000750.1:161013-171742 GCA_019802435.1 Corydoras maculifer
GGTTGTTGGTTCTTTGCATGTTGGTTGTTGGTTCTTTGTAATTACGTTTAATGTGGATGTTGGTTGGGGTTGGATTTTGGATTGTTCTAGTGTTAAAAACATAATAAAAACAAATAAATAAAGAAATAAATAATTAAATCAAGTGCAGAGTTGGAGAAACCGCAGTGTGCCTAAGCAACCCTAAGATGACTTCAGAGAGACGGAAGGGTTCCACCCAAAAACCAGCCTGGGTTCTCCGATACAACAAACCATGTAACCTTTAATTGTCTGAGTGAAGATGTTCTGAACGCAGTGAGATACCAACTGTGAAAAGGAAGCGCGGGTTCATGAGAACGAGCTTCTGTCGTCTGCGTCACGCCGCAGTTCAGCTTCTCGCCGTGTTCCGTTGCACAGTGCGAACTGGCAGAGGTTGTAGCGTGATGCAGTCGAGCATGAGGAAGTGGGAGGTACTACCCGTCTGTCTGGCCTTCCATCATTACGCTCGTCGGGTCGGTGTGGGACTCTCGGTGAGAACTGAAACCGCTACCCACAACCGCTGAGTCAGGAGCGACGCCGCGCTCGTGTGTGTGTGTGTCTTATCTCTGCACTGAGTCCCGTCCCTCCCTCTGCAAGGCAACGTTGCAGAAGTACACTCATGTGAACCGGGGTTATCTCACTCTTTGATTGGCTTCACAGAACTAGAACTGTGTAAAGAGGCAGAACGCAAAAAAAAAAAAAAAAAGAGAGAAAGAATCGGCACCTTGCCGAAAAGCTTTCAGGCTGCAGAGAGCAGTGAGGTCAGTATAACAGCCGTCCAAATCTCTATTTCCAAATCCTTTGAGTCTGTTGGACTTTGCAGAACCGTAGTTCCGCGTTCTTATTCCATTTTTTTTTGTATTGATTCTGAATAAACCCAATTTAAAGAAAGTGAGTCAACATGGATTAGCTGAAGAGAGCTTTGCTGTAGGACAGACAGGGTATAGATTACATTTACATTACATTTGATTATTTAGCAGACGCTTTTATCTAAAGCAAATTACAAGGTGGGCGGCACGATGGCTTAGTGGTTTAGCATGTTCTCCTCTCAGCAATAGGTATTCCCACTTCGAATCCCAATCTGGGTGGAGTTTCCATGTTCTCCCCCTGTCCGCGTGGGTTTCCCCCGGGTTCTCCGGTTTCCTCCCACAGTCCAAAAACATGGATCAAGTCAATTGAGTTCTCCAAATTGACCCATATAGAGTGTGTCTGTGTGAGTGAGTGTGTGCCCAGTGATAGATTGGCGCCCTGTTCTGGGTGTATCTGCCCAGCGCCCGAAACGTTCTCCCCTGGATGGACATGGGGAACCCCCCCGCAACCCCCCCCATGGATCAAGTCAATTGAGTTCTCCAAATTGCCCCATATAGAGTGTGTGTGTGTAAGTGAGTGTCTGCCCAGGGATAGATTGGCGCCCTGTCCTGGGTGTATCTGCCCAGCGCCCGAAACGTTCTCCCCTGGATGGGCATGGGGAACACCCCCCGCAACCCTAATAGAGGATAAAGCAGAAGATAATGATGGATGGAATTGACATTGGTCCAGGTTTTTGGACTGTGGGAGGAAACGGGAGAACCCGAAGGAAACCCACACAGACACAGGAAGAACATGGAAACTCAACCCAGATCAGGTGGATTGGATTGGACCTGGATCGTCGGTGCTCAGAGGCAGACGTTGTGCCAGCGTTCTTGTAATGTTGTAAGAATAACCTTTGTGTGCTCTGATGGTCTCCTGATAAAGATTGTTATTCGTGCGGGTTTACATTAATAGTGAGAGTAGTTCATGTTCTGTAAAAGCGAGACTGCAGTCGGTGTAGTAGAGTATAGACTGAGTGAGTGTGTAAAGCAAAACCTCAGTCAGAATCCGGAAGTCCACTTCCCTTTCGACTCTTCGGTGGAGTCACCCGGCCGTGCAACAGCACATCTGCTGCAATATTTATTGTTGTGGTCGGTTCTATGTCATAGGCCTTTCTTCTTCAGAAGATCTGAAACCAGTTCCTGTCAAAACAATTGTCGAAATTTCTAAGTTCTAAGGTGGAGAACTGGAACTCGTGGCGCAACCTCGATGATGAACCCTCAAATGGTTTCCAGCCCATCACAGTGCAGACATCCTATACAGTAGTGTACTCATACACTCGAGATCATTTTATATGACCTACCATTCTGCAATACAGCAGGAAAGACATGGGGAGAACATGCAAATTCATTCCTTCTCTTGGTTATCTTCCAGGTAATCCTGTACTAGGGTCGCGGAGGGGGGGGGTTCCCCATCCCCATCCCCATTCCCATACCCATCCCCATTCCCATACCCATCCCCATTCCCATCCCCATCCCCATTCCCATCCCCATGTCCATCCAGGGGAGAACGTTTCAAGCACTGGGCAGATACACCCAGCACAAGGCACCAATCTATCACTGGGCACATACTCACTCACCCAAACTTATATAGGGGCAATTTGTCTTGAATTCATGTTTTTGGCCAGTGGGGGCAAATTGAACCTGGAGATAGCCTACACAAGCTGTCAATCTACCCTTGTAGGGCACTTGAAACAGACCCCTTTATCTTAAAGGGGGGGGGGGGTCCCCATGCCCATCCAGGGAAGAATGTTTCAGGCACTGGGTAGATGTACCCAGGACAGGGCAACAATCTATTGCTGGGCACACAATTACTTACACACACACTATAGGGGCAATTTGTCTTGAATTCATGTTTTTGGACTGTGGGGGCAAATCTAACCTGTATATAACCCACCCAAGCTGTCTATCTACCCCTTTAGGGCACTTGAAACAGACCTCTTTCTCTTAATTATGGATGTCTTTTATCCATCCGTTCATTCAGGCGCTGGGCAGATAGACCCAGGATAGGGCACCAATCTATCAATTGTGGGCACACACTCACTCACACACACACTATATAGGGGCAATTTGTCTTGAATTCATGTTTTTGGTCTGTGGGGGCAAATCGAACTTGGAGATAACCCACCCAAGCTGTCCATCTACCCCTGCAGGGCCCTCAAAAAAGACCTCTTTTTCTTAATTATGGATGTTTTCCATCCATCCACCCATTATCTTCCGCTTTATCCTCTATTAGGGTCGTGGGGGGAAGGGGTTCCCCATGCCCATCCAGGGGAGAACGTTTCGGGCGCTGGGCAGATACACCTAGGATCTGCATATCTATCTATCTATTTATCTGTCTCAAGTGCAGCTGCCCAAATCCAGCATACTCACCTGCCCCACCATGTGGGGGGTCGGGGGGGGGGGGGGGTACAGAGGCCCACTTTGTGTAATGATTTATTGCCCCGCATTGAGAGAAGCTGCAGTGCATGCGGCTTCAGTCATATCGGATGCTGGAAGGGGAAGCTCCGGTTGTAAAAGAAGTGAAACCGCCCAGGTTTTTAGGCAAAGGGCAGAAATAGTTTCTGACTCAAACAAACAAAGCGTGGTTGCCATGCCGACAGGCGTCTATAAATAGTGGGCGGTATTTGTTCAGTGAGTGGGCTGTCCCCCGGCGAGCGGCAGCGACTCGAGCGGCCCACGCTGAGATTCTGGTTCGCTAGCGCTTCCTCTCGGCGCTCGGTGCAGGAATGTACACGGCTGGGTGGAGCAGGATTAAAGGGTCATCGCATGCTACACTGCTTTCTGCATCTAAAGAAAAGAGAAAGGGGATTTCTGCTTCTTCTGGATGAATAACAGAACTTAACCTGTGGGTGTGTAACGCGTGTATTCAGGCTTAAGCTTAAGTTATTCAGGCTCATTCCTGGAGATCCTTCATGCACAGACTCATCAACCTGAATTCAACTGAACTGATGATCACTCATTTTGCATTATTGTTTTTTGTATTTATTTATTACTATTTAGTCTAATCAGCTTGGTGGCTTAGTGCTTAGCATGTTCTCCTCTCAGCGCTAGGGATTACCAGTTCGAATCCCCATCTGGGTGGAGTTTCCATGTTCTCCCCGTGTCTGCGTGGGTTTCCTCCGTGTTCTCCGGTTTCCTGCCACAGTCCAAAAACATGGATCAAGTTAATTGAGTTCTCAAAATTGCCCCGTTTAGAGTGTGTCTGTGTGAGTGAGTGTGTGCCCAGCGATGGATTGGCGCCCTGTCCTGGGTCTATCTGCCCAGCGCCCGAGACGTTCTCCCCTGGATGGGCATGGGGAACCCCACCGCGACCCTAATAGAGGATAAGCGGGAGATAATGAATGAATGAATATTGCTATTTAGTCTAATCAGCTTGGTGGTTTAGTGGTTAGCATGTTCTCCTCTCAACACTAGGGATTCCCGGTTCGAATCCCCATCTGGGTGGAGTTTCCATGTTCTTCCCGTGTCTGCGTGGGTTTCCTCCGTGTTCTCCGGTTTCCTGCCACAGTCCAAAAGCATGGATCAAATCAATTGAGTTCTCCAAGTTGCCCCATATAGAGTGTGTGTGTGTGAGTGAGTGTGTGCCCAGTGATAGATTGCCCCCCTGTCCTGGGTGTATCTGCCCAGCGCCCGAAACGTTCTCCCCTGGATGGGCATGGGGAACCCCCCCACGACCCTAATAGAGGATAAAGCGGAAGATGATGGATGAATGAATATATTTATCACAGTTCAGCTTTTAACTACAGGCTTCCAGGGTTTTGTATTTCGGTTCTCTGCACCTTTATTATCTCGTTCATTCTACAAAGCATCCTGTGATGATGCTGAATCTTCAGCTGATGAAGCTGAATGACTTCATACATCTTAAATATGTGAACACTCCTTGTAATACTTTTTTAATATAATTATTATTATCCATCCATCCATTATCTCCCGCTTTATCCTCTATTAGGGTCGCGGGGGGGTTCCCCATGCCCATCCAGGGCAGAACGTTTCGGGTGCTGGGCAGATACACCCAGGACAGGACGCCAATCTATCACTGGGCACACACTCACTCACACAGACACACTCTATATGGGGCAATTTGTAAAACTCAATTGACCTTGGTCAATGTTTTTGGACTGTGGGGGGAACCCGGAGGAAACCCACACGGACATGGGGGGAACATGGAAACTCCACCCAGATGGGGATTTGAACCGGGAAACCCTAGAGCTGAGAGGAGAACATGCTAAACACTAAGCCACAGTGCCACCCATTTTGCATTATTCATTCATCCATTATCTTCTGCTTTATCCTCTATTAGGGTCGCGGGGGGGGGGTTCCCCATGCCCATCCAGGGTAGAACATTTTGGGCGCTGGGCAGATACACCCAGGACAGGACGCCAATCTATCACTGGGCACACACTCACTCACACAGACACACTCTATATGGGGCAATTTGATCCATATTTTTGGACAGTGAGAGGAAATCCACACAGACACGGGGAGAACATGAAAAATCCCCCCAGATCTAATTCGAACCTGGATCCGCAGCCCTGAGTGGAGAACATGCTAAACCGTGCGCCGCCGTGCCATCTCTAACAGAGTGTTGTTGTTTTAACTCCCTGTCGTGAGCTCGGTTATTAAAGCAGCCTGGTGTACAGAACGCTGTGGGTTGATGTTCTGCATCTTCTTTGAGAGCTCTCTGATTTTTCACTGGTGGGTTTGCATCTGCAGGGAATGTTGAAAGCAGCTGGAGTCAGACAGACGTGGACAGACCTCACGATCGTGGACGTCGACAGAACCCTCAGAACCTCGCACAAGACAGCGACTGGTGACAGCTGGTTTCACCCAAATCCGGAGGGACACACCTGGACGCAGCCGACTCGGCTCTTCTGATTCGGTACGGTGGCGGAACCTTCCTTCCCCTTTCAGCAGCTTCGGATTAATTAAAGAAAGTAGAGCATAATTAACATAGAGCATCATGAGGTCATCAGGGGTGCAAATGTATATGACCATGTGATCTTTAGCTTTTTGTAATAGAAGTAGATGGTTGGTTCTTTTTCATTAATTCATTATCTCCCACTTTATCCTCTATTAAGGTCGTGGGGGGGGGGTTCCCCATGTCCATCCAGGGGAGAACATTTCGGGCGCTGGGCAGATACACCCAGGACAGGGTGCCAATCTATCACTGGGCACACACTCACTCACACAGACACACTCTATATGGGGCAATTTGGAGAACTCAATTGACTTGATCTTTGGACTGTGGGAGGAAACCCACGCGGACACGGGGAGAACATGGAAACTCCACCCAGATTGGGATTCGAACCGGAAATCCTTAGTGCTGAGAGGAGAACATGCTAAACACTAAACCACCGTGCCTCCCGATTGTTGTACATTGTGTTGTATACTGTGTGTTTAACTAAAATCAGGTTTTCTTTGTGCTATTTGTTGGATTGTGTTTAATAAAAGGGCAATTCGAACAGATTCGACTTGCGTTTACTGTGTAAACAGGTTTCAATATAAAAGCCTAAAAAATAGAGATTGACCGCGGTAGATCTCGATGACCTGTCCAGTGAAAAAGTAGATCTTGGGCCAGAAAAGTGTGCGAACCCCTGCTTTTAGATCTTTTTAGTTTTAATGGATGGAGAACCTGCTAGCTGTAGAATAAGAGGTGTAGTTTTATTTCTGTAAAGCTGGACTGTGGGGGGGAGGGTGTGCATGGGGTGCTGACCTTGTCCACGCTCCTCTCAGTTTGTCAGGATTCAGTAGATGGGGTTCTGAGTCACGGCGCCTGTTGAGCTTCAGTCAGATCTAATAGGTGTGAACGTTGATGGATGGAGCTGTGTGGAGTTTTCCTCTCGCCCTGTAGTAGCTACGTGTAAAGATGGGTGCGAGAGGTCAACCTTGTCTTTCCGCTGTCCGGCGCACATCCTCCTCCTCCTGCTTTCTGTCTCCAGAATGTATTCTTCCAGAGCGGCACAGTGTCTTAGTGGTTAGCATGTTCTCCTCTCAGCACTAGGGATTCCCGGTTCGAATCCCAATCTGAGTGGAGTTTCCATGTTCTCCCCGTGTCCACGTGGGTTTCCTCCGGGTTTTCCGGTTTCCTCCCACAGCTCTTACGCCGATCTCCTTATTTGAATTCTCCAAATTGCCCCATATAGAGTGTGTGTGTGAGTGAGTGTGTGTCCAGTGATAGATTGGCGTCCTGTCCTGGGTGTATCTGCCCAGCGCCCGAGACGTTCTCCCCTGGATGGGCATGGGTAAACCCCCCCCCCCTTGCTTTTTGTCTCCAGCGTGGTTGATGGCTGAAGCAGTCCTCTCTGTTCACCTTCTCCACCTGCTGGCTTCCTAATCGAGTTCTCCTCCGCCTCTCCATTACAGCCCCTTTACGCTCTGGAACCCTCTTTTCTACTCTCTACTTTGCACTCTCTCCATCATCCAGCCTTCTTCTTTGCAGTTATCGAATTTCTCCAGGATCCCCAGACTCCCCCCCCCCACCCCCCCACCCCACCCCACCACTGTCCTCATGTGTCGCTGTTCTCTCAGCTTACCAGCAATCAGTGAGCGGCGTGTGATGTTACCGTTTCTCCGTGGAGATGTGTGAAAACGCAGCACTCTGCTCCCCGATGGTACAGCCTTCAGGGGTGGGGGGTGTGTGTGTGTGTGTGGGGGGGGGGGGTCAGATCGGTGTAAGAGCTGGATTTGTTTCAGGGCCGAACCATTTTCGACTCCGATGGAGTTTCCTGATAAGTGGAGGATTTTCTTCGGCTTATAGAACACATGTTTTCATTCACGCCAAATCCACCGGCATCTGCTCGCAGAACAGACGAGCGCGTCCGGTTTATGTGATCACGATGGTGTCAGCTGAACGTTCCACACCTGTTCTCTTCAGGTTCTCTTTAAAGATAATGGCTCGTCATACAGGCATGTTTTAAATGAACAAAGCGTGCAATGTTAATAGAATTTCTACAGTAAGGAACCGTCGGAACGGGTGGCTTAGTGGTTGGCATGTTCTCCTCTCAGCGCTATGGATTCAGGTTCGATTCCCAATCTGGGTGGAGTTTCCATGTTCTACCCGTGTCTATGTGGGTTTCCTCCGGGTTTTCCGGTTTCCTCTCACAGTCCAAAAACATGGATACAGGTCAATTGAATTCTCCAAATTGCCCCATATAGAGTGTGTCTGTGTGAGTGAGTGTGTGTCCAGCGTTAGATTGGTACCCTGTCCTGGGTCTATCTGCCCAGCGCCTGGAACGTTCTCCCCTGTGTGGGAATGGGGAACCCCCCCCCCACGATCCTAGTACAAGATAAAGCAGAAGATAATGGATGGAAGAAATGTATTCTTCTGGAACGGCACGGTGGCTTAGTGGTTAGCATGTTCTCCTCTCAGCGCTGGGGATTCAGGTTCGAATCCCAATCTGGGTGGAGTTTCCATGTTCTCCCCGTGTCCACGTGGGTTTCCTCTGGGTTCTCCGGTTTCCTCCCACAGTCCAAAAACATGGATCAAGTCAATTGAGTTCTCCAAATTGCCCCATATAGAGTGTGTCTGTGTGAGTGTGTGTGCCCAGTGATAGATTGGTGCCCTGTCCTGGGTGTATCTGCCCAGCGCCCGAAACGTTCTCCCCTGGATGGGCATGGGGAACCCCCCCGCGACCCCAGTAGAGGATAAAGCGAAATATAATAGATGGAGGGATGGAACAGTCAGAACGCAGCTTGAAATACAATTTTAATATCAATAAATAATAAACAAAAGAATACTAAGATTATATTCGGGAATTCGAGGTCAACAGCCGTCTGGCGTTTAGTGCACGGGGACCGCCGCTGTCAGAGCTCTGCTCCTGTCAAGCGGCTCTGAACAATTACCACCTCCATCTTACAGATTTCCTGATTTAAGCCTGATGAGCAGGTGTGCGAGGTACGAGGGTGAAAAGGTTAGCATTTAGTGATGGATTTTAGAGTTTGTGAATGCTATAGTGTGGGGGTGTAGGGGACCTGATGATGCTGGGCGGTGAGATGCCAGAACTGAACGGGTTAGATGGTAATCTTATCTCATTATCTTCTGCTTTCTTTATTATATACTAGGGACTAGAGTCACAGTTCCCCTGCCCATCCAGGGGAGAACGTTTCGGGTGCCCAGGACAAGATACACCCAGGACAGGGCGCCAATCCATCATTGGGCTCACTCACTCTCACAGACACACATTATATGGGGCAATTTAGAACAGCCAACTCATCTTGAATCCTTGTTTTTGGACTGTGGGAGGAAACCGGAGAACCTGGAGAAAACACACGTGAACACAGGGAGAACACTAGCTTTCCCAGAGAACCTTTCGGGCGCTGGCCAGGACAGGGCGCCAATCCATCACTGGACACACACTCACTCACACAGACACACTCTATATGGGGCAATTTGGAGAACTCAATCCACCTTGATCCATGTTTTTGGCCTGTGGGAGGAAACCGGAGAACCCGGAGGAAACCCACGTGGACACGGTGAGAACATGGAAACTCCACCCAGAAGAATTCGAACAGCGCTGAGAGGAGAACATGCTAATCACTAAGCCACCGTGCCGCCCTACACCAAATTCCTTGTGTGAATAACATATTTGGCCAATAAATCTAATTCTAATTTGGATTCTGATAAGTGGAGCTAAAAGGGGGCGTGTCCAAACACTTAACCAAGCTTTATATTCTGGAAAATTTTTCAGTGAATGGAAATAAATGACTATTTATATTAAATTAAATGACGCATTTTAATTTGAATGAAAAGTTCGTTGAAAACAAAAATGGGCTTAAAAAAGTTGGAGATTGTAATTTGTAATTTTTCCGGCTAAATTGAATTGTAACACAGCCGCGGTTCTGCAGCCTTCACCCCGGGAGAGAACTCCACTATTCCAGGTTCCAACAGCGCCAACATTTCACTTGCAAAATTGAGCACAGCAGTGCAAATGATTTTCCACTTTCATTTTAATCAAGTCTGCAGCCGGCCACAGTCCTGCTCGCAGACAAGACTTTCATTTTGACCTGTTTGTTGTTATTGGGTTGTGGGGTGGCAGTGGGGGAGGGGTGGGTTCTGATCTGGGGTTCTACACACTTTGCGTCCTCTGTGTCCCGCCGACACCATCGTACTGACGGGTCTCGGTGCTGGAGGGACGACCGGAGGCTGGCGCCGCACATGGGCGGATGGAGGGTTATCTGAGTGTTCTGATGGGGGTTATGGATGCAGATGAAGTCGTGGGCACCGGCGTGTGGAGAAGTCTGTCAAGAGCGATGGCGCCGCCCTAATGTCTGCCACAGAACTTTGCATCCTTTCTATTTCTTACTGAATGCAAATCTCCTCGTTCTGGTGTGTGTGTGTGTGTGTGTGTGTGTGTGTGTGTGTATTATGTATGTGTGTATGAATGTTTGTATATATATATATGTATGTATGCGTGTGTGTGTATCTATGTTTGTATATATATGTGTGTGTATGTATGTCTGTGTGAGTGTGTGTGTGTTTATGTATGTCTGTGTGAGTGTAAGTATGTTTGTGTGTGTGTGTGTTTATGTATGTCTGTGTGAGTGTATGCATGTCTGTGTGTATGTTTGTATGTGGGTGTTGTGTGCATTTTTATGTATGTGTGTTAGTTGTGTGCATTTGTATGTATGTGTGTGTTGTGTGCATTTGTATGTATTTGTGTGTGTGTTGTGTGCATTTGTATGTATTTGTGTGTGTGTTGTGTGCATTTGTATGTATTTGTGTGTGTGTTGTGTGCATTTGTATGTATTTGTGTGTGTGTGTGTTGTGTGCATTTGTATGTATTTGTGTGTGTGTGTGTGTGTTGTGTGCATTTGTATGTATTTGTGTGTGTGTTGTGTGCATTTGTATGTATTTGTGTGTGTGT
>JAFMOD010000750.1:187369-198656 GCA_019802435.1 Corydoras maculifer
TATGTGTGTACATGGCTGTGTATAGTGTGTGTGTCTGTAATATGTGTGTGTGTACTGTTTTTTTAAAATTATTTTAATAATATTTATTAATTAAATATTTAAATACACTGTGTATAATGTATGTTCCGTGTGTGTGTACCATGTGTGTCCTAATTTTTTTTTTCTGTGTGTATACTGTGTGTGTGTGTACACTGTGTGTGTACTATGTGTGTTTACTGTTTTTTTTTTTTTTTTTTTCTGTGTGTTTTGTGTGTGTGTACATGGCTGTGTATAGTGTGTGTCTGTACTGTGTGTGTACATGGCTGTGTATAGTGTGTGTGTCTGTACTATGTGTGTGTGTACTGTTTTTTATTTTTTTACTGTGTATGTGTACTATGTGTGTGTAAATGTCTTTCTATACTATTTGTGTACAATGTCTGTGCACTGTGTGTGTGTGTACTGTGTGTGTTCTGATTTTTTTTACTGTATGCTGTATGTGTGTGTACTGTGTGTGTCCCATTTTTTTTATATTTTTTACTGTGTGCTGTATGTATACTGTGTGTAGACTGTATGTGTGTACTGTGTGTGTACCATAGCCAACCCCCAAGTGTGATTAAAGAATAGTGACATCACAGCATGCTGAGTGTGACACAGTATGTGTTCCCTAGACATTATCATCAAAAATAATGCAACACTTTACATCCACACTCCAGTCTGTATGTAACACACACACACAAACCATTAAACAAGCAGACCACTAAAACCCTCTTTTATTATATAACATCAGCCAGCCATGATATAGTTCTCAAGTTATTAAGCCTAAAATAAGCTGCATTGTAGAATACCAAATAATCCCTGCTCTGTTGGCTACTATTGGGGTTCTGACCATTAGAGAACAGAGTAAAGGGAACGTACATAGTATGTACTGTAGAACACAAACAGATGAACTACAGTCTGGAATTGGAAAACTACAAAGTCCATCTTTTCAGATAGTGGAACTGAGAACATGGACAATAAGTGGAGCAAACAGGGTGTGTGTTCAAACTTTTGACTGAAACTGTAAATAGTAAAGCAGTGTATTTGCACATGCACATCACTTTAGAAGGAAACACTATGGAGTCCCACCTTTTCTAAACAATCCTGTTGACAGTTGAACTTCTGACCCGTCACATGAGCGAGGACTAGAACTACACAAAATTGCTTTTAAGTGAGTGCTCTACTCGACCTGTGTGTACTTTGTGGTTATAGACATTTTTTTTTTCAAACTTACAACAATCGCAGCACTTTAGTAAAATGGTCATTTTAGGCCGTGAGGTCATTCGTTTCAGCAGAAGTAAAGAAAACACAGAACATTTTCTCCTGAATGACATTTGCTTAATACTGCAAATGTTAAGACTCTTTTGAGTGGTATTAATACAGCGGACCTTTCAGCCTCTGGATCATTTTCTATAAAATGCTCTGTGATCTGGCGGCACGGTGGCTTAGTAGTTAGCACGTTCGCCTTTCAGCAGTAGTGATTCCCGGTTCGAATCCCCATCTGGGTGGCGTTTCCATGTTCTCCCCGTGTCTGCGTGGGTTTTCTCCGGGTTCTCCGGTTTCCTCCCACAGTCCAAAAACATGGATCAGGTCAATTGAATTCTCCAAATTGCCCCATATAGAGTGTGTGTGTGCGTGAGTGTGTGCCCAGCGATGGATTGGCACCCTGTCCTGGGTCTATCTGCCCAGCGCCCAAGGCGTTCTCCCCTGGATGGGCATGGGGAACCCTGCTGCGACCCTACTAGAGGATAAAGCGGGAGATAATGAATGAATGAAGGATGCTCTGTGATCTGAGCTACACCACATCAGACCAACAGTTTACAGTGTAAATTCTGAAAGTCTACGTTGGCAGTCCGGCTGAAATTCGACTGTAAACTGTTAACATAATAAAGTAATAAGGCACTTATTGCGCATTATTGTGACTATTTCATGTAATAGAGGTGTTGTTAGGCATGACACATAGCAGAGTACAAATACACCTCTTTCCCGTCATTGATTCACAATAATACACACCTCAAGTGTCTTATTGTTTTTATAAAACGGTTACAAACACACTACCATAAAAAACAAGCTTTGATTCAGAAATGTGTTTATTAAAAGCATAATCAATACTAATGTGGTCTTTTGCAAAATCTAGTCACGCTTTTTAAAGTGAACACTAATTGCTGAGTAACAGGATACCGGTTACCAAATACTACCATCTAGTGTCCAAATTACAAAATACAGGTTAAAAAAAAACATTGTATATCACGCACAGATAATAATGTGAAGCGCTCAGAGGTGTGTGTGTTATTGTCAGTGTCACGCCTGGACAAATGACTCAGCCAATCAGAATTAAGGACCAGAACTACCTGTTTTATAAAAAGTGATAGTGATCTATTTTGCCTACTGTACTTACACACAGAGGGATGTGCCCTCCTCTGCAGTGACACACACACACACACACACACTGACTCAAGTGAGCACACCTGTCCGGAGTGGTGGGCAGGCCTGTACACGGCCCCCTGGGAGCAATCGGGGGTTAGGTGCCTTACCCAAGGGCACTTCAGCCAGAGTACTTGGTGGGATTGGGAATCGAACCAGGGATCTTTAGGTCGCAAGGCTGTTTCCTTAACCACAAGCCTATGACTGACCCTTCATATTGGGTCCAGTATCACCACAACCACTCTGTTATTAATCCTGTGCTCGGCAGTCTTTGCACACAGACGGTAACAGCTCCATTATGGTTTTAATGGTGGAACGTCAGGCTGGCCGTTGAAACGTGTTTAATTAGTCTGGGCTGGAGGTTCGAACTCGAATCCCGTCTGTGACTCACGTCGGCGCGTGGGCCTTTGTCTCATGAGGCACTCTGGTGTAATTGAGTGCTGAATGTAAATTATTAAAATGCCATTGCAGTCCTCTAGTCATGTTCTGAGCCTGTTCTCCTGAGTGTCAAATTCAGCTTTTCATTGAACCTATAAGCGCTTTATGTTCTACGGTTCTGCAGCTGCACCGTCTGAGTGCATAATCATGGGGCACAGACGCGCTGCGTTCGGGAGCGATTTTTTTGTGGGGTCGACAGAAACAAAAACCTAAAGAATTTTTACATTAACATAAATTAGAGTACCGCTCATATTTTTTTTTGCAATGCAGACGTGATTACAGCCTACATACAGGATTCGTCAAGTGCAAACCACCCTTTTAAAATATTTTGGGGATGTACACTCACTGAACAGTTTCATCAGTGGCATTCAGTTTATGGTGTACTATCAAATCATTTACAGTTAACATTAATAAAGTTAACTTCGATAAATTTTAGATGTAGTTGCAACGCTGAACAGACTTGTATGTGTCAGTGTGTCAGTATGATATGACACTCTACTAGGTGGAATATATATATATATATATATATATATATATATATATATATATATATATATATATATATATATGACACTCTACTAGGTGATATATATATATATATATATATATATATATATATATATATATATATATATATGTATATATATATATAGGGCGGCACAGTGGTTTAGTGCTTAGCATGTTCGCCTCTCAGCACTAGGGATTCCCGGTTCGAATCCCCATCTGAGTGGAGTTTCCATGTTCTCCCGTGTCCGTGTGGGTTTCCTCCGGGTTCTCCGGTTTCCTCCCACAGTCCAAAAACATGGATCAAATTGCCCCATATAGTGTGTGTATGTGTGCATGTCTGTGTGAGTGAGTGTGTGCCCAGCAATAGATTGGCATCCTGTCCTGAGTGTATCTGCCGAGTGCCCGAAACGTTCTCACTGGATGGGCATGGGGAACCCCCCCGTGATCCAATATAGGATAAAGCGGCAGATAATGGATGGATATATATATATATATATATATATATATATATATATATATATATATATATATATATAGGGGCGGCACGGTGGCTTAGTGGTTAGTACGTTCGCCTCTCAGCACTAGGGATTCAGGTTCCAGTTTACAACTTCTTCCCGTGTCTGCGTGGGTTTCCTCTAGGTTTTCCAGTTTCCTCCCACAGTCCAAAAACATGGATCAAGGTCAATTGAATGCTGTATCTTCCCAGCGCCCTAAATGTTCTCCTCTCGATGGACATGCGGAACCTCCCCCCTCGCAAGCCTAATATAGGAATAAGTGGTAGATAAAGAGATGAACAAAAGAAATTCTGATTCTGATAAATTTAAATATACAAAAGATTTGAAAATTAGTTTTTATAAAACATAAATACAACATAAATTATTTATGCAGCAGTCTTCCAACATTGAGAGTTTGATAGAGTGCTGAGAACCTCATTAGTCCTGGAGTGAAATCGAAAATCGGACATAATCAACTTTGCTAAGCAGCTTGGTTAGACCTTCACCATGTCCATCACTGTCATTCTGACAGAGACTGCAATCCTCCGCCTGTTAGTCAATAGGACACGGTATAGTGTGTGGACGTTAAAGAAAACTGAAAAAAAAACTTCAAACCGAGGAGTCCCTGAAGTTCCTATTTTTGTCCCCAAACCCAAACTGTGGACAGTAACCCATCCATTCATTATCTTCCTCTTTATCCTCTAAAGTATTAGGGTCGTGTGGGGGTTCTCCATGTCCGACTTGATCCATGTTTTTGGACTGTGGGAGGAAACTGGAGAACTCGGAGGAAACTCACACAGACACAGGGAGAACAGAGAAACTCCACCCAGATTGGGATTCGAACCGGGAATCCCTAGTGCTGAGAGGAGCTAATCACTAAGCCACCGTGCCTATGGACAGTAACCAATTTGTGAAAATAACACCCTCACATCCAGGATGCAGGATGCCGTGTGCATGTGTACTTCATGCTCAAATTTGATTTCAAGGCCTTAATGCTGCAGTGATGAGCCAGGAAATCACTGCAGCATAAACATACAGCTTCTTCCAAAGTCTAATCCAGATATCAATCTGCACGCTGTTTAAAGGGAAAATTGCAGTGCGTGAACATCTCAGCGCAGACCCAGTAAAAAATAGAAACAATCCCATCCTCGCGTATCATATTAAAGTTCTAGTAAAGTTTGGATGAAAAGCAGAAAAAACGGAGCTGAACTTGGGTTAAAACTTGTTTTAAACCACTTCTTCCTTTAGGGTTGGTAATTGCCATTGACACCTGAATCTCCTTTCTCACATGAGAGCTTCCAAACGAACAGAGTGAGAGCTGGTGTTAAGAATGTGTTAATGCATCTTTAAATACAATGTTCCATTACATGTCAGAATGCAAATTTCTAGACCATATATATATATATATATATATATATGTGTGTGTATATATATATATATATATATATATATATATATATATATATATATATATATATATATATTATATATATATATATATATATATATATATATATGTGTGTATATATATGTGTATGTATATATATATATATATATATATATATATATATATATATATATATATATATATATATAGATAGATAGATAGATAGATAGATAGATAGATAGATAGATAGATAGATAGATATATGTAAATGTGACAATATGGACGAATGCTTGTATTACACTCAGAATTCAGCCGCCGTGGTTTCATCCATCAGCTCGTCCTCACGCCATGAAGCAGGTGCATATATACCCCGCTGGTACAGACTCGCCCCGTCCGGTTTACATAACCATGTTTTCACCGCATGAATAACATACGCATTATCTTCAAAGTCTGCATCACGCAAAGCATCTTCTAAAGGCCTTAAAAAGAAGGTGGACAGTGAGGGATGGTGGATAGAGCAACAGTGTCCACTGACATAAAATGAAATGATTTGAAACTTCTTACAAACATCATATTTATAAGCTCTGAATGAAACAAATAAAATATATTTAGATTTTATCTTAATCTGTTTGTGTTCTACAGTACATACTGTGTACGTTCCCTTTACTCTGTTCTAATGGTCAGAACCCCAATAGTAGCTCCACAGAGCAGCGGTTATTTGGTGGGGGTATTATTCCTATCCCAGCAGTGTGACTGAGGTGGAGAAATGAAACTCTAGCAGCACTGCTGCACTAAAACCCCCCTCACCACATAAGTGTCACTGCAGAACTGACAAGAAACAATCCACCACCCAAATGATACCTGTTCTGTGATGCTGCTGACCAACAGAGAACAGAGAACCAACAGGGGACTAACAACAACAAAGAACACAGATGGACTACAGTCTGGAATAGGAGAACTACAAAGTCCATCTATATGATAAGTGGAGGAAATAGAGAATGGAGCAAGAAGGGGGGTTATATATATATATATATATATATATATATATATATATATATATATATATATATACCTGTTTAATTTATTAATATTACAAATCTGTATGTTATCCTCTACTAGGGTCGCAGGGTGGGGGAGAGGGGGTACCTCATGCCCATCCATGGTAGAACAATTCTGGCGCTTGACAGATACCCCCAGGACAGGGTGTCAGTCCATCGCTGAGCACACACACATAATTCGCCCCATAATTTACTTTAACTTTATATATATATATCAACAAGGCGGCTTAGTGGTTAGCACGTTCGCCTCTCAGCGCTAGGGATTCCCGGTTCGAATCCCCATCTGGGTGGAGTTTCCATGTTCTCCCCGTGTCTGCGTGGGTTTCCTCCGGGTTCTCTAGTTTCCTCCCACAGTCCAAAACATGGATCAAGTTAATTGAATTCTCAAAATTGCCCCGTTTAAAGTGTGATTGTGTGAGTGAGTGTGTGCCCAGCGATGGATTGGCACCCTGTCCTGGGTCTATCTGCCCAGCGCCCGAGACGTTCTCCCCTGGATGTGCATGGGGAACCCCACCGCGACCCTAATAGAGGATAAGCGGGAGATAATGAATGAATGAATATATATCAACATATAAAATTGACATTTATATAAGTGCCACTTTTTTTCATGTCTTGTTCTTTCTTCGTCTTTAGTTGACCTGTAAAGCACTTTTCCCACTTATTACAGGAAACACAACAGGTTTCAGGTGAATCATTTTTCATAGTAATGTCCTCGGCCTTAGTTTTTCTCCTGAGGCACTTCTGTCTTACGCTGCCCCCTCACTCCAGTCCTCCATCACACCCGACGTCTTGCTATCTCAGCATACCCGTCCTCCCCCCGCTGGCCCTGCGGCTCAGCGTGCGCTTTATTGGCACGGTTGGGAGGGTTTGCCGCTCAAAACGTACATTTTATCACCTGCCACGGCGTCATAATGCAGCCCCCGACACATCTGAGCCAGACGAGGCGCATACACGCATTTCATCCCTTATTTCCCTTCGTGGTTTTCACCAATCTTGGTAATCGTTTGGGGCGAGACGCTGTCAGCGATAAGGCAAGTGACGGATGGGCTGCATCTAACCCTGGGCTTGTTTGTACTTAGAAAACAGCACATCTTCATTTTTTTCTACAAGTTCCTTCGTTGTGGTGTGAATGAACCAAAACGCCGGGTGTGCAAAGTGTAAGGCTTGTTTAATCCCGTGGTTTCGGATTGGATTTGTAAGCAGTTGTGTGCAGGCCCGGGTGAATTAGGTGGCGAGTGATGATGAAGGTGTCTCCATCACTTTACTCCTTACGGCAGGTGTGTCCCCACCTTTCTGACTGAGATCTCCTTTTTTCCACTGGACAGGTCATCGTGATCTTGTCTTAAACTTTAATGCTGAATCCTGTTCACAACATCATGTTCATTTCGTAGAATCAGCATCAAAAGTCTCAGCTTCGGGTTGCCATCTGCACAGAAATTCCTCTTTTATTAAACATGCTCCTGCAAACAGCATGAAGGGAATTTGGTTTTAGTTCAGCAGCCTTTGGCTCAAGGGCATGACACATTTTTCCCCTAAATTGCAACCCCCCCTCCACCACCACCACCCGAATGAGCAAACACACAACTATCCCTGCGACAGGCATTAGTCCAAACAGAACATGAACATTAATAAAAGCCTAAAACATAGAACACATGGAACCCGGCTGCAAGGCATGCTGGAAGTGGTAATAGTAATACCTGGTGGTAGTTATGGTAACAGTACGCCAGTCAATCACATTGACCCGCCCACTTTTATAAGCAGTTTGAATGTAACGTACATTTAAATGAGACCTGATTGAGGCTCGGGGGCGTGGCTGAGCACCGGGTTTGGGAAGAGAGGGAGACGGGGAGAGCAGAGATCGCTCATACGGGTATAGAGATCACGATTCAGAACAACTCACAATTGTGTGTGTGTGTGTGTGTGTGTGTGTGTGTGTGTGTGTGTGTATATATAAGTGCCTTTGATTCTGTGCTGATCCGTTCTTTTTTCTCACACCTGTGGAGTGATCCACGGTGATCTAACATGCACCGTGATGGACGTATCACGGCCTCTTCATGGGAGGAGCGGCTTCAGAAAACCTGGACATGTGTGGTTGATGACTAAGACAGAGGTTCTCCACTGCTCTCAATCCGGGACCCACATTTTCTCAATTTCATTAAGTCGCCCCACCCATCTTTATCCATTCGTTCTTTATCTTCCGCTTTTATCCTCTATTAGGGTCGCGGGGGGGGTTCCCCATGCCCATCCAGGGGAGAAGGTTTCGGGCGCTGAGCAGATATACCCAGGACAGTACGCCAATCTATCGCTGGGCACACACACACACTCACTCACACAAACACACTCTATATGGGGCAATTTGGAGAACTCAATTGACCTTGATCCATGGTTTTGGACTGTGGGAGGAAACTGGAGAACCCGGAGGAAACCCACACGGACACGTGGAGAACATGGAAACTCCACCCAGATTGAGAATCGAACCGGGAATCCTTAGTGCTGAGAGGAGAACATGCTAACCACTAAGCCACCGTGCCGCCCGACCCATCTTTATAAAATACAAAATACAAACTGAACCATGCAACTTTTTCATAGACAGAAACCTTTCATTTTTATACGTGCGCCCAATTTCAGCAATCTCGATGACGCTCTTGTTCCTGCTATTCAATTCCTCGATGGGCTGCTGGCTCTGGAAACTTGTCTGGGGACAATGAGATGTGTCCACATCATGTGATCATGTCCGATTAGACGTCATTTTTACAGAAAAAAATTAATGAATCCGGTGAAATCCGAAGTCGACGAAAACACAGGTTCTACTGTATTTATTTTTCAGAACGTGTCTGCGACCCACTTTTGGGGCGTGACCCATCATTTGAGAAACGCTGGATTAAGATGCATGCGAGCTTTATGACCAGGATACAAACTGTAATGCTCTGCTCACCCTCCTTTTTTTATATTAATGTAATCTGTCAGCGGCTTATTTGCTGGGTTCTCTCTCTCTCTCTCTCTCTTTATAATTAGTTTTCCAGGCTACTGTATATTCAGCTGTGTCGTCCTAGAGACGCCCCTCGTCTGATCCATGTGCTGAGATAAATACCAAAGAACTTAAGTGCTGTCATGTGTTTAGCAGACGTTATACAACGGCCTAACGCTATTAGAAATGGAAAACAACTTCAGGATGATGGTGCATTTAGAGTGTTAAATCAAACTTAGGTTTATTTATTTACATCACTCGTTTCTTTACGGTACATCGCTTTAAAGTTCTCTTCCTGACTATGAACATCTCACCCAGGACAGGACGCCAATCTATCGCTGGGCACACCCTCACTCACACAGACACACTCTATTGGGGGCAATTTGGAGAACTCAATTGACTTGATCCATGTTTTTGGACTGTGGGAGGAAACCGGAGAACCTGGAGAAAACCCACATGGACACAGGGAGAACATGCAAACTCCACCCAGATGGGGATTCGAACCGGGAGTCCCTGACGTGCCAACCATCAAGCCACCGTGCTGCCCGGTTTATAATAAAGTATTGTATTTTACGCATTGATATGAATGTGAAAAGCTCAGAGGTGTGTGTTATTGTTAATAATGTCACGGCTGGACAAACGGCGCAGCCAATCAGATTTAAGGACCGGAACTACACAATGATGTTGTTTATTAAATGAAGTCTAAATTCTTTCTGCATTAAACACAATGTGGGATCTCTTTACAAACCTGTTGAAATGAAAGCTTCATACTCAATGAGTAAAGAGTCACGCTGACGGATGACGCCGCTCATTTGCATGCTGTTAGTCGATGTTGCAAGGTCAGCATCTGCAGGGACGGAGTAAAAAATCTGCAAGGGCTGAATCTTATTAGGAGCCTATCGTGACTCATTTTTTGCTTAGCTTGCAAAAAGCCCGCGAACCCAAAGCATCCTGGACGTTCTGTCTCCGATTCGTCTTCTTCAGTTTGTGGTGGACAGACTTTCTGAGAGAAAGCTGAGTGAAAATTCGTTTCGGGATATGAAGTGTCATTCTGTAACGAAGCAATTACGCAAATCAAAGCGTCGACACTCCCGCCGTTGCGTTCGCAGCATGTGCTGGAAGGTGTTGCGCGCAGTGTGTGTGGTACATTGTAATCAGCAGACACTCGGTCTCCTCCTCGAGCTCTCATTGGTCGACGGGGAGGTGCACTCGCTCGTTTCCTCTGCGCTGCGCCGGGAATCTCTCCTCTGCGCCGTGTAAAGGCTGCGAGGTGCTACCGTCTAACTAAAAATACAGGGTGAGATCACGGCTCAGACGTCGGTCACGTGTACGAAGTTCCTTGCCAGCCAGGAGGCTTGTGGGAAAACCGTGTGTGCTGGTTTCGGCGGGACGGGGCGAGCTCGGTGCCCACTAAGCTGTGGGGATGGGAACCTTCAGGATTTAACTGTGTTAATGACGGGAATAAATACGGGGCATTACATTTTGTGATGGAGGTGCAGTTTGTCGCATTCATGGAATCCCTTTAATGAAACACCAGGCAACCCAGCAGATGATGAGTTTCCAGTTTGCCATTAATTAAAGGCAATTATATTAATCACAGAGCGGCATGGGGACATAGTGATTATCACATCCTCCTCTGAGTACATACTGTGTACCTTCCCTTTACTCTGTTCTAATGCTCAGGACTACAATACAGTACAAATATAATATGTCTGTGTGTACGTGTGTGTGTGTGTCTGTCTGTCTGTCTGTGTGTGTGTCTGTCTGTGTGTGTGTCTCTGTATGTGTGTGTGTGTCTCTGTCTGTCTGTATGTGTGTGTGTGTGTGTGTCTGTCTGTCTGTCTGTCTGTCTGTGTGTCTCTGTCTGTGTGTGTGTGTCTCCGTCTGTGTGTGTGTGTCTCTGTCTGTCTGTCTGTCTGTCTGTCTGTCTGTCTGTGTGTGTGTGTGTCTCTCTGTCTGTGTGTGTGTGTCTCTGTCTGTCTGTCTGTCTGTCTGT
>JAFMOD010000750.1:205881-228733 GCA_019802435.1 Corydoras maculifer
AATAACCCAAAAATCCAAAAACCCCACCCACCCCCAACCAATAACCCAAAAACCCCACCCCACCCCAACCACCCCCGATAGATAAACCCATGCATTCATCACTCTATCCACCCGTTAACTCCATCTATCTCTTTTATTACCTTTATAACATCTGAATCTTATTTAAGTTACGAACTTCAGCCAAATGTGCTTCTCCTGAAGTCCCGAGTCATTCAGTCAGATGATCAGCACAAAGAGAGCACCTCTGTTCACCAACTTTATGTGGAAGACAGGCGAGTGCAACCTCCTGCACACATCTGATTATCCTCGTTACGTGTGTGTGTGTGTGTGTGTGTGTGTGTGTGTGTGTGTGTGTGTGTGTGTGTGTGTGTGTGTGTGTGTGTGTGTGGTGGGTTTATGATCCGCTAAGTGGGAGTGCATATGCAGAGAGAAAGGAGGAGAGAGAGGTGTCATAAACTACCAGATGTAATAAAGAATTAGATGGAAGTTCAGCGAGTGGGATTTTCTCTGTCGCTCTGTGTATTTGTGATTTAGTGGAACTTTGGCCCTGGGCCTCGCGAAAGATTACACACACACACACACACACACACACACACACACACACACACACACACACACACAGACATATCATACCCACCTCATCCATAAAAGAGCACTGAAACACCCACATACACAATTAAGAGCTTACACACTCTCACTCATGCACATACATAAATCAACATTAAAGCTTACACACTCCCTCCCAACACACACACACACACACACACACACACCTGCTCCATATCCCCTGTAGCTTGGAGATTTGGGTTTGAGAGCGTAGGAGTCTGGCAGTTTTATTGCTACCCTGGACTTTCTGCATTGCTGAGCATCCAGCAGTATGTCAAGGAGAATAGAGGTGTGTGTGTGTGTGTGTGTGTGTGTGTGTGTTCGGGGGGGGGGGGTATAAATACATCTGTGTAATTATTTCTTTTTTTGTAATCAATTTGCATAGAGCCACAGTGTCACAACCCGCTTAGAACATCTTAAAAAAGATCATCAACAGAAACCCAGACAACACACACCACCACACCACCTACCACCTGAGTGTCACTGGAGGACGAACTAAAGGGGGACAGGATTGTGGTTAAGGACACAGTCTTGTGACCTGAAGCTTTCCGGTTCGATTCCCGATCACACCAAGTGTCCTTGAGCAAGACGCCTAACCTCAATTGCTCTCCAGGCGCCATGTATAGGACTGCTCACCGCTCCGGACACGTGTACTCACTTCACTCAGTGTGTGTGTGTGTGTGTGTGTGTGTGTGTGTGTGTGTGTGTTCTGCCGGATAAGTTACATGTGGAGGACACACTACTCTGTGTGTAAGTACAGTATGCAAAATAGATCACTAATATTTATTTGGCCGTCCATCCATTACATCCAACACTAAACCAATCCCCAACCAATAACCGCATCTAGACCACCCCAACCAATAAACCAGCACAACCAATAACCCCATCTAGACCACCCCAACCAATAAACCAGCACAACCAATAACCCCATCTAGACCACCCCAACCAATAACCCAGCACAACCAATAACCCCATCTAGACCACCCCAACCAATAACCCAGCACAACCAATAACCCCATCTAGACCACCCCAACCAATAACCCATCCCCAACCAATAACCCCATCTAGACCACCCCAACCAATAACCCAACACAACCAATAACCCCATCTAGACCACCCCAACCAATAACCCAGCACACCCAATAACCCACCCTAACCAATAACCCCATTCAGACCACCCCAACCAATAACCCAATTTAGCCCACCACAACCAATAATCCAGCCCAGTATACCCAACAAATAACCCAACTTGTCCCAGTGGTGCTTAATTGGCATAATACATCTGTTATCTCATCTCATCTCATTATCTTCCACTTTATTCTCTGCTAGGGTAATGGGTGGGTTCCTCATGCCCATCTAGGGGGGAAACATTTCGGGTGCTTGGCTGATACACCCGGGCTTGGGGAACCGCCGAGGGGAAGATAATGAGTTGAGATGTGAATTTCTATGGGATGGATGACGACAGGGATTTCGTTAATCTCAAAAGCCCGACCTCAACTCCGACTCCACTCCATTTCAACAAATCACAACGCATCCCAAACTTTATTTTGTTGCCGACATACACGGGCCACCCACCAGCAGCGTTTGTGGTGTAGTCCAGATGGCCGGTTCACTGCCGATACGCTGCTCAGTGTGGGTGTGGATGGATGTTCTGCAGCTCGGCCTGTCTGAAAACGAACCAGCTGTGGGCGAAATGTGTGGATCCTAATGCAGATGTATGATCCCAGGTTCTGGATCATTAAGGACGACGTGTGTCATTTCCTCCCCACTCAGAGTGGATTAAGCGCCCTGGCTGGTGCATTGTGCGCCGGGCGATCCGTCAAACTCGGGGACAGCTCTAAACGATCCCCAGTCCACCCAGACTGTTCCCTCACGCATTCCGAGTTCAAATTCAGACCTTTATTTAGAGGAATAACAAATTACCAGCAACTGAAATCATCTGACGTAAACATGTCCCGCACTGTTTCGGGAAAGACCACCGACTGTCCAAAATTAGCGGCAGATGCGAGATTATTGCGAGCGTGTAGACAGCTCGTGTAAACAGTGAGCCTCCTGTGACTGAGTGTGTGTGTGTGAGCGTTTGTCAGGGGTGCAGGGGAAACGTCCACGAGGCAAAGGTGTGTGTATTGATTGTGTATGACAGCGGCGGGATTTCATCCAGCTTTGCTTTGTTACGGCCTCTGGAGACTTCAGAAGGTCATTATATCATCCAGTCTCAGCCACTCGGTGACCCAACAAAGGCGGATTGGCACTAATGAGACTTAGATCAACAGGCTTCAGAACCTTGTGCTGTATGACGTAATCCACCACCTTACACAATCCCTACTATTGTGATATCAAAACTTAGAAGATGTTCAAATAAAAATGAGCAGATTTATGATTTTATAGTGTGTGTGTGTGTGTGTGGGGGGGGGGGGCTGGGTGTATGTTGGTGTGGCCTTGTGGTGTGTGTTGGTGTGGCCTTGTGTGCGTGCATTTATGTGTGTGGGTGTGGTTATGTGTGTGGGTATGCATGGGTGTTTGGGCAGGTGTATGGTTGGGTGTGAGTGCGCGTCTGCATGCATTGGTGTGTGTATGTGTGGGTTTGGGCAGGTGTGTGGGTGGGTGGGTGGGTGGGTGTGTGTGTGAGTGCGCGTGTGTGTGTATGGGCGCATATGGATATGTATGTGTGTGTGTGTGTGTGTGTGTGTGTGTGAGAGAGAAAGTGTTTGGGCCCTTGACCCAAGACCTTGACATACTTACTCTTTAGGACCTTGTGGAGGTTTATATACTCTTTACAAACCACTTAGTAGTGTGTCCACAGCGATGGAATGGCGTCCTCTGCTGGATGGCATGAGACGATTACAGAATTTACATTGTGTAAAAATCTAAAAATAATCTGTGTTCTTCAAAGTACATTTTCATATCCATCCATTTATCATCTTCCGCTTTATCTTCTTTTAGGGTCGCAGGGGGGTTCCCCATACCCATCCAGGGGAGGACAGGACACCAATCTATCACTGGACAGACACTCACTCACTCACACAGACACACTCTATATGGGGCAATTTGGAGATTTCAATTGACCTTGATCCATGTTTTTGGTCTGTGGGCGGGAACCGTAGAACCCGGAGAATACCCACGTGGACACGGGGAGAACATGGAAACTCCACCCAGATGGGGTTTCGAACTCTAGTGCTGAGAGGAGAACATGCTAACCACTAAGCCACCGTGCTGACCGTACATTTTATATCCATTTAAAAAAATCCACAAGTTCGGGCTACCGGCATAAGATGTGTTTTTTTTTTTATAATATTTTTTTATTATTATGATTATTTATTTTTTTATGAATGTTGTCATGCCGATAGTGAGGCGCTCTCACGATTAATTATTTGTATAGTCTTTAATTGCAATTTACTGCCAAAACGATTAATGGTCTCATCCCTGGTCCCGAATGTATCTGCCCAGCTCCCCCGGATGAGCGACCCCGCATACATAATATAGCATGAAGCAGAATTAAGAATGTGAGCTGAGAGATTTCAATGTGGCCAGAAAGCTGTGCTATTGAACAGAACATTACATATGACATTTCATGTGTTCCATTTATAGCTGTGCTTTATTCGGCGGTTCTCGAGTCGGCCCTGGGTTCATCCAGCTGAAAGCGAAATGACAATTATGGATCTGTTTCAGAGGTATAAACATTACTTTTTTACTGGGTTTCAGTCATAATGATGACCATCTAGGGTATGTAAAGGAGCGGCATGCTGGGGGATTGTATAAGAACCCAGGCGCCAATGACAAGGTGTTGGGTCCAGAACCAGAGCTGATTAACAGGAGACAGAAGGCAGCGGTGTCCAGGTTCTCGGCTTGCGTGGTGTAAGAATAGTAATTAGAGTGGATTGTGATGTGTATCATATCATGACCTTCAGGTGATCAGTGTACCGATTCATGCCGTGCTGTTTTTAAAGGTGATTCTGTTGGCAGCATGTTTCTATAAAGTTTGATCAAATTCTTTGATAATTAGGATTTTAGATTAATCGTGTAATGGGCAAGGTGGCTTAGTGCTTAGCATGTTCTCCTTTCAGCGCTGGGGATTCCCGGTTCGAATCCCAATCTGGGTGGCGTTTCCATGTTCTCCCCGTGTCTGTGTGGGTTTCCTCCGGGTTTTCCGGTTTCCTCCCACAGTCCAAAAACATGGATCAAGTCAATTGAGTTCTCCAAATTGCCCCTAATAGTGTGTGTTTGTGTGAGTGAGTAAGTGCCCAGCAATAGATTGGTGCCCTGTCCTGGGTGTTTGTGCCCAGCGCCCGAAACGATCTCCCCTGGATGGACAGTGGGAACCCCCCCCTCCGCAACCCTAATAGAGGATAAAGAGGAAGATAATGGATGGATGGATGAACTTTGACATTACACACTAACACACCACCACCTCAATGTCACTGCAGAACTGTCTATTTATCCGGCTGTCCATCCATCACATCCAACACTAACACACATCCAACCCACCCTACACCACCCAATAACCCCAACCAATAACCCAATCCACCTCTTCTTACCAACCCAGACACACAGTATATAGGTATAATATATGTTTTAGACACGGCCAATTTAGAGCAGCCAGTGCACCTTGATCCATGTTTTTGGACTGTGGGAGGAAACCGAAGAACCCGGAGGAAACCCACGCAGACATGGGGAGAACATGGAAATCCCACCCAGATGGCGATTCAAACCGGGAATCCCTAGTGCCGAGAGGAGAACATGCCAACCACTAAGCCGCTGCCCCACTATAATCATCCACCTCCTAAATAATACCTGGTCCTGTGGAGGTCCGTCCTCTTACAGAACAGCAGTCCTGTCCTGGGTGCCTCTGCTCAGCGCGTGGGCGGCACATCCAGAGGTTGATGTGTCAGGATCCAGGTTCAAATCCCAATCTGAGTGGAGTTTCCATGTTCTCCCCGTGTTTCCACTGTACAAACACATTGATTCAAGGTGTATTGGCTGCTTTAAACAATTTGCCCCTTATATAGTGTGTATGGGTCGGCATGGTAGCATAGTGGTTAGCATGTTCTCCTCATAGCGTTAGGGATTCCCGGTTCGAATACCCATCTGGGTGGAGTTTCCATGTTCTCCCCGTGTCCGTTTCCTCCGGGTTCTCCGGTTTCCTCCCACAGTCCAAAAACATGGATCAAGGTCAATTGAGTTCTCCAAATTGCCCCATATAAAGTGTGTATGAGTGAGTGTGTGCCCAGCGATAGGTTGGCGCCCTGTCCTGGGTGTATCTGCCCAGCGCCTGAGACGTTCTCCCCTGGATGGGCATGGGGAACCCCCCAGACCCTAATAGAGGATAAAGCGGGAGATAATGAATGAATGGATGGATAGTGTGTATGTGAGTGTGCCCAGCGATGGGTTGGCATCCTGTCCTGGGTGTATCTGCCCTAAACCCCCCCCCCCCCCCCCCACTATGACCATATTAGACTATATGTAAGCTAATGGATGGATGGTAGGGATGTGATATCCAGTGGAAGTCTGTGCCCTCAATGCCTTTTAAAAACCGAGAGCCGTACTAACGGTGATGTATGCCTGCACACGCACCACCACCGCCGACGTTCACACACACAGACGCAGGGAGTGTAATTAATCCTCCTGCTGTGTCAGTCAGTGACTCATCACACACACATACGGCAAGCCTTGCTTTGCTAGAGTACACACGATCCTGCTTAACAGCACACACACACACACACACACACACATACACAGAGCTCGGGTGATAACGAGGGAGGGAGCACAGTGACACTCGCTGAATGTTGGCCCCGCCCACTCCGCAGCCGCAACAGTGCGCACACAGGATTTGTCCGAAAGCGTTTTGTGTGTATGCAGATGCTGAGGTGGTGGGGGGCAGGTGCTGAGGGGTGCTCCAACACGGTGCTCAAGAATTCAGCTTGATTATCAAAAAGCTTTAGAACCCAAAAGAACGAGCCCCGCGTTGGTTACGGTGATAAGACTTGAATCCAACAGGTGTACCGAAATCCACCACATTCTGTACCATTCGAACTGTTGGACACGCCCACTTCTTCACTCCACTTACCATATGGATAGACCCCCCCCCCCCCCGTTTGTTCTGTCCGTGTGCCATTTGCATGTTCTTCCCGTGTTGTCCTTTATGCTAAGTGGATTTATTACAGACAGTACAAGTCACAAGTTTGGCCACGCCCCCTTTTTGCTCCTCTTATAGTCCATGTTCTCAGTTCCAATTCCAGACTGTAGTTCATCTGTTTGTGTTCTAATAATTAATAATAATAATAATAATAATAATAATAATAATAATGCGGCACGGTGGCTTAGTGGTTAGCATGTTCTCCTCTCAGCGCTAGGGATTCCCGGTTCGAATCCCCATCTGGGTGGAGTTTCCATGTTCTCTCCGTGTCCGTGTGAGTTTCCTCCGGGTTCTCCGGTTTCCTCCCACAGTCCAAAAACATGGATCAAGTTAATTGAATCCTCAAAATTGCCCCATATAGAGTGTGTTTGTGTGAGTGAGTGTGTGCCCAGCGATGGATTGGCGCCCTGTCCTGGGCCCCCCCCCCCCCCCCCCCCCCCCCCCCCCCCCCCCCCCCCCCCCCCCCCCCCCCCCCCCCCCCCCCCCCCCCCCCCCCCCCCCCCCCCCCCCCCCCCCCCTGCAATTACCAGTGTGGGTCCTTGAGCAAGACCCTTAACCCTCATTACTCCAGGGATGTTGTGATGAACCCTGTGCTCACCTTGTAAGTCGCTTTGGAAAAAAGCGTCTGCTGAATGACCAAATGTAAATGTATGTAAATGTAACAATAGGGCGGCACGGTGGTTTAGTGGTTAGCATGTTCTTCTCTCAGTGCTAGGGATTCCCGGTTCGAATCCCAATTTGCTTGGAGTTTCCTCCGGGTTCTCCAGTTTTTTCCCACAGTCCAAAAACATGGATCAGGGTCAATTGAGTTCTCCAAATTGCCCCATATAGAGTGTGTCTGTGTGAGTGAGTGTGTGCTCCATGATTGATCCATGTTTTTGGACTGTGGGAGGAAACCAGAGAACCCTGAGAAAACCCACACAGACACGGAGAACATGGAAACTCCACCCAGATCGGCATTTGAACCAGCAATCCCCAGCACTGAAAGGAGAACATGCTAACCAGTAAACCATTGTGATTTAGGTAAGGAACAGGTTTTTAGTTTAACGTACGGCAGATGATCCACTCCATGTTCTCAGGAACCGTGACCATCCTGTAAAAGTTCTCATTCTTATCTCCGAGTTCTCGCGGCGTTCTCGTCCGTGGTATTTGTACACACACTTCAGAGAAAGCGGTTTGCGAGTGCGAGGGAAATCTCAGACGCTTTCGCAGCCTGAACGTCTCTCCTCCTCGTTATTTATGCTGCAGTTCATTAAGTTTGCTCGTTACTGATAGCGCCGCCGCCCTCTGCTGCGTGTCTGTGTGCGATGCGTGTTCGGCGTGGCGGGGTAAGTTGGTTCAGCCTCGCCGTGTTCTAATGATGTTTCTGTCTGCGCAGGCCAGACCGCCGCCGAACGCGCTCGGGTCCGTAACCATGCAACCACATCTTTATGTGACCGAGTTACCAGGCAACTTAAAGTCCGGCCGCACGGTTCCGCTGTAGGATTGGCATCGGACGGTGTCGGCGAGCCCGGGTTCGATTGGCGTCTCCCGGCGCTGTGACCGCATGCCTGCGCTCGTTCTGTCTCAAGTGCTCTGACCTTTTCAGCTCCTGTTCATCGAGCTCGGAGCCCTGCGCGCCTTCACCGTCTATAACATGAATGCTGCGTTTTTAGGACTTTTTGTGGATCGGAGATGATCTGATGATACGAGGAAGCAGGGTTCTGTGTTAGGGCCTATCCCAAAGCGGTGTCCTGAACAACCAATTCACCTTGAATCCATGTTTTTGGACTGTGGAAGAAAACCGGAGAACCCGGAGGAAACCCACGCGGACATATGGGGAAGATAAAAACTCCACCCAGATTGGGATTCGAAACTGGATCGGCAGCACTGAGAGGAAAACATGCTAATCACTAAGTAACTGTACTGCCCATGGGCAATTAAGATGCGGCCTATTTAGAACAGCCAATTCACCTTTGAATCCTGTGGGAGAACACCAGAGAACCCAGAGGAAACCCACGTGGACAAGGGGAGAACATGAAGACTCCACCCAGCTCGGGATTCAGCTCGGAACCCTGTCTCTAACATGAATGCTGCGTTTTTAGGACTTTTTGTGAATCGGAGATGATCTGATGATACGAGGAACCCGGCTTCCGTGTTAGGGCCTGGAATCCTGTTCACTGTTCAACTGGAATCCTGTGGGAGAACACCGGAGAACCCAGAGGAAACCCACGTTCTGGGTCTGGCTGATCTAAATTGTACCATCTGCCCAGTCCCCAAAATGTCCCGGTTGGAATCCCAATCTGGGTGGAGTTTGCATGTTCTCCCCGTGCCTACGTGGGTTCCTTCTGGTTCTCCAAAAACATGGATTCAAGGTAAATTGAATACTCCAAATTGCCAAAACCTTGTCCTCAGAATGGGCATGGGGACACCCCCCCCCCCCCCCCACGACCCTAGTAGAGGACAAAGTGAAATAAGATAGATGGATGCTCTATAGGTAACATTTCCTCGTTCTGTTTTTCTTTAGTTATTTTGATGTTTTGTTGGGAAACGTTTACGCAGTCTCATGTTGTCATGTGATGTTGCAGTCACATGACATTTGACTCTCAGGCGATTAGACCTCAAACTGGGACACAACACACCTGATGTACACAGCTCTGCAGTGTCAGCTGATCGTGTGTAACCTTCAGCATTGCTGTGTGTATACACACTTTCAGTTTCCTCTATTTCCTCACATGAAACCTGAAACAGACCTCAGATCAGCATTACACTCATTCCAGTGATGCATGATTAGATTTGCACACTGATCCGCAGACATAGGCACTGTTTTTTTTTTAATGTAACCTGCAGAACACTGCCATCTTCTTGTCTGAGCTGCTATTGCAGTGTTCCCGTCATGTGAAACTCCACTGAGCATCTTCACTCTGACGATGAGAACGTGGTTGGAGAACAAACGTGGGTGAAGGTTCCTCAGCCCGCTGTAACCCTCACATTCAGACACAATTACACAGCACGATTCACGGCATGTCCAATCCCAGCAGCTCAGTGGTAAGAACCTCGTCTCAGTGTCCAGCAGGACACAGCAGGGATAGGAGCCATTAACCCTCTTGTGAAATATTCCATATTCTAAATGCTAAATCACAGTTGATACGATTGTTTGAGCCACAATTTATATTAAAATAAGTGTATAGTGAGGTCTAAGGGACAAATTTAAACCCTTTAATGCAGCCTGCTGTTTACAGAAGCTCAATTATTTCTCATCTTCCGCTTAATTATCTACTAAGTTTGCAGGGGGGCAATTTAGAACAGCCAATTCACCTTGAATCCATGTTTTTGGAATGTGGGAGGAAACCGGAGAACCCGGAGAAAACCAAGACAGACATGGAGAGAACATGGAAACTCCACCCCAACCGGGTGAAACCTGGATCCTCAATGCTGAGAGGAGAACATGCTATGAGAATATAACTACTAAGCCACTGTGTCACCCATGGGCAATTAAGATGTGGCCAATTTAGAACAGCCAATTTACCTTGAATTCATGTTTTTGTATTGTGGGAGGAAACCAGAGAAGCCAGAGAAAACCCACACATGGACACAAGGAACAAATGGAAACTCCACCCCCATCAGGATTCGAACCTGGATCCCCTGCGCTGAGAGGAGAACATGCTAACCACTAAGCCACTGTGTCACTCATGGGAAATTAAGATGCAGGCAATTTATAACAGCTCCTTTACCTTGAATCCATGTTTTTGGACTGTGGGAGGAAACCGGAGAACCCGGAGGAAACCCACGTGGACACGGGGAGAACATGTAACTCCACCCAGATTGGGATTCGAACCGGGAATCCCCAGCACTGAGAGGCAGATATGCTAATTACTAAGCCACTGTGATGCCATTAAATTAATCAATATGTGGGCAATTAAGAACAGTCAATTTACCTTGAATCCATGTTTTTGGACTGTGGGAGAAAACCGGAAACCCGGTGGAAACCCACGCGGACACAGGAAGAACATGGAAACTCCACCCAGATTGGGATTCCAACCTGGATTCGCCGTGCTGAGAGGAGAACATGCTAACCACTAAGCCACCATGTCACCCATGGGCAATTTAGAACGGCGAATTCACCTTGGATCCATGTTTTTGGACTGTGGGGAAAAAAAACGGAGAACCCGGAGGAAACCCATGCAGACACGGGGAGAACATGCAACTCCACCCAGATTGGGTTTCAAACATGGTTCCCCAGCATTGAGACCAGATGTGCTAACCACTAAGCCACCATGTCGCCCAGGGTAATTTAGATGGGGGCAATTAGAATCAGTATTTGCCTCTATAAATATAAAAGAGCAATAATATAAATATAAAAATGTCAATGTAAACAGTGAGGTTTAAAAATGGTTCCTAATTTAAAAGAGAAGAAGCCTGTAAAGCTGCGGTCCTCCTGTGATATAATAGATACAGGTTGCTGGAAACTAATCCCAGAGCTGCTGGAATATCAGCAGTACTATACAACAATGCTGGACAGTAACGTATACCCACGACTCTAATGGCTGGCCATGATTGGTAAACAATGGTGTCAGTCAAGCCAGGCCGTGAACCGGAGCTGAGCTGGGAGCTCTCGGTGTCTCTGTGTGAGAGGGAGGCTGTTGTAGTCCAGCGTGGTAACCCGAGAGCCGCGCTGCGATCTGTTTACCGCTGCTTTTGTCCTGATGGAGGAGAGAGCGGGAGCGCGGAGACAAGGCCAAGACGCCGAGCGTCGGCATCAGAGTTCAGAGACCATCCCACTGATCCCCGTTCTAAAACCTGCTTCTGTTTCTCAGGGTTTGGCTTTTTTTTTTCTGTTAAGGAAATATTTTGGATTTATTTATAGAACGTTGTGGTTAAGTTTAGAAAAGGCCTGCTTTACGTTTGTATAGACGCCATGTGATTAATATCTCATCTGATCTCATTATCCATCCATTCATTATCTTCCGCTTTATCCACTATTAGGGTCGTGGGGAGGTTTCTCATGCCCATCCAGGGGAGAACGTTTTGGGCGCTGGGGAGATACACCCAGGACAGGGCAACAATCTATCGCTGGGCACCGATCTCATTATCTTCCACTTAATACTTGTAGGCAGTTTCGGGTGCTGGGCAGATGCACCCAGGACAGTGCACCTCACACACACACACACACACACACACACACACACAAAATACAAATTCAATCTGTAGAACAGTAGGTTTTACTTGGCTGCATTTCTTGCTTTTGGGTGTGACAGCCGGTGGCACGCTGGTTTAGTGGTTAGCATGTTCTCCTCTCAGCGCTAGGGATTCCTGGTTTCGAGTCCCAATCTAGATGGAGTTTCCATGTTTTCCCCGTGTCTGCGTGGGTTTCCTCTGGGTTCTCTGGTTTCTTCCCACAGTCCAAAAACCTGGGTCAAGGCCAAATGAATTCTCCAAATTGCCCCATATAAAGTGTGTATGTGTGAGTGAGTGTGTGCCCAGTGATAGATTGGCACCCTGTCCTGGGTGTATCTGCCCAGCGCCCGAAACGTTCATCCGCCCCCCACCCCCCCGCGACCCTAATAGATGATAAAGCGGAGGATGGATGGATGGTTTGTAATAATGTATTGTATTTCATGCATTGATATGAATGTGAAGCGCTCAGAGGTGTGTGAGGTCAATGATGTCACGGCGGGACAAACAGCTAAGCCAATCAGCCAGTTTTTGGACTGTGGAAGGAAACCGGCGAACCCGGAGGAAACCCACGCGGACACGGGGAGAACATGCAAACTCCACCCAGATGGGGATTCGAATCGGGAATCCCTAGTGTGAGAGGAGAACATGCTAAATACTGAACCACCTGTCACACCCAAAAGTAAGAAATGCAGCCGAGTAAAACCTAAAGTTCTACAGATTGAATTTGCATTGTGTGTGTGTGTGTGTGTGTGTGTGTGTGTGTGTGTGTGTGTGTGTGTGTGTGCCTCTTGTATAATGGAATTTTCCCTGTTACTACACTCACTTAAGCGCACACATATAGGAACGCTGTAGTCATCAGGACCTGGCAGGGAAGATGAGCTCATCACTGAGCCCGGGGCAACTTGTCTATTGATCTCGTCTGCAGAGCCGGAGTAGTAATGATGTCATCGTCACCACGCTCTCGTTCTCACACTCGCAGTGCTGACCTTGAGTCGACTGACTGGCCGCTCACCGTCTCACTGTGTGAGCTACAATTATCACGGAGAGACAGGAGCAGATATGTGATACCACAAAGGAACCGAACGCCATTGATGGCGAGGCATTTCTGCTCACGGCGTTCAACAGAAATCTGCACCGACGGCTGAAAAGCAAGCCGTTACATTTATTTTTATTTATTACACACATCTCAGCCTTGAGCGCTGATATCAGTGTGGACATCCTGCTGTAACAGTACTTACCATGTGGAAGCATATAACGTGAATCAGCAACAAATACACCTCCTATATACATACAGCACCAGTCACATGTTCAGACACGCCCACTTTTTACTCCACTTATTATCCATGGGGAGACGCGGTGGCTTAGTGGTTAGCATGTTCTCCTCTCAGCACTAGGGATTCCCGGTTCGAATCCCAATCTGGGTGGAGTTTCCTTGTTCTCCACGTGTCCACATGGGTTTCCTCCGGGTTCTCCGGTTTCCTCCCACAGTCCAAAAACATGGATCAAGATCAATTGAATTCTCCAAGTTGCCCCATATAGAGTGTGTCTGTGTGAGTGAGTGTGTGTCCAGTGACAGATTGGCGCTCTGTCCTGGGTGTATCTGCCCAGCGCCCGAAACGTTCCCCCCCCCCCCCAACAACCCTAATAGAGGATAAAGCGGAGGATGGATGGATGGTTTGTAATAATGTATTGTATTTCATGCATTGATATGAATGTGAAGCGCTCAGAGGTGTGTGAGGTCACACACACACACACACACAAACAAAATACAAATTCAATCTATAGAACATTAAGTTTTACTCGGCTGCATTTCTTGCTTCTGGGTGTGACAGCTGCTGGCACGCTGGCTTAGTGTTTAGCATGTTCTCCTCTCAGCGCTAGGAATTCTTGGTTCTAGTCCCAATCTAGATGGAGTGGATGATACAGCGGAGGATGGATGGTTTGTAATAATGTATTGTATTTCACGCATTGATATGAATGTGAAGCGCTCAGAGGTGTGTGAGGTCAATGATGTCACGGCGGGACAAACAGCTCAGCCAATCAGTTAGAAGGATCTGATATATAAATCCAATTCGGTATTGTTAGTATTGTGCATGTCATTTTTTGGATATATTATCCCAAATCTTTGGCACTATATTGGCGTATAATATTTCATTGTGGTTCTAAACAATAGTTTCTTCAGTTCATGCAGAACAATCATCCATCTGGCTTCTTTCAAACCCACATGATGCATAATAGTTTTTATGGGGCAGTTCAGCGGTGGAAATGACATCCAGTTGTATGTGAAGGTTAACGTTAACAAAACCTACACTCAGTCTCACACACGTGTTTGTTTCTGTGCATTGCAGGAAATTTATTGCCTTCAATTTATTTTGAAATGATAAAAGTGATAGTGATCTATTTTGAATACTGTATTTGCACACAGAGGAGTGTGTCCTCCACATTGAACCCATCCGTACAGAACACACACACACACACACAAAGTGAAGTTAATACACATGCTCTGAGCAGTGGAAAACCCTGTAAAAGGTACCTGGAGAGCAATTGGGGTTAGGTGCCTTGAGCCATAATAATACTTCAGTCATGGTACTTGGTGGCACCGGGAATCAAACCGGGGACCTACAGGTCGCAATGCTGGTTTCTTAACCACAAGCCTACAACTGCCCCTAAGACTTACACAGACCATGAATACTACCACCCTGATATTCATCATTCAGTATAATATACATGAGTTTACCTTTAACCTGAATGATTGCTTAATTCCACAAGGTGCTCGCATGTGAGTTTGTAAACAGGTATGTGTATGTGTGTATATATATATATATAATACGGTATACCTAATACTGTATATAAATACTGTTACCCTGACATAACCATATTTTTACCCTAACCATAACCTATCTAACATATCTATAACGTCGATCCATCCATTATCTTCCACTTTATCCTCTATTAGGGTCGTGGGGGGGTTCCACATGCCCACCCAGGGGAGAACGTTTCGGGCGCTGGGCAGATACACCCAGGACAGGGCGCCAATCTATCACTGGACACACACTCACTCACACATACACACTCTATATGGGGCAATTTGGAGAATTCAATTGACCTTGATCCATGTTTTTGGACTGTGGGAGGAAACCGGAGAACCCGGAGGAAACCTACGCAGACACGGGGAGAACATGAAAAGTCCACCCAGATTGGGATTCGAACCGGGAATCCCCAGCGCTGAGAGGAGAACATGCCAACCACTAAGCCACCGTGCTGCTATATATATACTGTATATAACATACAAAAATATTTTACTTTTAACCTGGATGACTTCAGTTTCCACATGAGTGTGTAAATGGGTTTTGATTCCAACACACACACACACACACACACACACACACACACACACACACACACACTTTGGCAGTATCAGTACAGGGGCAGAAGGCCAACATGGAATGACGGTGTGGAGTGGAGGAATGTATAATAATAAATTATAAGCAGATTAGGAGTTTCTTAGAACTGAGGTTCTCCTTGTCCTTCGCTTCTTAGTCACTCCTGCCACAGGCAGTGTCCTGTTCCCGTCTTCCACATTTTTTAGGTTCTAACCTTCCAAAAGTATGTTCTTTAAACCCAATAAGTTATTCAACCAAAGCTCCCTGTCTTCTGTTAACGGTTACGACTCGTTGTTTTTTGTTCAATGACCTCAATGCTTCTGAAACTGTTTGTCCTTTTTGTGTTTGATGACATTGTCCTCCGATGTCCGAGTGCATGCGTGAGAATGTCCCTCATACGTGTGTATATGTTAGATCATCGCTGCGCAGTGCATTTCGGCGGAATCGTTTGTTTCGGGTGATGAGGTATGTGCCGCTCCATTCCGTTTCCTTCACTCTAATCGAGCGGTTGTGATGAAATATGGAGTGGAACGGGAAACAAAATGCTCGTACTTTCCGCGCAGCGTTCCTCAGTGTCACTTCCATTTTTAATTATACCTCAAGCCGCAGGTCCGCTCGTAAATTTAGGCCAGATCTTCTCAATAAAAGATGGTGCTACTACAAACCCTTAACATTTATAATCATGGACATCTTTCTTTGAACATGTGGCTCACATCACTAGGGGGCACTGCACTGTTCCCTCTCATCACTAAATGTTTTACATCCATCCATCCATCCATTATCTTCCACTTTATCCTCTATTAGGGTCGCGGGGCGGCCCATCCAGGGGAGAACGTTTCTGGCACTGGGCAGATACACCCAGGACAGGGCGCCAATCTATCACTGGGCACACACTCACTCACACAGACACACTCTATATGGGGCAATTTGGAGAATTCAATTGACCTTGATCCATGTTTTTGGACTGTGGCCAAAAACTGGAGAACCTGGAGGAAACCCACGCGGACACAGGGAGAACATGGAAACTCCACCCAGATTGGGATTCGAACAGGGAATCTCTGCTGAGAGGAGAACATGCTAACCACTAAACCACCATGCCGCCCTGCTGTTTACATACTTACTTTACAGTTCCCTCCAGATGTGTATTTCCTTATTAAAGCATTTAATAATAATAATAATAATAATAATAATAATAATGGGTGGATAGTTTACACTTGGCTTAGTGGTTGGCATGTTCTCCTCTCAGTGCTTAAGATTCCCGGTTCGAATCCCAATCTGGGTGGAGTTTCCATGTTCAACCCATGTCCACGTGGGTTTCCTCCGGGTTCTCCGGTTTCCTCCCACATTCCAAAAACGTGAATCAAGGTCAATTGATTTCTCCAAATTGCCCCATATAGAGTGTGTATGTGTGAGTGAGTGTGTCAGTGATAGATTGGCGCTCTGTCCCGGGTGTATCTGCCCAGCGCCCGAAACTTTCTCCCTTGGATGGGCATTGGGGGAACCCCCCCCCCGACCCTAATAGAGGATAAAGCAGAAGATAATGGATGAATATAATAATAATAATAATAATAATAATAATAATAATTTAATTAATAATAACAATCTTATTAATGCATTCAAACGCTCGTATTACTTGGATGTTTATTGCACTGTGTATTTATTGTGATCCTTGCTCTTTGCACATGTGCACTTTATGTTGGTTGTGTAGTGGCTGTTATGTGTAGCACCGTGTTCCTGGAGAACGCCGTCTCGTTCCACATATACTGTACAGTACTTTGTATTGTTGGAATGACAAATAAAACACTTGAGTACTTGAATGGTACTCCATTTTCAAGGGCCTTAATGGGAAATCCAGCCTTCCTGCATTTGAATGCCAGCTCTTGGTTTTTGGCAGCCGGCGAGGAATGAGAGTCAGATGGAGGTTGTGTAGAGAACTCTAAGGTGTGTCGTTGTGGCCTGGTGTGTTGCTGAACCCTCGGAAAAAGCTGCATACTTCATCCTGGCCGGCTGTGAGGTGCTGGACCACACTGACGTGTGGCAGCGTAGATCCCTCATCCCGCACGCCGGCTCATGAAACCATAACACCGGTTTTCAACCAATCACAACAAAGACGTCCACACAACGTCCTCGCCGTCCTCGGACCGCTGCCTGTTGGCCCGCCGTGCGAACATTACACACGTCGCACTGTTGCTTGTAAAATAAAGCTATATTTGAGGAAAAGTTGAATCTGCAAAGTTCGGCAGAAGAACGTTTTTTTCGGGCCGACCGAAGGACTGCAATTATTTTCCCCACTCACCACAAGGATTAACATGACTACACACAGTCTGTATTCAAACTGACAATTACAAAAGTGCCTCCGGACTCGGAACTATGCGACAGCGTGCTGATGACGGGTATAAAATCATCTCTGCATGCAGGATTGATTATCGCCACCGAGAGCACTTCAGGAGCCGAAAATAGACTGAAGAAAAGCTAAGACTGAGAAACGTCGTTCTCACGGCGGCCACTCGCTGCCTTCAATCATAAGATTTAGAATAATATTATATTCACGTAGGCGGCACGGTGGCTTAGTAGTTAGCATGTTCTCCTCTCAGCGCTGGGGATTCAGGTTCGAATCCCCATCTGGGTGGAGTTTCCATGTTCTCCCCATGTCCTAGTGGGTTTCTTCCGGGTTCTCCGGTTTCCCCCCACAGTCCAAAAACATGGATCAAGGTCAAATAAATTCCCCAATTGCCCCATATAGTGTGTGTTTGTGTTTGTGTTGGTATCTGTGTGAGTGTGTGAGCGCCCAGAGATAGATTGGCACCCTATCCAGTTTGTATTTGCCCAGAGCCCGAAATGTTCTCCCCTAGATGGGCATGGGGAACCCCCCTGCAACCCTAGTAGAGGATTATATAATATATAATGATTGGGTGGAGTTTGCATGTTCTCCGGTTTCCTCCCACAGTCCAAACACATGGATCAAGGTCAAGTAAATTCTCCAAATTTCCCCATATAGAGTGTGTTTCTGCCCAGCACCCAAAACCTTCTCCCCTGGATTGACATTGGGAACCCCCTACAGAGCTAGTAGTGGATTATATAATATATAATGATTGAGTTTGCATGTTCTCCCCGTGTCCATGTGGGTTTCCTTCGGGTTCTCCGGTTTCCTCCCACAGTCCGAAAATGGAAAAATGGATTCAAGGTAAATTTAAATTGAATGTTCTAAATTGCCCCCATGTAGATTGTATTTGTGTGTGTGTGAGTGAGTGTGTGTGCCTTGCACCTTGTCCTGGGTGTATCTGCCCAGCGCCCGAAACGTTCTCCCCTGGATTGGCATGGAGAACCCCCCCGCAACCCTAATACTGTAGAGGACAAAGCGGAAGATGATGGATGGATTATATTCACGTTCTTAAAAAAACTTAAAGGTGGAACGTTTTTTTCTTAAAGGGGAGAACGTTTCGGGCGCTGGACAGATACACTCAGGACAGGGTGCTAATCTATCACTATGCACACACATACACTACATGGGGCAATTTAGAGCATTCACTTCTATCACAATTGAATCTATGTTTTTGGACTGTGGGAGGAACGTAAACCTGGATCCCCAGCACCCAGCGCTGAGAGAGGAACGTGCTGACCACTAAGCTACACCACGTTTAGCAATATGTTAGTGATTAATGTAGGAGCTGTGCTGTGTATTCACTGCATATCCAAAAGTTCAGCACAGGGTCGCTTTTTATTTTAATTTATTTATTTATTTGGAATTGTTATTTTTTTTCTTAACAAAGAAATTCTACACTCACTGAAAACAGATGCTCTACTGTACAGCCGATCGATTTATCGAGCTACAGTTGTGTGTGTTCATTAAAACAGGCTTATATAAGACGAGGAATCCCGGTGCACGTGTGTACCACCGGCGTTCCACGCTGCGTTTTACATAACTGGATGCTATCGATCGGATCTGGACCTCGGAACGCAGTAATATTCCATCCATCCATTATCTTCCGCTTTATCCTCTATTAGGGTCGCGGGGGGGTTCCCCATGCCCATCCAGGGGAGAACGTTAGATACAGATACACCCAGGACAGGGCGTAAACCACCGTGCCGCCCCGCAGTAATATTATATTATTAAATTAAAATATTAAATTATAAATAAATAAATATAAATAAATAATATAATAATAATATAAATTTATTTATTATTATATTATTATTATTATATTATTTATTTATTATTATTATTATTATTATTATTATTATTATTTAATGATCTGGATAAAGTGTGCATGTTCTTCCTCTGTCTGTGTGGGTTTCTTCCAGGTTCTCCAGTTTCCTTCCACAGTTCAAATTCATGGATTCAAGGTAAATTGAACGCTCTAAATTGCCCTATATACAGTATAATATGTTTATGTGTGTGCCCTGTCCTGGGTGTATCTGCCCAGCGCCCAAAAAGTTCTCCCCTGGATGAGTATGTGGAACCCCCCTGACCCTAAATGATTGAATGACTGAATGTTATTATTATTATCATATCGAGCTACAGTTGTGTGTGTTCATTAAAACAGGCTTATAGACGAGGAATCCCGGTGCACGTGTGTACCACCTTTTTTTTTTTTAAACGTAACTGAATGCTATCGATCGTATCTGGACCTCGGAACGCAGCCGTGCCGATGATCTCAGATTCCAGCAGAACAGAAATGTCATTATGAGCTGTGTTCTTCACTGTTTGGGGTGTGGGGGGTGGGTGGGGGGTCGCTGTGTGTTCGATGAGCGATGGGGATTTCCACCGCTGTAGGTGGACCGTATTGCATCCGAGCAAATTTGTCTAACGAGCACCAGAAGCGTCCCACGTAGCCATGAGCTCCTGAAATGATCAGGTTCTGTCTTAAATACCTTCATTAGATTTGAAGCTCATTTTACCTTTAATTTAAATCTACTTTCAATTGCAAAAATGGCATTTTACTTTGGGGGTGGCACGTTTGCCTCTCAGCGCAGGGGGTCCAGGTTTGAATCCCAATTTGGGTGGAGTGTCCATGTTCTCCCTGTGTCTGTGTGGGTTTCTTCCGGGTTCTTCGGTTTCCTCCCACAGTCCAAATACATGGATTCAAGGTAAATTTAACGCTCTAAATTGCCCCATATATATGGTGTGTTTGTGGGAGTGAGATTGGCGCCCTGTCCTGGGTGTATCTGCCCAGCACCCGAAACGTTCTCCCCTGGATGGGCATGGGAAACCCTCCCGTGACCCTAATAGAGGATAAAGCAGAAGATAATGAATGAATGAATGAATAAATGTTATTATGGATGGATGGAAAAACATTGTTTCAAGGTGAACTGAATGCTCTAAATTATTATATTATATATATATATATATATATATATATATACACACATATATATATATATATATATATATATATATATATATATATACACATATATATATATATATATATATATATATATATATATAATATATATAATTATATATATATTATATGTGTCTATGTGTGATTGAGTCTGCCCAGTGATAGATTGCCACCCTGTCCTGGGTGTGCTCAGTGCTCAGCGCCCAAAACGCTCTCCCCTGAACGCCCCCCGCCACGACCCTAGTAAAGGATTGATCGGAAGATAATAAATGAAGGAATGAATTTTACTTTAATAGAAAGTGCTTTAGAGTGAAACTGGGTCCGTGAGCCACAATTTGGTTTCATTTCATGTACCACATGTGATGCAAATGACAATAAAGTCTCCTTAAATTCTTTTAGTGACCTTAATAACAACACATGCTACTTATAAATCACATTTAAGGGCTGTTTAAACTTTCCGCCTCTATTTCCTAATAATAAGAGGAAAGGTTTACTCTTGTGCGCAGCTGAGCCGTCTGCCTGGCTCTGCCTGACCTCACTGCGTCACATGTTTACATCCTTCTGCTGCTTAACGATGGTTGGCAAATAGATTGAACAGCTTAGAGATGCATAACTGCCACCTTCTGGTGATAATAACGCTTTTCTTACTACAATGCATCAATTTAAATGAGATGAAATCCACTCGCCGGACGCTTTATTACACTTACCTTCTGTTTCCTTCACTTATCATCCATTTTATTTCCCATGGCTGCAATTTGTAGTTTTACAATTACAGATTGTAGTCCATCTGTTTTTCTGCACACATTGTTAGGCTTCTTTATTCTGTTTTAATGGTCCGACCACCCACAGTGTTACCACTGTTTAGAAGCCATTTATCTTTCTATTTTTTAACCATGCGCAACACTGCAGTGAGACTGGTTCGGTGGTGCTGGTGGTGTGTTAGCATGTTGTACAAGTTGGTGCTGGTGGATCAGACACAGCAGTACTTTTTAAACACTGTGTGCAGTTTATTTGACCCATTTACCTGATTAATTTTACTCATTTATTTGTCATTGCACTGTCTTCCTCTGTTCCTTCATTGGTGCTTCCAGTGGATGGTTAAATATTCAAAATTTGTGGACCCATCAGATGTGGTTCAGTCTCATGTAAATGTAACATATAATACCACACGGGCGGCACGGTGGCTTAGTGGTTAGCATGTTCTCCTTTCAGAGCTGGGGATTCAGGTTCGAATACCAATCTGGGTGGAGTTTCCATGTTCTCCCCGTGTCCGCCTGGGTTTCCTCCAGGTTCTCCGGTTTTCTCCCACAGTCCAAAAACATGGATCACGGTCAATTAAATTCTCCAAATTGCCCCATATGGAGTGTGTTTGTGTGAGTGAGTGTGTGCCGAGTTGTAGATTGGCGCCCTGTCCTCTATATCTGCCCAGCGCCAGAAACGCTCTCCCCTGGATAGGCGTGGGGAACCCCCCCGCGACCCTAGTAGAGGATAAAGTGGAAGATAATGGATGGATGAATTTTATTGAAATTACAGTCATTAAACCATAACAAGATGGCAAAGTGGCTTATTGGTCAGCGCTGGGGATCCAGGTTCAAATCCCGATCTGGATGGAGATACCATGTTCTCTCCATGTTTTTTCACCCACAGTCCAAAACATGGATTCAAGGTAAATTGAATGCTCTAAATTGCCCCATATAGTGTGTGTGCGTGTCCATTGATAGATTGGCGCACTATCCAGGGTGTATCTGCCAAGCGCCCAAAATGTTCTCCCTGGGATGGGCATAAGGACAACCCCCTCCTCCCCCGACCCTAGTAGAGGATTTAGCAGAATCTACTAAATGAATGAATGAATGAGGATAAACTATACATTCCTAAAACTGGCCATGTTTGTATCTGTTTTTTAAATTTAACATCTATATATTATTGTGTGGTGTTTAATTTTCTGGCTGAATTATGTTCTCGTTCTAAAGAGCAGAAACTTAATCAGCCAGTCGTTCTAATGGTAGTGCAACGGATCTGGTTGTCTTTGATCCAACGAAGCTGACAGTACATGTAATTTTTAGCAGCACAGTGTTGGAGAACGTTTGCGTCTAAATGATGTGTGGTTTTAGACAGCGGTGCCCTCTAAGTGTATAATGATGGCTCAGGTTTGCTTTGTTTTACTGTGTCTCAGTCACACACACAAATTCAGAGATGACATGCCATTTACTAAAGAGCTTGTGTGTGTG